>LPNX011074279.1:156899-320490 GCA_001517045.1 Pseudotsuga menziesii | reverse complement strand
TAAATTAGTATGGCTTCAATCCAAAAAGATGCCAAAATGATGACCATGAGATCATGGAAGCTTAAAGCATGAATTGGATGTTTCTGTTCTAACTTCTAACTATTGCAATTTCTTGCTAAGAGCACAGGATAGTTTGCATAACGATCAACCTTATCTAGAATGTTGCCACAAAAGGTTGCAATTAATAAGATCCTTCAAGTATAGAAACAGACAAGCAAAGGCTATGGAAAATCATTCAGTCAACAATTTCCACAAACTTACAAATAAAATATAATTATATTTGCATCATAGTAATGATCACAACAGTCATATATTGATTTCTACACACAAGATATGAATCTATTATCTAGATACAGAATAAAAATGTCTCCTTCCAAACCAATCTGATGTGAGACAGCCAAATCTCCAACTGATACGCATTTGAACAAATGTTACCATTTTTCACTGTTGACTACACTCCTGATTAAAGAACTTCACTTGAATTCTTAAACTGCCAGATTTTTAGTTAATTTTTCCAAATTCAATTATCAAAATACTAAACCCAATGTCAGATGCCCAACATATCGGGTCACTTCTAGCAAATAAATCTATTATAGAGCTTTTCACTAAAAATTTCAATAGCATTAACAAATATTTCCATTTACCAAACAGCCTCAGTGGAAAAATTGAAGGAACCCAAGGGATAAATTCATAAAGAGAAGAAAGGAAGCACTTGCCTCATTCATTTCCCCCCTAACACGGGTTAAGGTGTCTGCATTGGGGTTGCTAGAGAAATATTCCATCTGTTGATGAAGAACTCTAGAAAATTCATCATTCATTGCATAAGCAAGTGCATTGTGAGCCACTCGGCCATATGTCTTCATAAATCTCATTTGAATATCCTCTAAATATGCAAATGGAATTCGTCATGCATGCAAGCCACTATTAGGAAGAAAGAATCAAACAATAACACATGAAGAGGCCTGAATATGACAAATGCATTCTCAAACTATTAAGAATGTAAAAATGTAGCAATCCCAAACACAACACTAAGTGTAAAAGAATTATAGGATATGTATGTATGTATAGGGCACTAAGGCCGAGCGAGAACACCACATAAAGTTGAAAGGGCATATGGCCACTTGGCCTGCAGAGGCCAAGCCAAATATTCAAGCAATCATGTGAGCAGACTCTGTGATGGAACTGAAGTCTTGCAGCTGTGTCGAATCAAAATACTTATATCATGTACCCACATGTCAAAGAATGGATCAACAGGGAGTTCAAAATGTAGCAACGCCAACATCATCATGTGTCAGAGGTGTCAAAAAAGGCGTAAGTTGATGGTTGAGAGCAGTAAAAGAAATGATACATCCCTGTTATTCTATTGATGATATTTCAGCATCTGTTAGTTGTTCTGTTATAAGCAGTAAACTTGTAGCACAAGCGATGCCTAATGAGCACGGTGTTTATTTTGAAAAAATTGTTAAAGGGTTGGGTTGTCATGATTTCCAATTGAAATGAGAAATTTGACAGACACTTGACAAACACACACAAAGGCACATACATTCCAAAACCCAAATTTGTAATAATGAAAAGGTAACTGGATAATACCTCTACCATCTCGACAACCCCACTCTCGTCAAACATTTTGGCAAGCCCTTCAATGTCCACAAGTTTCTGCATAACCTATAAACATAAGCCTCTCCCATACACTACAGTATATGCATATAATGCAAAATAATTTCCATTCATCCAAGAATGCCTTTAAAGGAAAAAAATTACAAGCTCAAGGCAAATACCCAATCTTCCAAAATTAAAATAAAGAGAAAGCACAATTCCATAATCATAGGAAGAATGAAAGCTCACCTTAAACACCTCTGGCCTTGTGCCTTCGATGCTAATTTCTTTGTCATTCCACTCCCCAGAGGACTCAAAAAACATGGATTTAAATACAGGGGAACGTGCTACAAACAATTCCGTGGGCATGAAATGTTTCCCCTGATACATCAAATGTGACATCCACATTTTCAACATCTTCAAGCAGTTCCCCAAATTGTTGACCCAAGTTTGATTCAGGGATGTGAATATAGTGCAATCTGGGGCCTTGAATAGCAGAAACCACAACCCCAACTCTCCTAAAGCAAGGGGATGGATCATAAATCTCTCCTAAATCTGCATGTTCCTCTAAATATGGAAGGGTATCTCTGTAAATAAAGTCAAGGGATTCTCCACGCAGAGGCAACTCAAGGGATTCTCCACGCAGTCTTAACACAAAGGTCACACCAACTTAGGGTTTAAGGTAACCCTCGACACTCGACCAACTCCATGTTCAAGAGAGCAATCACCAAGACACATCGGAACAAGCCCTAAGTCCGTTATCTAAGTTATCTTCTTCAGGCCAGACCAATGTGGCTCGAGATCTACGTCTCTCCTACACATTGGCTCCGTCCTTCCACGCCAATTCCATGGACATGAAAGAATTAATTTTCAATACTGTGCAGTTATGAGAGCAACAATAGAGCTTACTATCCGATGGGGGATATTTCCCTATCTCATCCCAACAGATACGGATAGCAATCTCAGCGCTTCAATATCCTTTACGTTGCAGCAAGCGTATCAAGGTTTCCTCTTTAAAAGGAGTAGTGTTTCAATTGAGGGAGGTTACAGTGGAGATGCAAAAAACTAAGAGCCTCACACAGAGATGCAAAAGTTGAGAACCTCACGCAAGTCTCCAACTAGAATTCTTCGTTTCACGCAACAGTTGAGAGGGCATTCACCACCCTCACACAAAGGAGAGAACTCGATTCACTCAACAATGAAGAGGTGAGTGAAAAATGGTTGTTGTCAACAGACTATTTTGCAAAGCATTGAGTCCATATTCTTTTCTTCTGCGAAGTTACCTCCACCCTAACAAAAAGGAGAGAGCTCAATTCACTCAACAATGAAGAGAGGAGTGAAAATTGGTTGTTGTCAGCGTCGTCGCTTAAGCAACTCTTCCTAACGCGCCGTCACTTAAGCGACTCTTAACCAACGGTTATGAGAATAGCCATCGCGTAACCGATGCTTCTGGCCACATTTACAAAAAAAAAATGTATCCTTGTGATTTTTGGTAAGTTTAAAAAGAGAAATCCACGCGCTGTCGGATTTTTCCGTCGGATTTTGGATTGAAATGTAGTAGTGAGGGGTGTCGGGATCCCAAGTTTTACTATGCATTCTCCCATACATCATAATCACATAATGAAACATAGGGAAATGATACAAAGATATGCCACTCCCAATGTGGCTGAAGTGATCATCCATCAAAGAGCACTCAAGGAGCTTGCACCTCCAATCAAGAAAATCATCATGTGTCAAAAGCACACAATCATGAAGATACCAATCAAATCTAATCCAGTAACATAGGTGAGGATCCCATGTCTGATCACAATGCTGCAAGAAAGAATAAGATGTATCAAGATGTCTCATCATGTGTTCTCTTATCCAAGCAATGGATGAAGAACCTCCATCAATCAAAGAAGGAGCCTCCAAGTGGCTCAAGGAAGTGCATCCATGAGTAGAAGTGATACAAAACAATGGATGTAAATGCTGCTCAAAAGGAATTGATGCACATATCATAGGATCATCATGAAGGGTAGGAGTCTCATATTCCTCATGTGGCACTAACAGAAAAAAACCCCTTCACCCAAACTTCACTGGGATGAAAACTGAAAGAAGTAACAATGCAGGATGAAGTGTAATGCACCAACTCATCCTCCAAGTCAGAAAATTGGAAACCTCTCCTCAAGGCTGGTTCCATGTGTGTAGGATCATGTGCCTCTTCCACGAGTGTGAGACTTGCACTATGAGACAACTCGTGTTCTTCTTCATCCATGGCAAGTGTTTGCCATTCAGCTTGCTCATCTTTCAACCCTTCAAACATTTGTAAATCAGTTTGAATCTCATGGTTCACCACACCATGAGGAGTCTCTCTGCTATCATCCATACAGAAATCAGAAACATAGGAAGGAGACCATGAACTTTGCAACTCTTCAAGAAGTTGCTCATTTTGGACCTTAGAGTCTTGAAGTGCTTCTTGAGCATCCTTCAGACAATCTTGGGTGGAATTCAATTCATGTTTGAGCTTGCAAATTTCCTCATTATCTCTTATGGAGGCTTCATGTAATATTTCAGCAAGCTCAATCAAATGACTTCTATCAAAAAGCAAAGACATGATATTACCTTTAGTTGTTGATGTTGCCTTCTGGATCTTCTCTATGACTCCATTGGAAGTTTATGCCCCCAAGGGATCATCTCTCCAAGCCAATCGGGACACAAGTGCGCTAGTGGCTTGGAGAATGGCTAGAGCCTCTTGAATCTTCTTGTCATTCATCTTGAGTGACCCTTTAAAATGGGAAAGCTTATGAAAAGAAGACTTCTCTTCCTCTAATACATGATCAACCTAGTGAAGCTCATGTGGTGATGGTGAGATTGATCCTAGGTCCTCTTCCTCTACTGCAAAATCTTCATCTTTTCCAGACTCGTGGGAATGTGTACTTGCAATAGTCTTATCAAGTGGAATCTTTATGTCACCAACATATAGGAATGGACATTCATCAGTAAATGTCTCTCCATGGCACCCATCAGTAGGTATCCCTCCACTATAGCATCCATCAGTAGATGCTATTTGATCCATGTTCTCAGTGAGAGATGCCTCTGGTTGATTCTCAATAGAACAAGTGATAGCTTCGTTATGCTGATAACCATCATTAGTAAGAATTGTGATCTTATCCTTCCCAGCACTGGTGTTGGCCTCCTCATTTTTCTCCTCCAAACATATATGATTTTCTCTCCAAGGTCTCTTGCAAGAAGGGCATAGACCTTTCTTCACTAACTCCACATCTTCATTCTTGGGCTTATACCCAAACAAAGCATTCACAAAAAATTCAAAAGGAAATTCTGAGTATGACTTCATCGTAACAGCATATGTTTGATATTGTTGGGGCAAGGTCTTGCGAGTTTCCCTCCACCAAGATATTTCCTTCAAAGGATCCTTCCTTGGTGGTGTGGTCCCTCTGTCTGCATATTCATTGTATAAGTGGTCACAAGAGTAACCATCATCATCTCTAAGTGTGAATTGGGGAGAGATACTGTAAGAGGGTTCATTGCCATCATACAACTCAAGGTCATTTTCCTCTATGGCATAGAAAGAATACTCCTCCTCATACTGCTCATACTCTGAATCTGAATAAGACATGGCTCTTACAACTGGCAAAGACTTATGAAAATTACTTGTTTTCCAACTGCTTTAACTCGTCGAGTTTGCAAATCTGTAACAATAGCCTAGCTTGAAAAGGTTGCACTGTAAGGTGACCTTCATGCTAACTAGGAAATCGTTGGTTTCTCTCTCATGGTGATCTCCCATGGTGAGGGACACTCTCATGCTACAATCGTTGCTTTACGGCAGAGAGGGATGCTTCACTCATGGTAGAGAGCAGGGCAAAGATTGTCGGTAGGTGCACTCACTACAGGAGCTGTAGCATTACAAACTTGATCGTCGGCTATCCGTGCACTCTGCGGCTACGACCGTATCAATGGAACCACACCCAATCGCTTCCATACTCACAATTTGCACAGGATGTCTTAGAGCGTGATTGGGTAGCGATCAACAGTAATGAACAGTTTGCAAATAAAATTACCAATACACCGGTGTAACTTCTTCAATATTCCCTTGATGCCGCGAGTAGGGTTCTAAGTTTTGACTCTCTACGCCAATGTCAACTAGATGACAGATGACGTCCTTTTACAATATTCAAATGTCGAATAAACTATGCTGGTGTTTATTGTAGCTTCAAATGGAAACTTTCACGCATAGCCTTCAATGCTCATGGCGTCAATACTCACGCTCACCAGGAAGCCTTCACGCACAGCCTTCAATGCTCAAAACAGTAGTAACTCGGTCTCTTTCCTGGGAGATGATAGAAGACTCAAGTGGATATACGTTTTCCCTTTCAACATTTGTTCCCTCTTCACATTACAGTCACCGTCCACCACAGTATAGTCGCCCTTCAATAGAGATATACGGCAGTGGCAAGCTAATCTTCTATCCCCATGACTTAGACCACAGAAAGCGAGTGCCCTCCTCAGATTTTCGTGGCAGATGAAGATTATACTTTCTCCAAGAATGCACCCTCCAATAAATATAATAACAGAGACACAAGTGCACCCTCTCAAGACAATGTTCTTCTTCAAATGTGTGGTGTGCCCTTCATTTCTGATCACTGGCAGCCAAAAGATGAATGCAGCTTCAAAAATAAATTTGACCCTCTCTTACTCAATTCGGTACTCCTATGAGCCCGTCGATCTTCTTCACGCGATTTCGGGTTCTCTTCCTTCAGTAAGTGCGGCCCCATGATGAACTCGACCTCTCCAGGAATTTGGCCCTAGCAAACACGGTCTTCCACAAGGAATCAGTCAAGAAAGAAGACAATGGACTAAAAATGTTAAATGAAGCTCGGTTGGAAACCCTGGTTGTGGGTGCATTTCCCATCAGGATGGCAATATCACCAGCTCTGATTTTTGAAATTAAATGCACACATGAAATGGAAACCCTTAATAGCTTCCCATTCAGGCTGGCAGGAAAACCAGCTCTGATACCACTGTAATATCCCAGATCTGGAATGATCACAAAATCTATCAAATTACCAACATTAATCAATTTTACATTGATTTATAATTTTCACCAGCAGTATGCATTCTCATAGACATTTCGTCAAACATGTTAGAGGCATTCCATAACACATCACAATGGCTAGATAATAATGGCACCTTTATTATGACTAACAAAGAGTAAACAGTACAATAAATATGGCTGGGATAGCCACTACCAAGATACATTCAACAAGAACCTGAAAGTGATGCCAACTCCAATTATGAAGCTCCAATGAAGACACTAAATGGATCCTCCCTTTT
Source organism: Pseudotsuga menziesii (assembly GCA_001517045.1). NCBI lineage: Eukaryota > Viridiplantae > Streptophyta > Pinopsida > Pinales > Pinaceae > Pseudotsuga > Pseudotsuga menziesii. Next base: position 313,563 of record LPNX011074279.1, on the reverse strand, counting down.
TTTGTCCAGCTAGGGTGGATCCGTCACACCACCGAAACTAGACCAGAATGGATGGATGGGGTTTGCCAACCCCAAAACGAAAACTCTAGGCTAACCCCTAGACGATCTCAAAAACAAATCTCCAAATATTCAAGCCTGCCTTTCCCCTTTGCCTCCGCCTCCTTTTATCCTTGAAGAGTCTCCAATACCATGGATAAATACCATGGGCCAATGAAAACCATGTTCTATTATTTACTTTTTGCCCATACCATAGAAAAATACTATGGAACAGCATAAACCATGCCTTGGGTAATTATTACTTCCCCTTAGCCAATAATTATTTTCTCCTTATTTGTCACCATTAATAATTTTCTAAATTCTTCTTAGGTGACCTTGGTCTATTTTCCTTAGGCCAAAATTGGGGATATGACAATGAACTTGGCCAAGGCCAAGAGGATCATTGTTGATTTAATCAAGGATCACCTTATACCACAAGTGTATTCCCTAAATACACCTAAATATATGTTTTATTCCATGACCAAGCTATTTGAAGGGAATAATATACATCGGAAGAAGTATAGGAACTTCGTGATCCTTGAAGAAATTGACTTGGATCAGTATTTCAGTAAGAAAAGTCTAGGAAACAGAGTGAGATGAGGCTAAGGCTAGAGCCATCAGAATCTTTCCAGATTCTATTAAATATCATCTCATCCCTCATGCGTCATCCCTAAAGACACCAAAATGAAGTGTTAGATGCTATGACGAAGCAATCGAAGAAGAATAAGATACTGTTATGGCCTCCCAGGATCATGGGACTCCTTCATTCAAGGAATGTGTGCCAGAAGGAAGTGATTACCTTTAGCAGACTCTGGGAAGAGTGCACACAAGAAAAATCTCGACTAATAATAAGAGAAGAGAATATGGGAACAACTAAAGATCAAGCTCTCTCAATTCAAAGAAGATCCCTCAAGCGATGAGGAATATGAAGAAATCAATTCTTGAAGAACCTCTTATCCATCTTAGCATTTGGATAAGAAATAATGATGTCATGAATGAAGAAGATGATGAAGCAGAAGGCTCAAGAAGGAGTCTACCCACAAAATAAATAAAAGATAAGTATTCAATTGTCATTTCATGATATTATTTGGTTATGCATTTGTTTATATTTAGTTGATGTTTTTATGCATGATAGAATGTTTGCATTAATGCCAGTATAATACTAATATGCATGTAATGAGTAAGTAGATCATGGTGCTATACAAATCTCCATTTCTACTTATCTAGAATGAAACCTCTTTGCTGACATATTGGATTAGTGCACAATCTCAATGATGTCATGGTAGAGATGGAAGGAATCTAGAAAGTTTCCATGAGATATGGGTGAATGTTGTATTGGCTAAAATAGTTACATGATTATATATTTATGCATAAGAATTTTCCATTATGAATATGCCTTATGAAATTTTTCTAACCATACAACTAATTCATTTTACTCGTAGGAAATATCACACACAATCACCTACAAGAAAAGAAGAATGAGACTTGTTCCGAAGAACAAGTGACGACAGTTCAAGAAATAATCCAAAATGAATAATAGTATGATGAGACTTCAAGAGGACCTAGACACACTCTAGTTATGTGACACTGTTGAGCGACATCATTGATACAGATCCTTCCAGCTATGAAGAAATAGCCAAGAAGAAATGGAAGGAGAGTACCAATTCAAGAAGAATGATGTCTAGGATGTGGTATCTGCAAGTTTCAGCATGCAGTAGATGGAAACATCGTGGGATACAAGGAAAGATTCGTAGCACAAGCCTTCTCACAGAAAGAAGGAATAGACTAAAAAATATATTTGCAGCCATTAAAAGTTAAGACACATGACAGGCATACTCATGTGTATAAATTAAAGAAGGACTTGTACGAGATCAAAAGACACCCATGGGATAACACATACATGAGGATCTTGAAGATCACCTAGAGTGATGAATATATTAACCTTTTCTACAAGGTTGAAGATGAAAGCCTATAGAGGATGACAAGGTCACAAATGAGTGCGAGAAGAACTTTTGAAAAGGTTCAAGATAGAGGATCTTGGTATCCAGTGACCCTATATGGATACATAGAATATTGGTAGTAGAGGAAGCTACTTGTCACTCTAGTACAAAATGTTTCAATACATAGAGTACAAAAATCAAAGGAAGAATGATGCTCCACTTCATAGGGAGTGACTGCAGAATATCCTAAGGTTCGACATGTTACGACATGATGGACAACTTACTGATGGCTCTAGGATTTACTGATAGTAAAGCAGATTCCAACCTTTGCTTTAAGGTTGAAGGTGGAAGTCCAGTGATGCTCCTATTATATGTCGATGACTTGTTCCTGACAGGAAAAGAGGAACTCATTAAAGTTGCAAGAAGGATACTTGCTCTTGAGTTTGAGATAAAATACTTGGGTATGATGCACTACTTTCTAGGCATGGAGGTGTGGCAGAATGTAGATGGAATATCCCTAAGACAAGGGAAGTATGTAGTAGATATCCTGAAGAGGTTCGGGATGATGGACTACAAGCCCATGAACACACCTATGGCATCGAACATGAAGCTATTGAGTGATGCTTCAGCAAAGTCAGTTGATGCTACGATGTATCGTCAGATGATTGGGTCCTTGATGTACCTAATGAATACGAGACCAAATATTTTCTTTGCTGTGAACACGTTGAGCCAGTTCCTGACGGATATAAGACATGTTCACCTAATTGCTGCAAAGCATATTCTAAGGTACCTGAAGGGTACAGTTGATTATGGGCTCAAGTATGAGGTGAATCAGAATATGAACCTGGAGGGTTATGTGGATTCGAATTGGATAGGAAGTGCCATTGATAAGAAGAGCACTTTAGGGTGCTACTTGAGTATGGGATCAGGTGTGATCTCTTAGTTTAGCAGGAAGGAGTCTTGCATGGCGCTGAGTATAGCCAAGGAAATATATTGTTTCACTTGCTCGGCTACTTAGTAGAGAGAAGCAGTGAAGCTCTAGTTTGTAATCCAGATCAAGATCTCTCGAAAGAGGGATTTCTAGCATAGTCGATGAGACAGGTTGTCTGAGCATAAAATATTGGTGAAGCTCGTAGGTTTCTCACACATAAACAGTCATGTATGTTGTCCTCATATGTAATTAGTCCTGGCGAATATCGCAGGTTATCCTTGGATGTAATCAGCCCTGATGTGATTCTATGATAGAAATGGCCAGAGTGAAGTTTGAGTACTTCAGGGAGAAGCTTAATGTTCTCCAGATCAAGGTTCCTTTTAAGGAGAAGTGATGAGTCTGAGATCCTTTATGACATGGTGGTAGGATTGGTTCCTCACATGGTCAGATGTATGTGTAGGATCATTTCTAACATGGTGGCAGGATTGGTTCCTCCCATGGTCAAATGTAAGTGCAGAGCCTTTCTGACATGGTGGCAGGGTGGGCCTCCCATGGTCAGATGTAAGTGCAAAGCCTTTTTGACATGGTGAGAGGCTGGGCCTCCTATGTTCAAATGTAAGTGTAGAGCCTTTCTAACATGGTGGTAGGCTAGGCCTCCCATGGTTAGATATAATTGCTAAGCCTTTCTAACATGGTGGCAGGTTGGGCCTCCCATGGTCAGATGTAAGTGTTGGGCCTCCCATGGTTAAATGTAAGTGTTGGGCCTTTCTGACATGGTAGCAGGATGGGCCTCCCATGGTTGGATGTAAGTGCTAAGCCTTTCCGACATGGTGGTAGGCTAGGACTCCCATGGTCAAATGTGAGTGTAGGGCCTTTCTGACATGGTGGAAGGCTATGCCTCCCATGGTCAGATATAAGTGTTGGATGAGCCTTTCTAACATGGTGGTAGGCTGGGCCTCCCATGGTTAGATGTGAGTGTTGGGCCTTTTTAACATGGTGGCAGGCTAGGCCTCCCATGGTTAGCTATAAGTGTTGGGTGGGAATTTCTGACATGGTGGCAGGATGGGCCTCCCATGGTTAGATATAAGCGCTGAAGAAGATGAATACCTACATGGAGGATAGACCTACAACCAGCATTAAAAAGGGCTGGCTCTATAGAACTTCCTATGCTGAGTATAATTGAGAGATAGCACCATTTGCTCGAGATAGCGGGAGCAGTGATGATGATGATGATGATCTAGCTATGATGATGATCCAGCTTTGATGAATGATCCAGTGATGAGGTCTTGTGCTGATGAATTATGTTAAGAGAATACCTTCATAGTTAAGAGGGAGTGTTGATGTATTTGTAACTTTGGAATGTATTCACTTGTATATTTTATATGTTGTATTTCTTTGTACCTTGATATTCCTATTGGGAGAATCATTAATGTAATCAAGTCATGTCAAGCCATAGAGGTTAACCCTCCTTTGTAATTCAGGGCAATAGTCTCCACAATTTCAGGGTACTAGGGTTATTATACTCTCCTAGAGAAGTCGGCCCTGGTAAGTAATTGTCAAGTCGAGAACTAGTATAAATAGAGAGTGAGGCTCTCTATTTGAGACACACACTCACTCAACTGTAGCACATGAGTGAAAGAAGAGGAGCTCACACAAGTGAGAGAGAGATCAGCTGTCAGAGATCATCTTTGTGTTTTTGGGTTTTACTTTTTCTATTGGTGCTCATTCTATCTCTTTGAGGAAGTTGCATGGTTTTCTCCTTTATGGTTTTCCCTAGGAAAACTCTTTGTGTCTCTTCTCTCTTTTGATTATGGTTGTGCATGTTATTCTCTCAGATAACATCCTAGATCATATTGATTAAATGATAAAAATCTAACACTAGCTTCTCAACAACACATGCCTTTTGCATTGATTCTGGAGCTTCCAATCATATGGTTGTATCCAGAGAATCATTCTCTTCCTTGAAGTATTTTGATGTTCCTAGTATTCAGATGGGAAATAATAGTAAAATTCAAGCCAAAGAGAAGGTTTTTATCAAGCTTGAACATGGAAAGTTCAAATATGTGCTTAATGTTCCCTCCTTAGCTGCAAATATGTTATCTGTATACCAGATGACTCATATTGGCTCTCCAAAGTGAGTGATATTTGATACTGACTCAATGGAGATCATACTTATCTCTACTGGAAACATCATAGTGAAGGGTGCTGCAAATCATGCCTCGAAGGCATACGAGTTCTCACACTTCATGTCATTTTCAGAACCAGTGCACTCTCAACAGCCACTTTCAAGGGAAGGTAAAAACATTCCATCTACTTCTTTTGTAGTTTCCACTAGTATTACAGATCCAGCTGTATCAGTTTATGAGATTGACATTTAGGGTGATTCGTATCCAGATCTAGTCCCTAATCCCAAGCGGGAAGCTAGGAAGATGACTGGAAATCCATGTGGCACTCAGAAGACAAATACCCTTGCGCTATGTCATGCAATCTCACCTCCTTCAGAGAGATGCAACAAAATCCGTGTGAGATGCTACATGGCAAGGGTTGATCAGTCACACAGTGTTCAGAAGAATAGAGTGGATCATACACCTCTTCATCTAGAAAGAGGCAAAGGTTACCTTCCTCCTCCCTTCCATCATAATTTTGGAAGAATATGGAGAAGTCTACATGTCAGGCCCCAAGATACCTATGCACAAAACATCACGCATGCTGGTTTGCTACATCACAGAGGTTGCGACAACATATTTTCAAGTTTTTCAAACTTGAATCCTGATTCTATCTTCTTAGTTAGAGGGGGGGATTTTTTTCCATGTGGTTTTTTCTCCATCTCCTTGTATTGAGTAGTTACTTTACTTGTTGTAATTGGTGACCTATGGTCTTAGGTTAACAGGGCCCACAATTTGTCCAAGTTAGCATTCAGGGGGGGTGTTAGGATTATAATCTCCCCTTGTCTAATTCGGTCAAGTATGTCTAAATCTAGAGCCATTTCAATCTATTTTTATTCACTAGCACCATTGGGTCCACTTGGCCGAATTGGGGAACATGTTCTAGTTACTAAAGTGTGAGGAACACTAATTAAGGCCAAATTCCACTGATTGCACTAGAATGCATCAGTTTAGGAGCCTCCTAGACATGGGGACTTCACTTAGTGAACATCTCACATAACACATGCGATCGTGGGATATTAAATAATACCCTTAATTTCCAGAGATATTGACCCAAACTCTTTTTGTTGAAACCCCCTCCCAATACTTAAAACCTCCTCCCCGCCTCTTTTTATACCTCAATCCTTATAAACCACCCTACCCACCACCACCTTAAACACCTCATCCACCCCAATACCTGTAATATTTTGGTTTAATTTTTAATAATTTTAAAACCCGCAATATGAACTAACGTGATAGGATATTGGTCAACAAGTGAATCCCCCATGATCCTAGATCAATTCCTTCAAACTAGGAGCCATTGGGAGTGTCGATATACCAACCTCCATTAGTTGAGTTGAGTTGGTGACTAGTCAAGCTCAAGTAGGAGTCAATTACATTCAATTCTAGTCTATTAGCACTATGATTGCATGGATTAATGCAGGTGAGGCACATTTACTCACCTACCTCAGCTAGTTAGACTAGTTAACTGATAATTAACATTGAATTAGACACTTTAGTTGGGTTGTTGAACTCTGATGAACCCTGATAATGATTTAGACAAGGCCAGTTAACCATTCAATGAAGTAAAGTCAAACCAATTCAACTTTCCTCACATGGATTCGAATTGCATGAGGCTATTTAGTCATTTACTTCATTGCAATTATTATCTAATTACTTTTGATTAATGAAAGCATTCACAGTTGCAAGCCATTTTTGCACTATTTGATTACTCAATTGCTGAGTAAATTGCATGATCTATCTTGTTAGTTGTGTGTTTCTCCACAGATATATGTGCTCAATTAAAAATTTTATAGCTCTGAATATCATAAAAATAGTTGTCCATGCTTATATCTCAAATGGACACCTATTTTTACGAGATTTGGAGCAAGAAAAATAGGTAGCCATTTTACAGATAAGCATGGAGACATATTTTTGTGAAATTTGGAGCTATAAAAATAGGTACCCATTTGAGAGATAAGCATGGACACCTATTTTTATGAGATTTGGAGCTATAAAAATAGGTACTCATTTCAGAGATAAGAATAGACACTTATTTTTATGAAATTTGGAGCTATAAAAATAGGTACCCATTTTAGAGATAAGCATGGACAGCTAGTTTTATGAGATTTGGAGCTATAAAAACAAGTGTCCATACTTATCTCTCAAATGGACACCTAATTTTATAGCTCCAAAACTCATAAAAATAGGTGTCTACGATTATCTCTCAAATGGGTACCTATTTTTATAGCTCCAAATATCATAAAAATAGGTGTCCATGCTCATCTCTCAAATGGGTACCTATTTTTATAGCAGCATATCTCATCAAAATAGGTGTCCATTCTTAGGGTATCTATTTTTATAATTCCAAATCTCATAAAAATAGGTACCCATTTTAGAAATAAGCATGGACACCTATTTTAGAGATAAGCATGGACACCTATTTTTATGGGATTTGGAGTTATAAAAATAGGTACCGATTTTAGAGATAAGCATGGACATCTATTTTTATGAGATTTGGAGCTATGAAAATAAGTACCTGTTTGAGAGATAAGCATGGACACCCTATTTTTATTACATTTGGAGCTATAAAAATAGTTACCCATTTAAGAGATAAGCATGGACACCTATTTTTATGAAATTTGGAGCTATACAAATAGGTACCCATTTTGAAGATAAGCATGAAAACCTATTTTTATGAGATTTGAAGCTATAAAAATAGGAACCTATTTTAGAGATCAGCATGCACACCTATTTTATGAGATTTGCAGATATAAAAATAGAAATTTTTGTCGACTTTATGCGTACTATTTTTATAGGCTCCAAAACTCATAAAAATAGGTTTCCATTCTTATCTCTAAAATGGACTAGAGCTATAAAAATAGGTACCCATTTGAGAGATAAGCATGGAGACCCATGCTTATCTCTAACATGGGTACTTTTTTTTATGAGATTTGGAGCTATAAAAATAGGTACCTATTTTAGTTATTTTTATAGAAATAAGCATAAATAGGTGTACATATTTATGGGTACACCTATTTTTTATACGATTTGGAGCTATAAAGATAGGTACCCATTTTAGAGATAAGCATCCACACCTATTTTTAGAAGATTTATAGCTATAAAAATAAGTTTCCATGCTTATCTCTCAATGGGTACCTATTTTTATAGTTCAAAATCTCATAAAAATAGGTGTCCATGCTTATCTCTAAAATGGTTACCTTTGTACCCATTCTTATCTCTAAAATGGCTACCTATTTTTATAGTTCCAAATATCAAAAAATATATATCCATGCTTATCTCTCAAATGGGTACCTATTTCTATTTCTCCAAATCTCATAATAATAGGTGTCCATACTTATCTCTCAAATGGGTACCTATTTACTATTTATATACCTCTATAACTTATAAAAACAGGTGTCCATGCTTATCTCTCAAATGGTTACCTATTTTAATAGCTCCAAATCTCATAAAAATAGGTGTCCATGCTTATCTCTAAAATTGGTACCTATTTTTACAGCTCCAATTCTCATAAAAATAGGTCTCCATGCTTATCTTTCAAATTGGTACCTATTTTTATAGCTCCAAATTTCATAAAAATAGGTGTCCATGTTTATCTCTCAAATGGGTGCCTATTTTCTTTCAAATGCATACCTATTTTTATAGCTCCAAATATCATAAAATAATGTGTCCATGCTTATCTCTAAAATGGGTACCTACTTTTATAACTCCAAATCTCATAAAAATAGATATTCATGCCTATCTCTCAAATGGGTACCTATTTTTACAGTTGCAAATCTCATAAAATAGGTGTTCATGCTTATATCCCAAATGGGTACCTATCTTTGTAGCTCCAAATCTCAAAAAATAGGTGTCAATGCTTCTCTAAAAAATGGTTACCTATTTTTATAGCTCCAAATCTCATAAAAATAGGTGTTTATGCTTATCTCTAAAATGGGTACCTATTTTTATAGCTCCAAATCTCATAACAATAGGTGCCCATGCTTATCTCTCAAATGGGTACCTATTTTTATGGCTCAAATTTTCATAAAAATAGGTGTCCATGTTTATCTCTAAAATTGGTACCTTTTTTTATACCCTAAAACTCATAAAAATAGGTGTCCATGCATATCTCTCAAATCAGTACCTATTTTTATAGCTCCAAATATCATAAAAATAGGTCTCCATGCTTATCTATCAAATGGGTACCTAATTTTATAGCTCCAACTCTCATAAAAATAGGTCTCTATGCTTATTTCTCAAATGGGTGCCTATTTTTATAGCTCCAAATCTGATAAAAATAGGTGTCTAATCAAATGGGTACATATTTTTATAGCCCCAATTCTTATAAAAACAGGTGTCTATACTTATCTCTAAAATGGGTAACTATGTTTATAGCTCCAAATCTCATCAAAATAAAATGGGTAACTATTTTTATAGCTCCAAATCTCATCAAAATAAAATGGGTAACTATTTTTATAGCTCTAAATCTCATAAAAATAGGTGTCCATGCTTATCTCTCAAATGGGTACCTATTTTTATAGCTCCAAATCTCATAAAAATATGTATCTATGCTTATCTCTAAAATGGGTACCTATTTTATAGCTCCAAATCTCATAAAAATAAGTACCCATGTTTATCTCTCAAATGGGTACCTATATTTATAGCTCCAAATCTCATAAAAATAAGTGTCCATGGTTATCTCTAAAATGGGCACCTATTTTTATAGCTCCAAATATCGTAAAAATAGGTGTCCATGCTTATCTTTAAAATGGGTACCTATTTTTATAGCCCCAAATCTCTCAAAAATAGGTGTCCATGCTTATCTCTAAAATGGTTACCTATTTTTATAGCTCAAAATCTCATAAGCACTAGTACAAAATGAGGAATTAGCTACTAGGTGACTAAAAATTCTAGTCACCACAGGTTTTTCAAGTTATTTACTACTAAATATGAGCAATTTTGATTGACCCAACTATAAACGACTAAAATTAACGACTAATTTAGTCACCAGTTAACAAATATGACTAGAGAATAAGTGACCGAGTTAAAAATGACTAACATAAATGACTAATTTAGTCACAGCATAAAAAATGACTAGCTAGAAGAATATGAGTTAGTCATTTATGTTAGTCATTTTTAATTGTGTCCTGAAAAATTGCAAATTTGACAATGAAGTGTAAATCTTGTAAATTGTCTGCCTTCTATTAGTAATATTGGTGCCATGCACCTTGATCTTTAGAGATCCAACAAGGCAATTGCATGAATTTTCTCTTGACCATTTGTATCCCTGTTGTACCATTGAAGCAAACTCGGTTAAGCGCGTGCAAAAGGAAAATTAGGTTCCTATGTCAATTACGAATTAGGTACTAGAACGAGTACCATCTCGATACCTAGCTAGAAGCATCATAGCTAGTTGTTGATCCTTCGACAATGTAAGAGTCCCTGCAAGTCCCATACGTCTGAAGTGTTTTTCTACCTTCAATATAACTTTTTTCATGATTTGCGACCATCAAACGTCCAGCTGCACTTGTCGACGTAGCTCCACCAGTGGACGTAGATTCACCAGGATGAGTTCGTTTAAAGTATCCCTGCTAGCAAGAATGAAATTCACAACTACATTTTGTAGGAATGTATCCAATTAGTCCTTTCTATCGTCATCCTAGTTCTTCTTTTTAAGCCTTGAAAACAAATGATCACCCAGTGACCCATGGGTATGTTTGAATTAGATGATATTTTCCATGAACTAATCCTTACAATAAAAATATTCTTCCAATAAAAATCAGTCAAGTCTTTTGGCCACAGCAGCTTTTGCCACCCACCTGTTACGTTAGGTAGGAGCCAAGGGGCTCGGTTCAATATCCACCAATTTGTTATTTGTAATGTATTGTTGAAACCAAGGGGCCTTCTATTTAGTCCTAGATTTGGAGCCCCATGATTCCTTAAGTAGTGGTGGTAAAGTTGAGGTCCCCTGCTAGAATGAGGGAAGAACAACCAAGGACTAGACCACACCTTTCAATAGCCTCCCAGAATTCTAGTTAATCGACATAAATCCCACAATAGTTAATAATGTGTAGGGGTATATCGAAAACCCTACAAAAAAATTTCAATAAGATACCCCCACAAATATGAAAGGGATTAAGTCTAATACGAGCAAGGTTCCAAGCAAAAAGAAGAACTCCTTAAAGGCATGTAGCATCAACCAAACAACAATCCCATATTGTGGGGAGAATAATCCAGAGAAACTCCCTTGCTTTCAAACAAGAGACCATCGTTTCCTAAAATAATAAGACATCCAGACAAACCAAATGTAATAACCTCTTGACACTACTACATTCCGATCCAAAATCTGACGGAAAAATCCGACGGCGCATGGATTTCTCTTTTTAAACTTACCAAAAATCACAAGGATACATTTTTTTTGTTGTAAATGTGGCCACAAGTGTCGGTGAAGCGAAAAATATTCTCATAACCGTCGGTTAAACGACGACGCGTTAGTAAGCGTCGCTTAAGCGATGGAGCCTTTAATTGGTCAACTATTTAACATGGAAAGCGCCTCATGGAATAGCCGTCACATGGCGATGGGTTGGGAATCACCGCACCTCATTCATATTAACACATTCTCCAGATTGACAAATTAAAGCAAGAACCTATGGGATTACAACAATCTTTCTTTAATACCAAAGGCCATCACATGTGTCAACTCTTTATTGGAGGGAGAGACAACAATTCCAAAGTAATGCCATAGAACCAAATTTTATAGATAAATACTTATCAACGTAATTAGCTTATCCAAAACAAGGAAAAACTCACAAATTTATTTTAAAAATCAGGCATGGGTGTATAGGTGGACAAACACATGCACACACACACACACAAACATATATTTTTTGCAAAAACACACCTTATTAATGATTGGAATCGAGGACTTATTCCCCCAAAATCCACTATTGGAATCTATTTGTATCTATTAACAGTAGGTTTTGAGACTGGAGTCAATGAACTTATCACCTATGGGACATTTTGCTTTGAGAACTCTTAGGGAGTGGCAATAATACCATTCACTAGGATTTGGACTTAAGCCAATAGTTGAAAAATCCCACCAATTTCTCACAAATTACTATTATTTTTTTCCACAAAAACCCCCTTAATTTTTGGTTAGAGTGAAGGCCTTATTTTCCCCAAATCCATTACTAAAATGTATTTGTATCTATCGAGATCAGGGCACACCATCCTAGCGATTCTCTATTCGCTTGGAATTGAACTTGGGCTAGTAAAGAAAAATTTCCACATGTTTACCATTGGATCATAGCTCACTCAAAAACTCACTACCCATTATAGCTTCAAGAGAAACAAGATGCCATATACACCACATAATAATAAGAATAACTATACTTTTTTTTGTTGGGACAAAAACAAACCTTATTTTTTGGTAGGAGTCCAGGACTTAGTTCCCCACAAATCTCCCTATTGCATCCCATTACTTAAATCTATTTATATCTATCAAGACCGAGCTTTGATATTTGGAGTTAATGGATCACTTGTAGGATGTACCACTCTAACGATTCCCAATTTTAGATACCAAAGGCACCCTCGATTTGAGAATCATACATCAATTAGTGATGGAAAACTCACACAAGTTTACTATTGGACCATAGCACAATTGATAATAATTATTTAATTTGAATGTCACAACCTAGTCAAATACCAAATTGATATAAAAGGTTCCCTTGTTCGTTAGACAAGAGACCCCATTTCAACTATGATTTCACTATAATTAATAATAATTATTTAATTTTAAAGTCACAACCTAGCCAGATACCAAATTGATATAAAATGTTCCCTTGTTTGTGGGACCAAAAAACCCCATTTAAACTATGATTTCAGAGCTTCCTTCATTTATATTTATAGATGTATACCTACCTTATATGAAAAACAACCTTGACAAGAAAAAAGTTTATATTTAACTTATAATTTTAAAATAAAATAAACAAAACAATATCCCGTTAACATGTATATATGCTCGTTATTAACATTAAGTAGATATTAAATTGGGTAGTAAACCAATATCCACGTATTTCTTAAAAAACAAAATTATATTAAGAATTATGATTATCTCCGCCGAGCTCTGTTCCTGCCATGGAGGGAGCGGGAAAATAAAAATGAATTCAAAGAAAAATAAATGAAAATAAAATACAAATACCCAGCAAAACACATTGAGCTCGATCCTGAACTCTAAAACCCACTTCACTGCAATTTGCCCTGGCCTCTTGGCAGGGTTTTGCAGCATTTTCTTGCCTCAAACCTCAGCTCAAAAACTACCTATGCAAAAACCATCTACATGGCTACTATCAATAATTCTGTGTTCGATTCCCTCAAGGCCAGAGAAATCCAACCCACCAGAGGTAATGCCAATCCAATCCTTTTTTCTGGATCTAGATACGCAGGTTTAAGCCCATATCAGAGATTTTACATTAACGATTTAATTGAATATGGATGATGGCACTGCAGTACGCAAGAGGCCTTATATGGGTAGTATGATATCCGAGGGAGGTGATGGCCATGGAGTTCTAATGATGGAGCCCAGTAACATATCTACGCCTACTCTTGCAGCATCATTTGCCAAGGTAAGGGTTTAGGGTTTATCAGGAGTCCGTTATACCTGGTGGGGTGCTATCTTACTGTTGTTTTTATTTGAGATATTAAAAAAATTTATGGTTTGTTTGTAGAAAAATGGTAGCAGTCATGTGCTTGCAGTCTCAGATGAAGAAGGGTTTGTTAGCCTATTTAATACACGCCACTGATTGCCTTCTTATTATTCCTGTGAATTGGACACAAGTTGGTTGCACACTCTACTAAACTGGGTTGTTTCTTGGGTTTTGGAATCGGTTCTTGATGGTTTGCTTGCTTCCTTTGATTGCAGGAGATGTTAGAACAGAGCTTTGGAGGGCTCATAATAATGCCATCTTTGATATTTGCTGGATAAGGTTAATTTACGTATTTTAATTAAATTTTAAATGGTTCCTGTTGGTTCAGTGTCTGCAGTATATAGTTCGCGTTTCTTGAATGATTTTGTAGTGTTTTATGGAAGAAAGTTGGGCTTTAAATTACAGTTTTGCAGCAACAAAACTGATTCAATTTTGGCAATGTAATCAAATGCATTTGATGGGAAGCTATGAATTTCAACTTCATTGAAAAATGTACTTGATGGGCAGTCATGACTCTCAATCTCGTTGAAAATTCATTTGAGTCGCAGTCATTGCCTTGAAACTTTGTTGAAAAATACATATGGGCAATCAAGGCCTTCAACTTCATTGAAAAATGCATTAGTTGGTCTGTTATGGCCTTCGATCTCATTAAAAAATGCTTTTGATTGGCAGCCACCCTTCGACTTAATTGAAAAAATGCTAATCTGGATATAACCTAAATCTTGTTATAGAGTCAGTTGCACCTAAATCTTTGTTAGTATTCCTGTCTGAGGTTCTGTTGTTGTTCTTTTGCAGGATGATACCCGCATCTTGACTGCTTCTGGAGACCATACGGTTAGTTCACTGTTTCCCTTTAGTCCATGTTAACTCAGTTGCATCTTACATTCACAATTTAGAAACATGTCGGTTGAGGTGGTGTGCATATTGATTTATATATTGCGATTGGAAAGAACACAATGGTGCAATAGTCGTAGAAAAGAGATCCGTTCAGTAAATGTGTTGTATGTTGCCCAATTATGACATACATAATTCAGTTGAAATCCAAATGATGAACACGCAGTATATCAGCAACAAACATTAAACAAATGGATGGATTTCATGGTTTGAAGTTTGAACTATTAAAGCTTTGGTATAAGTAGTCTATCAATTTGGCACTGCTATGAAAATGGAAAGATGGCTAGTTATTTCAGGGTCCTGAAGTATATAAAAGTTAAAAAATGTTTGCGTATGTCAACAAGTTGTTGGCTCTGGCTCACTGGTGAGGTCAACAAAGTTCTTAGCCGCCCATGAAGGTGCCAATCTTGCTGTGGCTTGTCCCGCCTGGATGACATGGGTTTCAAAGGAGTCAGGTTGGGTGCATGTCCTAAATAGAATTTGGTGCAGCCCCTTCAAGGCATGTTTTTTGACGCACTATTAAATTAAGATAAAAATGGTGTTTGGGGATATGCTTCGAGTGATTTATTCTCTCTAGGCGTTTGTGATTTTCTGACATGGAAATAAGAAGTGCCATGAATGCTTGATTTCACCTGTTCCAGACAAGCATGTAGACACAGCATTTTTGCATTATATATATGAATTTTATTACCCTCGGATTTCCTTTAGAAGCAGTTTAAGTGGAGGGCTATTAGTTGAGATTGAAGTTTTATGCTAATAGATTATCAGTGACTGTTGTAGATAAGACTGTGGGATGTGGAAGCAAGAGCAGGCCTTGGTGTCATGATAGGTCATACAGGCAGTGTCAAGTCACTGTGCTCACATCCTCTACAATCTGGTAAGTTTGTGTATTTTGAGAACTTGTACTTAGTGATGATCAAGTTTGGATTTTGCATGGTCTAGTTTTATTTATTGGCCAGATTCATGTTAGACGTAGCAATCCACACCTTTAGATTGAATTGTTAAGGGTGGCCATCATGGAAAAGACACGTAGCTTAGTCGTAGAGCAGCACATTGGCTCAGTCAGGCTCTAGGTTTGATAACTAGCCTGTCAGATTTTCAACTCCATAATTTGTTGGAAACTTGTATTATAACTCCTTTCGATCAACCTGTTAAAGGTGCTTAACATGAAAATGACATGTAGCTCACTGGTTGAGCAGCCCATTGCCTTGTTTGGATTTGGTCCCCATCATGTCTTGTTTTCAACACCATGATGTCTAATAGACCTCCATAAGGTCCTTCAATGTTGCGGTCTTTGAGAATGAAATGTTTGTTTTTTCCTTTGGTTTTTTGTATAAGGTTTTAGTCCTAAACAGCATTTGTTTCTGGGTGGACATAAACTTGACTAGCTTCGAATGAGCTCAAGCCTCACATTCATTATCAAACGTTCAGAGTTATCCAATTTGTTTAAATAAATACACTTTCTCTGCAGATATTTTTTTGTCCGGCTCAAGGGATTGCTCCGTAGCATTTTGGGATGTGCGTTCTGACTTGGCTCCATGTAATCGAACTAATGAAGAATGCTTCCAGTAAGCATCACTTTATAATCGCATCACTTGCGGCATCATTTTATTTTTTTGGATGAAATTTAGGATGTCTCTTTTAGAAATCATGCTATGGTTATAATGGCCAATAGTGTGGTACAATTTCTCTATGTGCCTAGTTCAATGAATGTGCCTATGTGTCTGTCAGAGCTGTCGCCACAATCAAAGATGCACATATTACAAGTCATGGAAGAAGAATGCGATGGAACAAGGTATGATATTTTGGAAATATTTTGGTTTGGATTGTCTATTTGGAGTTAACGTTGTTTGCTGATTATATGCAATACAAGCTGAATCTAGTTTTTGAACTTGTAGGTGGCTTCAAAGAGCATAACATCGGTTCTTTATCATAAATATGAATGAGTAGTTATCAGTGCAGGAGCTGCAGACAGGTGATTCTGTTATTCTCTTTGAACTCTCGAGCCACTTTGTCATTTTCCAAATCCTTGTTCTAATGGTGCCGAAGAGAATTGGGAACTCAGAGGAAATCAATCAAGACTTTTCTTTGGTAGAAGTCAATACAGGAAACATGAAAGAGGGCACATGCCAGTGGCTGCAAAGAGATATTTCTGGACCACCCTTAATCTTATGTCAAATGGAGCAGGTAGGTGAATTGAAACTTTTATTTACAAATTATTGTTAATTTGATTGGCTACATGTATGAAATTGAGGAGATTTTCTATGAGTTATTTTATCTTGTTAAGGGTAAGCTATTGCTTGTTTTCCTGGAAATTAGACATTGCCAACATAATATTTTTCTCTTGTATGTTGCATATGTATAAGAATGGGTTCATGTGGAAGTGTCCTGTTTTCCATTGAATTTATTTGGGGGGGTGGAAACCTTAAGGATGACGTCTGCCGATGACACAAGTACACAAGAAAGAGAACTGCTCTTGGCCTCCTTGGCTACATTGTCAAGTAGAGATATAAGATGGGAACAAGCCAAAGAACTGAGTCTGGCTCAATTAATGGCAGTTAATATTGGGTATTGTTGGAAAGAATTTGGGGAAATGAATGGGTTTTTGTACTTTCTCAGCTGCGTAAATGGCTATAGTCAGTATTTGGCCACATGGAGGAATTGTCAAAGGGCATTCATGATGTTATGAAGAATATCAATGTTTCTACAAGAACAGAAGTTGATCTTACAATAGAGTTAATAGAAAATGCAATTAATAGGTTCAGGGATTGTCCAATGGATATGGCAGAAACAATTGTTTTCATTTTCTGTCTTCTGTTTGGACTTCACAATCTAGACAGAGTGGAAATGACCAGTTCGTTGAACTCCTTAAAGGATGTCAACTAGGAAAGAGCAGAAGCCCGTGCTTTTGAAGACATTCTTCGGATATTTTTTGCTACAGGTATAGCTGAATCAATTCCATCAAGCTCTTGTGTAGGAGAGGCTGTTGGACCTATAATAGAACTATCACGACAGCCCGATGTTCACTTCTAGGAAAATGTTGCTACTGTTGTGCTTGGTGCTCCATATCAAGAAAGGGACGCATTAATGCATGCAACTGACCTGTGGGGACTAGGAAAAGGAGGAATAAATGCTTTGTATGATATTCTATTTTCATTTCATCCTATTTCATCTTGCAACGATCTGCCTATAATTTTCTTTCAACTGATTCAGTTCATCCTTTTGGAATCACAAAAGTTCTTATCTCTCAATCAGAGGAAAGCATTGCACAAAATGGAGAGATTGATCAAACTACACACATTGATTCATCTTCAGAAGAACCATATTTTGTTAGGGATGAGCTTCATTGTGTTCTTCAGACACCACCATTGGAGCTTTTTGAAAGCCATTTAACTGCAAATAATCGGGTAATGCAAGCCTGATGTACCTTAACTGAAAATTTTACTGCAACACAAATTTGTTCAAGTTGGGTTTCAAATGTTACTTTTGATATGCAGTAGGTTTGTCATTTATGTCTCTCATGTGTATTATATTGTACATTTGTAAGTCCGATATCTGTTAGCATGGTCATTTAGCTTTACTCATCTTCAAGCAGTTCCTTCTCTATCAACAGTAAGGGAACAAATGGTACAATATGTACAAGATTTTGGCAGTCCTTCAACATTGTTGGATTTCCTGTTTCAGCATATACCATTAAAGCAAAGCTCATCAGATGGTCTAAATAAGAAAGGTAGTGTAGCTGTAATTGAAGCAACCAATGCTGCATCTACTGCAAGAGAATCAACTACGAAAAACTCATTATCTGTTTTTGTGGATGATTTATGGCCAATAGGGATAGAGGAAATGGCTACACTTGCTGGTGCAGTTTATGGACTGATGCTTCGTGTTCTACCAACATATATTCATGATGGGTTCACTAGTTTACATGATCTATTTGCAATATTTTCTATCGAGGCATTCACCACAACATGGTGCAGCCCTCAACTTCTTGTTGATGAGTTCTCTCAGGTATGGTGATTTATTTAATGTTTGGTGAACACACTTTTTTTAATCGAAAAATAGATATCGTTAATTTTAAAAACATTTTACATATACTGCAAGGCTATGGTTTCAATAAACCAATTGAGCTGCCACTGTAAGTTCCTTGTGACATTTTAAAAGAGTAACAAACTACCATTCTGATTACATAAACATGAGGCTGTTCCCAGTGTAGTTACTTAGATTTCTGGATTACTGGAATGCCACTCTTTTAGAGGATAAAGCTTACTTGCCCTTGGAAGTTTCTCTTTATCAAGTATATATATAATGTCATTAGGAAGACTCCTAAAAATAAACCTGAAACAAATAGGGACATCACAGACTGACATATTTAGTACAGGATGTTTATCTGATGAAGCAAGTCAAGGAAATCCTGGGAATTGTAGAGCCGGAAGTGTATTGTTTCTTTCAGCTTGGAGAAAAAGGTAACATTCTAATTATTCCATAAAGTTTTCAGGAAATCCATGAATGGGAGGAATTAAGTGTGCACCTACAGGATACAACCATGAAACTCAACATATTAAACAATAAAAGTTTATTTTTATTATTTATTAGGTCATTTCAGGGTCCAAGAGCACAAACAGTGTAAGGAAAAATGATTGTCAAAAAGTATGCCATATAGACAAACCATTTACTCATTTCAAATGACATCCAATTAAAGGAAACTACAAAGGAAGTATCAAACAATACACGCCTATTTTGATTTCTTCTCTAATGACTTAATACTCATGGAGCCTAGAAAATATGTAGAAATTTGAAAATCAATAATGCATTTGTCAACCAGAGGAAACACCATACTAACATAAGAATGGGGTTTGAGAATACCCACTAATAATCTGGCAGAACAATATGCTCTGTCCATGGGCATAGATTTTATTGTCTCCCTCAATACTCAGAACATCTTACTTGTTGGGGACTCCCTCCTTGTCATCACACAAGCCAAAAAAATAATTTGTCATCACACAAGCAGAAACTCTAAATTGTGTGAGAAGCAGAAATACTAAATTGTGTGAGAAGCATAAAATCTATTTCAACATCAATTTATCTTCCATTTATGTCAGTGATTTATGCCCACTTAGGGACACCACTCTCATTAAAATGGAAGAAACTCAACTAGTATAGACTGTGCTTAGCTTGTTGAACTTAGATCCCAGATTAGATACTTTGCTTGCCACAGTAGCACTCTGTATGTATTCCAATAATCAATACAAAATCAAAACTTTGATAGTTTCCAGCAGTTGAAAAAGTATATCAATAATATTTAGACTGATCAAGAACTAGTTGTATGAAAAAGTGAAAGGGTGAAACAAATCTGGAATTTCCTTGATGTCTGCCAGAACAGTATGCTCAGGTGAAACAACTGAATGTGTCTGATTACTCTCATCTAACAAATATTCTGGGGTTCCTCTCATTGTTGCTCCTACAATAACCTCCTCGGCACCTTTTCCTAAGAATCCACTTAATTCCTCCACAACAACACAATCCTCATAAGGCTCAATGAATTGTTCCTCCACATTTTCTTTCTTATTTTCATGTAATAAAAAATATGGCATTCCTTGAATCTGAGTGTGTTTAAAATCTTTTCTCTCTTGATGAGAAGATACATCCAAGGTGGCATTGTCCAAGTGATTGGCAATACTACAATTCTTTCCGTTTTGCTTGCTCCTTTTTTATCTAATTAACTTTTCCCCTTCTCTTTTTAATAATTTTGGGTTTTCAGTGATTAGCAATTACTGAAGCTTTAGTAAAGCACACCAACTTATAATATTATATAGCCTCGGTAACAATATAAAAAATGTTCATGGACACATCTATAGAGACGTATTTCCTCTCTTATCAAGGATACACACACTTGACCACCTACCTGCGTAAACATGTATGCATACGTAACAATTGTTTTCTCTATTTTTGTATAGTTTAATGTTATATGTTGATTAAATGAGTGAGATAATGATGCTTGAAGATCAATACATGTCTAAATCTTGTTCCCTAAAAGTGCTAGGTTAAATGGGGAATTAAACCATAGTTTAGAAGTTGATGATTTTGTGACCTGTCCATGATTCTATTTTTGTAAAATGCTTAACCTATAAAAGTTTGGACTTCTGAAACATGTTTTGTTGGAAAACATTTATGGTAAAAATTCATGTGCCTTGGACAGAAAAATAGCTAGATTTTGAGACGTGTGCATGGTATGGCATTGGCAAAAGTTTTATTTCATGGCTAAATTCATTTAAGAAACAAATCAATCTATTATGCATAAAAGTGATAGTAATGTATTCCAGACACTTATTGATTGGTAGCTATCAGTCTTCAATTGCTGCAATTAGTATTTTAAAGTTAGTGAATATTAGAGAGATTTAAATACACACACCTTGGTGTTATTGGGTCCAACTCCCAAGTCCTTCACATAATTATAAATTTTCATATAGGTTGTACAAGTGCATCGAAGTCATCCTAGTCAATGAACTCATTAGAATCCTGAGCACTATAAAAAAGGGGAGTAAAATTTTTACCCGACCATTTGCACTGATCGGACTACCAACAATGCATGATGTGACAGCTCACGCGAGCCAGGTCGTCTGATCGGTGCAAATGGTCGGGTAGAAAGTTTACTCCTAAACAAGGAGAGGAGTTCCACAACTTGAAATGCAAACATATTATTTTAGAAGACTTTTGTGATATTTATACAGGTTGAAATCTTTGCTTTGTTAGTATTTGTGGTCTGACATGACAGGATAAATTTACATTAAAAAGCATTTGTATTATTTTAAGGTTATAAGAAAGTTTGTTATAATGGATGTGTGCAGATTGGTTTAAGAAGGGCTAATAACTACGAAATTATGCTTACCAAGGTCAAAATGCCATTACCGGATGTAATGGTAAGCGATTTAACACTGTGATGGAATACATGTTGCAATTATGTTTATTTAAGGTTTGATAGTGGGTAGCTTGTAATTTGGTAATCGTTTTATAGTTGACAATGCCAACTGAATCTTAACTTGGAAATCTTCTCTATGATTATAATCAAGATTTTTTTTACCAGTTGACTGTTGGCAGCATAAGCATGAAAATGATAGTGATGAAGAATGGGAAGAGGTACTCATCACTAAATCTCTTTGGTAAGAGTATTTGTAGTATTTTTATTAGATTTAGTTACAGAGAAAATTGTACATAGCTCTCAGGAATTAGTTTATCATAAATACTAGTTACTAGTAAGTTGTAATAGTAATAATTATGTGGTTTGTAGATTGATATCTATCATAATTTTGTTTGAATATCATCATTTTCAAGTAATCACAACTTCTTAAAGGGTGCTAGCTCAATGGCAGAGCACCTGCCTAATTATAGGCAGGAGGTTGGTGGTTCGATTCCTCCGTGCCCTATCATAAATTTGTGACTACAAAAATGACTAAATTCGCATATATACGACTATTAGTAGCTAATTTTTTGTATCTTAGTCATATTTAGCTTAGTCATTAATATGTTAACATCTAGTAGTTTATTTAGTCGTATATTTGGTCATTAATGGTTGCAATCAGTGACTAAATCAGTGACTCACTCAGTGACTAAATCAATGACTAAATCCGTGACTAAATCATTAACTATCAATGACTAAATCCGTGACTAAATCATTAACTATCAATGACTAAATCAATGACTAAATCATTGACTATCAATGACTAAATCAATGACTACTAAGTCAAGCTATTAATGACTAGTGAAATACGACTAGCTATAAGATAGTGGAAATTTGCTACTATTAGTCACCGACTCAAAAATAGTCGTTTATAGCCTGATTTTAGTCATTTTTTTAGTCATTAATTTCTCATTTTATACTAGTGAAGAGTAGGTGTTAATGCTTACCTATAAAATGGGTTTCAATGCTTATCTCTAAAATGGGTACATATTTTGATAGCTCCAAATCTCATAAAAATAGGTCTCCATGCTTATCTCTAAAATGGGAGGCTTATTTTTATGAGATCTGGAGCTATTAAATTAGGTAACCATTTTAGAGCTAAGAATGGAGACCTATTTTTATGATATTTGGAGCTATAAAAATAGGTATCCATTTTAGTGATAAACATGGACACATATTTTTATGAGATTTGGAGCTATAAAATTAAGTACCCATTTGAGAGATAAGCATGGACACCTATTTTTATGAGATTTGGAGCTATAACAATAGGTACCCATTTTAGAGATAAGCATGGAAACCTATTTTTATGAGTTTTGGAGCTATACAATTAGATACCCATTTGAGAGATAAGCATGGAGACCTATTTTTATGAGATTTGGAGTTATAAAAATAGATACCCATTTGAGAGATAAGCATCAAGATAATCATGGACACCAATTTTTATAAGATTTGGATTTATAAAAATAGGTGCCCATTGATGATATTTGGAGCTATATAAATAGGTATCCATTTGAGAGATAACCCTGGACACCTATTTTTATGAGGTTTGAAGCCTATAAAAATAGGTACCCATTTGAGAGATAAGCATGGGTACCTATTTTTATGAGATTTGAAGCTATAAAAATAGGTACCCATTTGAGAGATAAGCACTGAGACCTATTTGTATGATATTTGGGGCTATAAAAATAGGTAGCCATTTTAGATATAAGCATGGACACCTATTTTTATGAGATTTGGAGCTATAAAAATAGGTACCCATTTGAGAGATAAGCATGGACACCTATTTTAATGGGTACCTATTTTTATAACTCGAAATCTTATAAAAATAGGTGTCCATGATAATCTCTAAAATGGACACTTATTTTTATGAGATTTGGAGCTATAAAAATAGGTATCCATTTTAGAGATAAACATGGAGACACATTTTTATGAGATTTGGAGCTATAAAAATAGGTACGCATTTTAGAGATAAGCATGGAAACCTATTTTTATGATATTTGGAGCTATACAAATAGGTACCCATTTGAGAGATAAGCATGGACACTTATTTTTAATAGATTTCGAGCTATACAAATATGTACCCATTTTAGAGATAAGCATGGACACCTATTTTTATTATATTTGGAGCTATAAAAATAGGTGCTTATCTCTCAGATGGACACTGTATTTTTATAGCTTCAAATCTCATAAAAATAGGTGTCCAGGTTTATCTCTCAAATGGGTACCTATTTTTATAGCTCCAAATCTCATAAAAATAGGTGTTCATGCTTATGATATTTGGAGCTATACACTAGTACAAAATGAGGAATTAGCTACTAGGTGACTAAAAACTCTAGTCACCTAGTGTTTTTAAAGTGATTTACTACTAAATATGAGCAATTTTGACTGACCCAACTATAAACGACTATAATTAACGATTAATTTAGTCACCGGTTAACAAATATGACTAGATAATAAGTGACAGAGTTAAAAATGACTAATTTAGTCACGGCATAAAAAATGACTAGCTAGAAGAATATGAATTAGTCATTTATATTAGTCATTTTTAATTGTGTCATGGAAAATTACAAATTTGACAATGTAGTGTAAATTTTGTAAACTCTCTACTTTCTGTTAGTAATATTAGTGCCATGCACCTCGATATTCACACATCCAACAAAGCAATTGCACGAAAGATACATTTGAGCAATGAGAGAGTTCCCAGAGAATCTCCAAAATTAAGAAAGATACACTAAAAAATCCTAATCAGAGGTGGACTGATCAAAATGGTAGAACCTAGACAATGTAGTAGAGACAAAATCTATAAGAATTGGGAGCACCTTAATGTAGCAGGGGAAGCCAATAGAGTCACAAGTGGAAAAATCCTAGACAATGTCCAAAGTAGAGAATCTTGAGTGGCTAACATATTCCTTGAGATCCTTGTTAGTAACTTATACCAACTACTCAATGACATGCTATCATGAATTTGGTCTTTCCCTTTACAAAGTAAAATGGACTTCATGACATCCTTCAACTAGACTTAGTATCTAGGTGCATGTATATGTTTGCCATGTTAATGAGTTGTTCCAATTTTAGTAGTTGGAGTAAACTCTGTTGGAAACACAGTATGTTCCATATAACCCTCTATCAACATTTTCAATCTACTAACATAAATTATTCTCTTGCTCATTCTCCACCATATCATAAGCTTCGTAGACCTGAGCATCTGTATGGATCCCTAAACTTTCCAATTATAGGGTAAAATAACCGGTCTCAATCAACTCACCAACCTCCATCTGTTACTTCTCTAGTTCAACCAATATTGATTGTAGTTCCTCATTCTTAGTACTAGATATGATAGTAATCCCCTTCAATACTGGTGAATGGAGTATATATGCAACTAGAACTTGCTACATGGCATTTTCTAATGAGTTTTGTAAGGAAGGACATAACATAGAATAACGCCATTGTTGGGATGCTATCCCTTAATAATGCCAAATATATAACCATTGAATATGACTATGGTAGTTATGTACGAGGTATACCTAAAAGACATGGGAGCAACATAGATCTTGTTTATAGGGGGGTTTCTGCGGATATTATTTATTTTTCACATATTGGAAGGTTAGAAACCTCTACCTCTAT
Source organism: Pseudotsuga menziesii (assembly GCA_001517045.1). Lineage (NCBI taxonomy): Eukaryota > Viridiplantae > Streptophyta > Pinopsida > Pinales > Pinaceae > Pseudotsuga > Pseudotsuga menziesii. Next base: position 288,331 of record LPNX011074279.1, on the reverse strand, counting down.
TAGCTTGAGAAATTAAATTTATTTTTTAGTCTCATATTACTTCCCCTACCATAAATTTGGTTTTGTTTCTTACTTGGGAGAAGAGGTAGTCAAAGTAGAGCCTTAGCCATTTCTTAACCCTAATTGGGATAGCTGAATAATGTTTTAAGGTACCAAAGGTTGCACTAAGATGTAAGAGAGAGGGTCCTAAAATATACCCAATCATATTTGACTATGATGTAATAGAATTTTTTGAGGTGGTTTACTTAGTTTCTTCTATTTGACTCTTCTTACTTTTATACATTTCATAAGAGTATGTCCCCTGCATTATTTTTAAAGTTTATTACTTAATCTTACAAGGACTTCTAAAAAAAACTTTCATAGAGACACATTTAGCAATCCCTTTAAATATAAAAGCCAACAAAAATCCCTTTCATATCCACACAATCCATTTAAAAATAAATTTCCCTTTAAATATAAAAATCAATATGGTTATATTATGCTTTAAATATTGAGTATTGTTAAAATTTATTTAACTATAATTAATTTCATTGGTATTAAAATTTATTTAGATATAATTGAAACCTTTATATACCATTGAGTTATAATCATTTCTTACATTAGAATTGGGGTTGATTTTCATAGTTATTCATCCAAGTTAAAAACAAAACCATGGTTTTCAGTTTTAAATGCACCTTTCCAAGCGGTGTGTACCTCCAAAATGCATACTAATTTTCTAGGTGTGAGTACCTCCTAAATGCATAATAATTTGCCATATGTGAGAGGAAGTGATGTTTTAATTTTGGTAAAAAATTAACGATGTATTTTTTATGTTTAGCTATTTCTATAAGTCGTTGTTAATTTTTTCTTAATTTTTCTAGAGGTTGAACTTTAATGAAAGTGGTTTCTAAACCCAAATTTTAATTGCAAGTAATATGGATATGGTGGGTGTATATTGCATAATGTTAGAGGGTGTCATTTATGATTTGTGTTATATTTGGTAAATATTTTTATTAGATTTTTTTTAGTATATAATAAAAAATAATCTTTTTATTGCTTAAATTTTTTAATAACAAATTTTACACTAACTTTTTTTTTAATAAAAATTTATATGTTTTGAAAAATAAAAACCCAAAACATAAAAAAACAAAAATTAGTCTGAAATTTCAACCCAAGACGAAATGAAATTCCAACCCTAATCATCATCATGCCCTATTCTCATACCATCTGCAAGTAATGTCAAGGGCCAAACCATAAGCCAAATCAGGTTTTTCTTACTTTCGACAACTTGTTTAGACGACATTCAATATCGGGTCGGTCAACTCGACATGTTTGATAAGAACAACTCTTGGATCAATACAACAATGTGCTTCCACCCACGAATTGGAAGTGATACCATGCATCCTCTTGAGCTTGTTGTTGTTCATATTTGATCAACAGGTAAATATTCTGTCCACAACCCCCTCAAAGTGAAGTAGGGTTTCCTGTCCGAGCCCGCTATTATTATTCAAAGGAAGTGGTAAAGGCATGGGCATGGGTAGGAACATAAACGGATAGAGACAATGTGCGCATCCATCCCAATGCTTATGGACAGCCATGATCTTTAAGGGGAAACTATCAATTCAAAAATTAGAAATCATTAAGGGACAGTGCTGGTGAATCATACCGATATGACAGGTCAAGGCATGGAAGATAACCTAGACGCAGCGACAGGGGAAAAAATTCCAGTAGAGAAGAGAGGCGATCGAATCATGGAAGCTGAACATGGATCTGAAAGTTTGATGTTCCATTTTATTAGCCATGCCTAACATATTATTCCATTCCATATCCAATTGGAGCTCGAACAGAAGATTTCGGGTGCAGTTAAATAAATTTCCCATCCAAGCAAGTTCACCAAGTAAAACCCCACAATTTATACTGTATGCATTATTGTGTTGAGAATATGAAAAAGGGTTTTGGCCATTTGTCACATATTCGATGGATCTGCAAAGAGTTTTTTTATGAGAAAAGTCGCAGTAAAGGTTTGATCATGAGCCTGATACATACAGTTAAATATTGAAAATCATAGTTAGAAGCATATATTTAAAATTCGTGGCTGATCTTTAGTGAAAATGAACTCAAAGGGAGTTTCTACATTGCAAGCATCTGTGTTTTTTTAAGGAATATCAATGTACATTGGGTGTGGTCGATGTACAATTGTATCACTATTGATATAATCAATATGTCATCACATGATTTGATTAAGTAACAGAGAGGAAACTAGTACTCCAACTAGAGGTGAAAATAGTACTCCGGCTAGCTAGAGGAAACGTGGGTACTAAGAGGGTGCACACCATTGAGCAAAAGAGGGTGCACACCATTGGGAAATAATATTGACATTACAACATTGTTTTATTATTGTTATCTTCTTGCAAAGGGACACAAACAGAGTTGGGTGTACTCATTTCAAACCCACACATTACCATCTCACTCTCAAAGTCAAATAATGACCACTAAAGGACACTATTTACTGACTGAAGGTGCTATATATTTTTCCCTTGTACAGGTCAGATGTTTAATATCCCTTGCACATGTCAGATGTTTATGTAATATTCAGATCTGGTTTCCTGAGTATTGAACTCTATTTTAAGTATGGTATTTAAATATTTTTCTCATATAAATTTGTCGTATTTATCTTTTGAATCAACACCAAATATTTGTATTATGATAATATTATATTATAAGGGCCCATTGTAGTAAGCTTAAAATCAAACCTTGTATATCTGGAAACATACATCCATTTTTCAGAAGTGCTCACAAGTGTTTGTCGATCCCAAGAGTTGATACACTCGATGTTTGTACTTCATGTAGTCGTTGTGATCAGGTGGCGATGTTGTTAATCAATCCAAGTATAAGTAAAGATTCAATGCCGATTCTCATTATGATACTCCATGCAGTCGATCCCAGAGTTGATACAGGAATTGATGCCTTCTTATGCAAGGAAATATTCATTAGAATATTTTTATTGAGGGTGATTCTTACAAACCTTGGTGCCATGAGTTTTATCTCCGGTCGCCTATTTCAAATGGGGAACTTGCCTTTATACATATTATTTATACTGGTAACTTTCCTTACCATTTTTAATTGTTCCACCTCTTTCCTTATATATTACTTTCTTTGAGAAGGAGATACTCAGTCAGTTAATATAGGTCCCATTTTGCTTTGTTTCCTAGTTTCGCTTTCAAATGACATTCCTTCACGGGTAGATTCAGAAGGTAGGGCAGCCAAGAGCCAATTGGTTCACGATAAAAAGGAAGTTATGCTACGAGGAATAGCTAGTCTCTTTACCAAGATGGTGCTAGTAGATTGATTGCTCTGAGTGAACCATTAAACTAGAGAAATTGGGGAGTACAACTGAAGGCTGGGGAGTACAAATGTTGAGGGAACTCATTGGGGCATGGTACATTACATGGCAGGAGTGAAAGAAACCTCCAATTAAATAGAATTAGAATATATATTTTGTATGCATGGCTTACATCCAGCTAGGAATGGGCTAGTATATTATAATAATTGGCTGGGCAGTCTACCTCATACCAATTGGCTTTACCCAGTATACCATACTACTAGAATACCAACCATTACAACAAGTTTATCATACACATAGGATTACTACCTGCCCCATAGTCTTTACCTAGTCCCACATCCCACCTCTCTACCATACATTACTACTTACCTGATCCATTGTCTGTTTAACCTAGTCAAGACAATAAAATAAAAAATATAAAAAAACCAAAAAAAAATCTATATAATAAAATAAAACAAAAACAAAACAAATCTATATAACTTATATAAACAAATAATAAAAATAAAACAAAACCAAACAAATCAACATAATTTATGAATATATATATATAAACGAAAAAAAAACTATTTTCCAAATAAAATAAAATAAAATAAAAAATATATATATGAAGAAACAGACGAAATATATTTTCATGGGTAGCTCGACCCAACTAGTTTACCAAACAGCTCAATCCAACCTCTACGGCAATGGCATTCATGGACGATGGCCAATTTTCCTTAACCACCATCCTTCAATTCCACAATTCCGATTACTGTTCAACCTGCTAGTTCTTGTCAAATAGCCTAACCGTTGGTGCCAAACATTGGGGGTTTGGTGGGTTATGGATATGGATATCGGTCATACTAGTTGAGAATATTGGGATCGATATTAACCACTATTGAGAGTTTACAATTTCTCTATTTAATTGCCATAGCTGCCATGGATATAGCAACATTGGAGAGAACCTGGAGACTTTTGAAGAGGCGGGCCATGAATTCTGCACCTCTGGCATCAACACCACCTTCTTTGCTTACAAAATCCCTGGTAAGTTTATTGATTTATTGTGAATTGATAAAATTTTAGTGAATTTTGGATAAAAACCCATGTGTTGTGGGGTCATAGTTGCGCCAATGTTTTTCCATGTTGCTGCTTTTGCACTAGCCCTCTTGTGGATTGTGCCCGCAACATGTCTATATTGAACGATACCCTGCAAGTTCCCATTATATCGGATAACTATAACTCAAGGGAATTTTCTACATGCCAGCTCTGTTAGCATTTGCTATGTCGAATACCCTCTGCATGTGCCTGGTATTAATGTTTCAGTGAAAATATTGCCCATTGTGGGCTTCTAGCTGATTCTCTGCCTCAAACACTGGAGTCATTTCTTCATTTTCCACAATCTGTTGATGATGATCATTGCCTCATTTCAGCATTTATTTTATCCCTTTTTTCAGTGTTTTAGCTTACAATAGCGTGGAATGCCTTCAGGCATGGCAGTTTTTTGTCTTTTATTTTGTTCACAACCTTGAAAATGTTATTTTACTAACCCTCACCAATCAATGCCAGTGAGTTAAATCAATAAGAGAATTTTTCTAGTGTCATGACAAGATGGTAATTATCTAGATTTCTCCTTCATTTATGGAGCAGTTGAAAATGGTCAGTATACACTCTGTTGCTGGTTTGATTGTTATGAATTTTAGTTTCTCTAATAGATGTTTTTTTGAATGAATTATTACGAGGTCAATAAATTTATCTTGTTTCGACCGAAAGATTTTGTAAATTTTCTGTGAATAAAATTCTTCTGTGGTTGTGATGATTATTTTTTCCTTATTCTATTGTGGGTGTGGGTATGGTGGGGTGAGATTTTGGGTTGGAACAATCTTTTGGTAGGCCAGTCTTTGCTCTTCAATATACCTAAATCAAACCTTTCAATAAATTTTTTGTGAGTAGCTATCACCGACTTCATCCATTTTGTAGTTTGAAAAAAAATACATATATTCTTCAGGTTCATACAATTTAGAAAAACATACATACCCATAGCTGAAGATTAGCATGTATTTGTAACTAGTGTACCGTAGTATTTTCCTTTCCTTGCCAATTAAGGATATGGATAGGACCAAAGTTCCATTATTCATTGTACCACCTACCCTACACTATGTTTCGTTGAAAAAAATAGTTGCTTATGCTTCTTTTGATGCATTCTAGCTAATGATCGACAATTTCTCTTCTAAATTACTATTATGCTTTCTTGTTTGGTATAATTATTGTCATTGGATCCTGGAAAATTATTTCCAAATTAAGTATTTATTTGAATTTCCCTGAGCCTTTTTAAAATGGCCTCCACAAATTTTGATCAATTTTGAGAGAAATAAGTGTTTTCTCAGTAGGGACATTTCTTTTAGTTAGATTCACTCTTTCTATGGTGTTAACTAATCTCTTGAATTCTTTGTCCAATTTTTACTGGGTTTTCTTCATGTACATCCCTGGATGGATGCCCATATCTCTCTGTATGTGCACTAAGAATATGTGAAGCAACATGGAGTAATTTGTCCATAAATTCATCTGCACAGTCAATCTGATTACTCTAATGGAATTCTTTAAATTTTACCAGCATTGTCCATCATGAAATTATATGGTTCCATAAATTTTCCTGCGCAGTCAATCTCACTACTCCAATGAAAATCTCTCAATTTGATAAGTGTTGTCCATATGCTATTATCATCATGGTGTAGTGGGTATCCATGGTTTAAAATTGGTAAAATTTTGTGGTAAACTGGGAGCTGGGTTCAATTTAACAACTTGTGTTTGTTTGGTTCTGTTTCCATTTTAGAAAAATAGTTTCAACAATCCCCAAAGGTTATAATGGAAGTTTATTGACTGGGGTGAAGTTCCATTATTCCTCATGCCAGCTCACTAATCCTTTGGTTTTCTATGCCAAGCAATGGCTTCTATTTCTTTAAGTGCTTTCATATAATGACCCAACTATTCTTTTCCATCATCCTCACCTAATGTTCTATTATTTCACTTTATTGGGCTGATCATTTGGGATAGTTCCTTGCACACCACTGGGCCTTGTTACTTTGGTTGTTCTTGAACCTTAATAAAAATAGAGAAATGTACTGTCAATTATTCTCTTCGGTCTCTTGGAGTCCTTTGACTCTAAAATATGATCTTAAATCTAATGTTGAGTCCAACCAATTCTTTAGAAACGTCTTCCCTAGCCTTTTGGCTCCAAATGCCATTTATATTGTTGATTTACTTTCCAAATCCATATTATATCCTGATGGTGTGTAGAGAATTGCATGTTGAATCAACTGGTTCGTCATTCGTATTGCTTGGATCTCTTGGAGCTAGAACCTTCTCTATTAATGCATCAAGCCGGTATCAGGAGCAATAAGACACTAAACAATCAGTAAAGGGATAGGAAGACAATTAAGAGCTAGGGATAACATGTTATGCTAGTTCATTTCTTGACCATTTAAGCATGGTTATAGGAAGCATGGGGTAATCTATCTTTCCTATGTTAAGTCTTCGCTATACATAATTATTATGCACTTAAGGCCTTGAAAATAGCGATATTGTAGCTAGAAAAGGCGATGGAGAATAACACATGCTCCCCTCTATACACAATTTGGAGAGAACTCCAGAAGAAACCATGGAGGTACTATAAATATCTCCCTATATCAAACAATTTCGAAATGAGTTTCAAAAATGAGCGTAGCAGCTTTCCCTTGGTAGAAGTAGAAACTTGTATTGTTTGGTGCCTCCTTATTTGTTCTATTTTGGAAAATGACAGTAAACAGTAAAATCCCAGTACTTTATCTCTACATGCCTTGCTAGAAAGACAGATCCTATCCAATGTGTAGTTGACATATTTGAGAAAAAGCTCAATATTGACCCACTAACAATAATCAGTTTGAAAATAGAGTTACTATGAAATGAGTTTAATCTGGTGAATTGTGTTTTGTGGCAGTGACCTAGAATATGATCTGTACATATTCACAATTTCTAGCTGAGAGAGCTCCAAGTTGTATTTTTCTCATCTTTCTATTATGGCATGATTGTCTCTTGCCCTGCATGTTCTTGTGGCTGCCCTAATGATATATCTCCTCCCAGCACTTGTATCAAGTGTGTCAACCTTATCAAACTTAATTTGGCACTATTCTTAATTTTGTTTGCCTGAATTGAATTGATTGACAGGATACACAGTGCTCATGCATTTTAAATTCATTGTAGGAGATATTCCCCACATCTAAACAGTGAAGAATCTGGTTGTACAAACACCGAATAATAAAATGCATCTCCTCTCATACAGTGCACATCTCACATGTGCCCAATTAGAATATATTGGCATGCCAACTTTAACTACAAAGAGTATTGGAGAGCGAAAGTCACTATCACAAACTTTAATTACATAATGAATTATAGTGACTGGAATATTGTTGTTCAGTGTCCAAACTTCAATGACTTTACCCAAATGCATCTATAAGTAACTCAACCCTTTTCCCAAATGTTTTCATCCTTCTCTGTTTCTGACCATCTTATCAATTTTGCATTTAAATGTATTAAGTTAAGAGGTACTCAGTCTCGTTTATGCTTATAGAAGTTCGACCAATGGGGAATGTCCAGTCTGAATTGTTGTTCCAGAATGATAGGCAAACATTCACTCTAAAAAAGGGGTGGGCGTTCCTTTCCTTTCCAATTAAGGATATGGATAGGGCCAAAGTTCCATTATTCATTGTACCACCTACCCTACACTAAGGTTTCGTTGAAAAAAACAGTTGCTTCTGCTTCTTTTGATGGTTTATAACTAATGATCGGGAATTGCTCTTCTAAATGACTATTATGCCTTCTTGTTTCGTATAATTATTGTCATTGGATCCTGGAAAATTATGTCCAAATTAAGTATTTATTTGAATTTCCCTTAGCCTTTTTAAAATGGCCTCCACAATTTTTGATCAATTTTGAGAGAAATAAGTATTTTCTTAGTAGGGACATTTCTTTTAGTTAGATTCACTCTTTCTATGGTGTTAACTAATCTCTTGAATTCTTTGTCCAATTTTTACTGGGTTTTCTTCATGTACATACCTGGATGGATACCCATATCTCTCTATATGTGTACTAAGAATATGTGAAGCAACATGGAGTAATTTGTCCATAAATTCATCTGCACAGTCAATCTGATTACTCTAATGGAATTCTTTAAATTTGACCAGCATTGTCCATCATGAAGTTGTATGCTTCCATAAATTTTCCTACGTAGTCAATCTAACTACTCCGATGAAAGTCTCTCAATTTGGTAAGTGTTGTCCATATGCTATTATCATCATGGTGTAGTGGGTATCCATGGTTTAAACTTGGTAAAATTTTGTGGTAAATTGGGAGCTGGGTTCAATTTAACAACTTGTGATTGTTTAGTTCTGTTTCCATTTTAGAAAAATAGTTTCAGCAATCCCCAAAGGTTATAATGGAAGTTTAGTGACTGGGGTGAAGTTCCATTATTCCTCATGCCAGCTCGCCGATCCTTTGGTTTTCCATGCCAAGCAGTGGCTTCTGTTTCTTTAAGTGATTTCATATAATGACCCAACTATTCTTTTCCATCAGCCTCACCTGGTGTTCTATTATTTCACTTTATTGGGCTGATCATTTGGGATAGTTCCTTGCACACCACTAGGCCTTGTTACTTTGGTTGTTCCTGAACCTTAATAAAATTAGAGAAATGTACTATCAATTATTCTCTTCGGTCCCTTGGAGTCCTTCAACTCTAAAATATGATCTTAAATCTAATGTTGAGTCCAACCAATTCTTTGGAAACGTATTTCCTAGCCTTTTGGATTCAAACGCCATTTATATTGTTGATTTACTTTCCAAATCCATATTATATTTTGATGGTGTGTAGAGAATTGCATGTTGAATCAACTGGTCCATCATTCTTATTGCTTGGATCTCTTGGAGCTAGAACCTTCTCTATTAATGCATCAAGCCAGTATCAAGAGCAATAAGACACTAAACAATCAGTAAAGGGATAGGAAGACAGTTAAGAGATAGGGATAACATGTTATGCTAGTTCATTTATTGACCATTTAAGCATGGTTATAGGAAGCATGGGGTAATCTATCTTGCCTATGTTAAGTCTTCATTATACATAATTATTATGCACTTCAGGCCTTGTAAATAGCGATATTGTAGATTGAAAAGGTGATGTAGAATAACACATGCTCCCCTCTATACACAATCTGGAGAATACTCCATAAGAAACCATGGAGGTACTATAAATATCTCCCTTTATCAAACAATTTCGAAATGAGTTTCAAAAATGAGTGTAGCAGCTTTCCCTTGGTAGAAGTAGAAACTTGTATTGTTTGGTGCCTCCTTATTTGTTCTATTTTGGAAAATGACAATAAACAGTAAAATCCCAGTAATTTATCTCTACATGCCTTGATAAAAAGACAGATCCTACCCAATGTGTAGTTGACAGATTTGAGCAAAATCTCAATATTGACCCACTAACAATAATTAGTTTGAAAATAGAGTTACTATGGAATGAGTTTAATCTAGTGAATTGCATTTTGTGGCAGTGATCTGGAATATGATCTGTACATATTCACAATTTTTGGCTGAGAGAGCTCCAAGTTGTCGTTTTCTCATCTTTCTATTATGACATGATTGTCTCTTGCCCTGCATGTTCTTGTGGCTGCCCTAACGATATATCTCCTCCCAGCACTTATATCAAGTGTGTCAACCTTATCAAACTTACTTTGGCACTATTCTTAATTTTGTTTGCTTGAATTGAATTGATTAACATGATACACATAGCTCATGCATTTTAAATTCATTGTAGGAGAGATTCCCCACATCTAAAAAGTGAAGTCTCTGGCTGTACAAACACTGAATAATAAAATGCATCTCCTCTCATACAGTGCACATCTCACATGTGCCCAATTAGAATATATTGGCATGCCAAGTTTAACTACAAAGAGTATTGGAGAGCAAAAGTCACTATCACAAACTTTAATTACATAATGAATTATAGTGACTGGAATATTGTTGTTCAGTATACAAACTTCAATGACTTTACCCAAATGCATCTATAAGTAACTCAACCCTTTTCCCTAATGTTTTCATCCTTCTCTGTTTATGACCATCTTATCAATTTTGCATTTAAATGTATTAAGTTAAGAGGTACTCGGTCTCGTTTATGTTTTTAATGGTGCTACAGTTTTTGGGGAGTTAAATACTTCAATGATATGCTTATAGAAGTTGGACCAATGGGGAATGTCCAGTTTGAATTGCTATTCTAGAATTATAGGCAAACATTCACTCTAAAAAAGGGGTGGGCGTTCCCTCAGAGATTATACTTCAATGGTGATGATTGCATATTGACCTTTCCAGATGCATATCCTTCCCTGCCAAATGGTACCCCTGAAAGCAAGTACTATGGTTTAGTTGTTTTATATTTGGGTATTATATCTGTATTATATCCCTAGATTGGTGGTTTTATTTTCAATGCATGCCCACAATACTGGTTTTAATTTCAATATGTACCTACAATGGTGGTATTTGAGTTCTTTTTTGCAGCACATTTGGAAACCAGGTTAGTACAAGGGAGGAGACTTCCTTGGAAGAGCTGGGTGTTTCAATGCATGATAGCACATGATCCCATATGAACTCCACGGTGGTGAGGGAAGGTGTCCATGGATTAGTAACAGGTGGGGTGATCCCCTATGAAGTTCCTTCTTCCTTCTACTTGCTCACGCTTCATCGTTATTATACATTCTTCCTGCAATTATAGCTTGGTTTATTCTATTTATTTATTTATTGTTGTTTCTGCACAATTGGCTAAAATTATATTTTCTAAGAATTTTCCCCAATGTTCTATTGAATCTCATGTCTATGTTGCACTCACATTTCACACATATTCTACAACCATTTCCCTGTCTGTAACCTGGAAAATTGCAGTATGAATGGTTTCAGAATCCCTTATTGATGGCAAGAAAATTTTCCATGATGGAATTCATAGTTTGAGAACTAAACTCCTCTATGTTTCACTTACATCTCATACATAGTATACAAGATTTTCCTTCAATGGCATCTGCTATTTGAGCATTTTTCTTCCTTATGTTGTACTCATGGTTCTACAATATTTTTTGCACCAATATTTCCAACAGTAAGGAATGTCTAATTGGTCTGCAAATTCTGTTCCTCACCTCTCTGTCTACTCTGCTAATTTTGTGTTCAAATGGCTACTATATCTTCTTTCTATTGTAACTAGTTTGTCATAGCCTATAAATTTTTCACATCATAGTTGTAGATTAAAACTTCCAACTTCCCTCTCAAGCATATTGGCATTCACGGTCAAGTATTGTGTGATGCTATTGAGTAGTAATTCACAACTCCTGGTAATTTAATTATAGTACCTTTATGACAAAAAGCATGTTTGTTCCTTGGATTGATCGATTAAAGATTATGAATGGGTATCAGAGATATAGTCTCATGAACTTATAGATCGATTAAAGGTTATGAATGGGTATCAGAGACGTGGTCTCATTAACTTATACATCTAAAAAGATTGAAGCATGGGAATGTCCAATTGGCTATTTTTTCAGCTATTATAATTAGCATTGCTACTTTTTTTTATATTGGTTTTCTAATGCCATGTTTGCTGATATCAGGTATCCCAGGATGTGCAAAGTCTGCTCTTTGTAAAGAAATTTTCAATGCTCCTGGCGGCCTAAAAAATGATCGGCCCATGCATAGTCTTATGGGTGACCTTATTAAAGGTATGATTCACATATTGAAGTGAATAAATTTGTGTGATAGAGGTATTTAGAGATTCTAACACTGTCACGAAACAGTCTCACTCTCCTTTGTATAAACTGGTATAGGGTTTTTATTATTTAGGGTTCCGAATACCATGTGATACATTGGTGGCCATTCCTTGATGCATATAGTACTTTAGAAAAATACATACTAATCAATATTGCCTCAACTATATATAGATAAGATAAGATAATTTGATTGATGTCCAACTCATGACCACTAGGGTAGGTCAATGGGACTATGTAGTGTAGAGTACAATGATGTCTTTACAAAGTTGGAGTACCAATTGGTCACTTATAAAAAGGAAAAAGGCAATAAAGTAAAATGAAGTAGAACAAAGCATGAAGTCTATGCTAAAGCATAAAAGACATGAAAAACCCTTGACCCCAAGCACGAGAAGTATCACAGGGATGGAGATGTACAAGTGTAAAAGATCCAGGAGAAAGGCTAAAAGCAAAGTGGTGGATCTGTATGGGAATATACCCATCTCTCCTAATATTCGAGGCCAGATGAAGGAAACAGTAAATAAATTCCCGTGCTAGGATGGTATCTCAATATCAGAGGGGTTAGGATGCCATCCAAATTTTTCCCTTGTAGAAGCTCTCATGAAAAACTCTTTTAACTTCGAATAATTGGGAATGAAGGTTTCATTTGGAGCACTTAGTTGGATATCTACAATGCTTTTGTAAGCTAGAATCCTAAGAGGTCGTCTTCTAAGACATCACTTTATTTTCCCAGATGAACTGATCCAGTTTTTTAAATTTTTTCTCCAAACTAAGCAACACTCTACTGCAAAAACTTGATCAATGGATATCCAATCTAGCCATAGACTGCAATAATGATCAATTTTGGGATACAGAGCCACTCCAAGATAACTAGAAAAGAAAGGAAGTAATGCATTTTCATAGAATTTATCAAGGATTTATAACCTATAATGAAATAGTCCATTGTCATCATGAACTACACATAGGTTTGAATCCTTCCATTCAATCCCTTGTCCACCACCTATCGGAATCCAATTTTAATCGAGTTACTGTCAACAGGCTGCCAGTGGAATCAATGAAAATATTTATAAAGCCTGGTTATGGATTACAATTCCGTGTGCATTTGTAGATGCTCGATGATCAAATCACATCGTTTCCCAAATTCAACAACCACCCCCATCTGTTGGAGGTTCTTCTTGAAGTCATTTATGTGATTTCCATAGAATGAATTATCAATGAATGGAAGGTCATTTAACTGAAAACCGGCAGATTTCCATTCATAATTGAACCAAAAAGACATTCAAGGAGATTGGTACCCCCTATGATTTTTTATCCATTTTCCTTCATCTATGCTTCTTTTGAATGCTACAGGGAGTGTCTCAATACTGATTATTGTCAAATGTTGTATCCACTCTAAGAGAAAAAATACTTTCTCCTTCTCAAGAGGAGAGGAAATTCTAGGCAAGGCAACATCCAGTGGTCTTAGAAATAGAATATCGACAACTCCAAGATCATTTCTAATAAATGACTTGAGATCATCTTCCCCTTTCAATCCATAAGCACAATGAGGTGGTTTTAGGTAAGCCATTGACAGGACAACGAAGCCATGTTCATCCCATGAGTTGATTTGCAATAGATTTTCGCACTTGCTTATGGATGTTGACACAAGTTTTTCTTTGGGACCCTTGAATATATATCTAGAGTCATTAAGTAGTAGCAAATATGAGCATAATATCTGAAAATATATGTTGTTAATATGATAACTAGTGTAGGAAAGATACAAAAACTGAGCAACAATGACAAGAAACTTACTATTCTTAGAAACCTTAGCTTTCTCTACAAATTGCTTACTAAAAATTGATACAAAAATCTCTCTAATATGAGGATAGCGATTTAACCATACTCGCAATGTTGAAAGTCCTTAAGAATCCAAATTTCTCATGGCCATTTGAGTGGCATCTGACATGAATTTGAAATTTGCAACACGTCCAAACTCCCCACTCCATCTTTCCAACCATGAAATGTGTTCCACCTCAAAGGAAAAATATTGTTTATGGCCATTAGATATATCTTATAAACTAGCCCAATCCACTTTTTGGTGATCATTAACGAACTTAAAAAGAGGAAAATTACAGAGAGATGTTGAAATGCCTCTTTCCCAGTGTTTAGAAAGAAAGCACAGAAGTTGCACATATAAATCTTCTAATAAATCTGTGACCCAACTAGAGGCACTAAGAATGCACTGGGAATACCATTGGTAAGGCACAAACCCCATCCCTAATAATTTTAGGAGACGTGAAAACTGATGTTTCCCATGCAAGAATGTAGTATGAATACCCCAATCAACCATAGAGCACTAGGGCTCTCTAAGCCATTTTTAGATGCATTGTCTAGTATGTCTCTAAAGGAAGGAAGTATTATGTGAGCTTCTTGAGGCATATAATAAGCATTCTGAGTCTCACATAATATTACGTATTCTTTATTCAGTTGTTCCTGAATGGCATCCCTTACTCATCTTAGATCCATTAAATAGAGAATATCAATTGGAAGGTACTTGAAGAAATGGGCTCTAGACATGGGAGGAGATGATTGCACACTACACAAAAGGGAAGTAAAGATAGAAATAAAACCTGATGGAATGTAGTTAAGTATTCCTTGGTTCCACTTACTATAAAAAATGATGCTCTCCCTTGAGGAAACGAGTAAGAAATCAGCTTGAATTATAAATGGAAATCAAATGATCATTTATGTGGGGAGGAAAGCATAAATACTAGAAGCTATATTATTTCCAGCTTTATTGAGTCATTACTCAAATGGGAAAGCCAATGTTATTACCCACTTGTCCATGTTTTTCCTCTCCTCTATCCTACTCTGCTCCTGCAAAGGAAAACAATGCCTCCACATATAATTATTGCATTCACTCTCTGCGTCAGCATTTTCTTGTGTTGAGAGATGTAGAAGGAATGATTCACTGTGTTCATTCTTGGTAGTTCGAAATTCGGTTTCTTGTGAAACACATATTGCATTAACTCTGTTTAGTGCAGAGTCTTCATTATATTCATGAATAGATAGCTTTCGAATTTTAGACATAAACATAATTACTTCAGGATGAATATTCACCAGCTGCTCTTTCACAACATCGACCTTCTCAGTCCACAAAGGAAGTATTATTACAGTGTTTGGAAGCTCACAGCCATAAACTTCTTGGAGGTCTTCAATGCTTGGTTTTTCATCAATCCACTCTGGAACAATATATCAAATTTTGGTTCCAACTGGAGGTATCTCATTAAACCTTATCTTATATCCATTACATTGTGCCTCAAATAGGTCTCTTCAACCAAGGAATCTAGATCCATTACTACCCAAGGAATGATTGTTTAATTTATATTTAATACTTGATTTATAGTAGCTCTAGAAACCATCTCTCGTGATATTTAATTTATACTTGTTTATCAAAGGAACTATCCATCATTGAGAAATGAGAACTACATCTTTAAGGAAAAATGTTGTTTTCATGGTTTGGTCTGACTACTAATGTGGGAAGTGGAGGTAAAACATTCAAAACAAATTGATTGAGGCTATCATATATTAGAAAATTTTCCAACCTACAGACAAAATTGCACTCTGCATTTTATATCTCAGATATGTAACAAGAATGCATAAAAAATAGTTCATAAATGTGTTAGAGATTCTTATTGAAGTTAACCTGTTTTGAGTTATAGTAATTCTAAAAAGCATCTTCTGATATTTAATTTATACTTTCTCATCAAAGGAACCATCCATCATTAAGTACATCTAAGGAAAAACGTTGCTTTCATAGTTTGGTTTGACAATTAATGTGCAAGAGGAGGTAAAAGATTTGAAAGAAAGTGATGAAGTGCATCACATATTAGAACAACTTCCAAGCTGCAGACAAACATGCACTCTACATTTTATATCTCATATATGTAGCAAGAGTGCATAAAAGTGTGCCACCAAGACTCTTGTGAAAAATGTATGAATGTTTGAGTAAGACAAAAGTAATAAAACGTACTGCACCTTAATGAGTTCAGCCTCATAGGTAATATATGTTGAAAGATAGGAAAACTTGTGTAAAATTTAATAATCCAATGTTTCAGACTACAAAAAAGAGAATCCATCATCAAGGCAATCATAATGCCATAATTTTTTTCTATCAAGGATATTGCAAAGTCCTTATTATTAAACTGTTTGGGTCTTGCAATTTTTTGAATTATTTTATGTGACATTTTGTCTTTTTCAATTTAGATTTGAGTGATGTTGAAATTAGTTGATTTTACTCACATTAGCAGTCACAACATTATGAATTGTACTAGATTCTAGAGACACCTTCCAAATAATTTTTAGGTTAGGTTGTAAAGTGAGTTTTAAAATTATATCTGGTAAAACTCATAGAGGTTATTGAGATATGTATATTACATACAGAATGCATTCTTTGGGTTATATGTGCATTCAAGACAGTACTCATAGATCTTATATCTCTTCAAAACATATATGGTTTTGATGTGCCTTTGGAACATTAAAAATAATGACATTTTAGTGTATGTCGGAGAGATTCTTCAATTTTTTATACATATAAAACTAGGGGGGGTTCTTAAAATCACCCCTGATGGTTGTACGAAATGCAGCTAACTGCTTCTGCACCATAGCCATTTGCTTCCGCATCCCTGGGGTTTGTTGCGATGTTGTTGTATCCATCTGTGAAGAAGCTACAAGTGATTGGCTTGTAGAAGTCCCACTTGTATTTTCCCTTGATGGTCCATCTTTCTCACTTTGATCCACTCTCCAGCTCTATTCTTCACCCTCACTGTCACTATCTCCATCAAAGAATATAATCACAAGGTTATCATCTTTCTCTTTTGTTGTAGGAGATCTAATAGAAGGATGTAGATCTTGTAAACTGGATAAGAAGAGATCATTTTCCTTACGGCCACATAATGGAACTAATAGTGCACTAGAAACTTGTAGTTGTGTCCCATTTGTGTTGAACAAATTATTTGTGGAAATAAATTTCCTAGATGAGAGTGGGTACGGCGGCGGCTTCTTTCTCTTCCTCTTCTTGTTGGGCATGGAAGCCATAGTCCTTGCTCTGAGTTCTTCAATGTCCATAGTGCCGAAGTTGACTTCTACACTGAACTTCTTCGACTTGGAAAGTAAAAAACGTAATTGGGGAGGTTAGACCCTCTCTTACTCTTACCATATGCTCTGCCCTACCTCTATCCTCCTGCAGAAATATACCCTATGTTATAATGTTGTACTAATGGTGGGTTTTGAACAATTCTTCATGAACCTTGAACTTTGTACTTGTAAATATAACTCCACACAAAAATACGAGACCCAAGTCTTAGTGAGGCTCTTATATTCCATTGAAGAAGTAACGCATCCCACGTGGGGAGTCAGAGTGGAAGGCGTAAACATGCCATAGGGCTTGAAGGGAATTGGAACTTAAAACTAATTCATAATCAGATAATCAGGCCAGGGCACTTTCACATTCCACTCAAGTAGGATGGAGACATGCTTTATTACCCTTACAAAGAAATAGTTTTGTGTAGGCAGTTCAAATGGGGAATATGAACCTCATCATGATTTTCTCTATCCTTTGCTTCATCGTAAAAGTGCTTTTCATGGTCAAGTAAATTCCTTCATTTTGAAAGTCATAAATCTTGATAAGAATATGCCTTTATGTAGCTGTACTTTATAAGAACACTGTAGAATACCAGTCTCTCCAACCTTTCATTAGAGAAATTTGAGGTCTAAAATGGGCCTCCTACGGAAAATAATAAAATAATAGTTAAAATAATAAAATAATTATTAATTTTGGAGGAAGAATGAAAAAAACTACTTTTTTTGTTCGTATTTTCGACATATCTCTCTATGTTTTTATTCAAATTTCGATCAGGAGAGCTTGTTGGATGCCAAATTTAATTCTGAATCCAACGCGTACCCACACTGCATACTTTTGACGGATCCTGCTACCCCAAAAATAAAAAATACCTGGAAAAACGTGATGATAACATCATCATCACATTTTTCCAGGTATTTCTTATTTTTGGGGCAATGGGGTATATCAAAAGTATGCAGTGTGAGTACTCATTGGATTCAGAATTAAATTTCGCATCCAACAAGCTCTCCTGATTGGAATTTGAGTAAAAACACAGGGAGATATGTCGAAAATACGAACAAAAAAGTAGTTTTCTTTTATGACAAATATTTCAATTCAACCATTATGGTTGACTCATTTTATTGAAATTCTATTGGTTCATTAATTTAAACTAACAAAATTTATTGTTGGTGCGTTTTCTTATAAGGCCCATTTTAGACCCCAAATTTCCTCTAATGTCGATAGGTTTAGTTAATCTCAAAAACTTACTAGAATCTAAATTTTAGTGTAGTCTTATTTTAGGTGACCATACATTCTAAGGAAAGTTCAGTTCTTATCAATGGTTATTTCTCTTTGTGAAATGTTGTCCAATCATCATGGAATCTGTTTCAGCTCCTGTACATCTCAACACAGAGCTGATATATATTTTGTTATACCTAATAGTTTACAAGTTTTTCAAGTTTAATTTATGCTTAACCAGTTGTCATGCCTTTCAAATAACTGGTATCATCACCTAGAAGCCAAATATACAACCCTTTAAAGGTTTCTATAAAGACGCAATGTTGTAGGAGCAGGGTATTTCTCTTTATATTTGCAACATGACTCTTTAATTATTGAATCCACTATTAGATGCCCTTATAGCCAAGGAATAATGATTCACAAAGCATAACTTCTCCATACAAAATGGTACCTTTGAAACAATAAATGATTCAATGCTAAATAATTGCAATACTTGCAATTCCCCAAGTAAAAATACTTGCAATTCTTTGAATTCTAGGTCTAGAGATCATTTTTGGAAGACATTACGGTGCATAGGGAGTCAAGTCTCTAATTTTGCAAATGATAATTGTCAAGTCTCCTTTAGCAATAAGTTCATGAATCTTCCTGGCTCTTAGAATGTTTATCCCTTGATTTAAAGCTAAAATAGGCTTCACAATAAGAGAAGAAACCTTTTGCAGTTTGATCACAACCATAGACCTGCTTATTATGGAAACTTATCAAAGAAAAGGTGAATATACTTTGCATAATCTTAAGTTTATTAATTATCAAAGCAACAGGTTGTGTTTTAATTTTGATAACCCATGATGAGGAACATCTGAAACACCTTGAAGCTCATGGATTCTTAATATTGTAGTAGACAAGATGGAAAGTTTTGTTTTTTACTCTTTGTTTTTTATGCAGTTATGGCATTGGGCTTCGAAATCCTTTCAGGAAGGAATCTTCTTTGGACTACGAGAATTATAGTGATGAAGAATGGGAAGAGGTACTCATTACTAAATCACTTTGGTAAGAGTATTTGTAGTATTTTTATTAGCATTAGTTACAGGAAAAATTGTACATAGCTCTCAGGAATTAGTTTATCATAAATACTAGTTACTGGTAAATTGTAATAGTAATAATTATGTAGTTTGTAGATTGATATCTATCATAAATTTGTTTGAATATCATCATTTTCAAGCATTAACAAATTCTTAAAGGGTGCTAGCTCAATGGTAGAATGTCTGCCTAATTATAGGTAGGAGGTTGGTGTTTCGATTCCTCTGTGCCTTATCATAAATTTGTGACTACAAAAACGACTAAATTCGCATATATACGACTATTAGTAGTTAATTTCTCATATCTTAGTCGTATTTAGCTTAGTCATTAATATGTTAACATCAAGTAGTTTATTTAGCCGTATATTTGGTCATTAATGGTTGTAATTAGTAACTAAATCAGTGACTAAATCAATGACTAACTCAGTGACTAAATAAATGACTAAATCCGTGACTAAATCATTAACTATCAATGACTAAAACAATGACTAAACCATTGACTATCAATGACTAAAGCATTGTCTATCAATGACTAAATCAATGACTACTAAGTTAAATTATTAATGACTAGTGAAATACGACTAGCTATAAGATAGTAGCAATTAGTTATTGTTAGTCACCGACTCAAAAATAGTCGTTTATAGTCTGATTTTAGTCTTTTTTAGTCATTAATTTCTCATTTTCTACCAGTGATTAAAAAAGGAACCCATTTGAGAGATAAACACAGGTACCTAGGTGCCCATTTGAAATATAAGCATGGAAACCTATTTTTATAAGATTCAAAGATATAAAAATAGGTACCCATTTTAGAGATAAGCATGGACACCTATTTTTATGAGTTTTGTAGGTATAAAAATAGTTACCCATTTGAGAGATAAGCATGGAGACCTATTTTTATGAGATTTATTTTTTTAGCTTCAAATCTCATAAAAATAGCTCCAAATCTCACTAAAATAGATACCCATTTCAGAGATAAGCATGGAAACCTATTTTTATAATATTTGGAGCTATAAAAATACGTACCCATTAGAGAGATAAGCATGGGAACCTATTTTTATAGCTCCAAATTTCATAAAAATAGTTGTCTATGCTTATTTCTAAAATGGGTACCTATTTTTATAACTCCAAATCTCATAAAAATATGTGTCCATGCTTATGTGTTATATTTTTATGAGACTTGGAGCTATAAAAATATGTACCCATTTTAGAGATAATCATAGACACATATTTTTATGAGATTTGGAGCTTTGAAAATAGGTGCCCCTTTTAGAGATAAGCATGGAGATCTATTTTTATTAGATTTGGAGTTTTACAAATAAGTACCCATTTTAGACATACGCATGGACACCTATTTTTATGAGATTTGGAGCTATAAAAATAAAAATATATACCTATTTTTAGAGATATTTTTATGAGATTTGGAGTTATAAAAATAGGTGCTCATTTCAGAGATAAGCATGGACAACTATTTTTATGAAATTTGGAGCTATAAAAATAGGTACCCATTTGAGACATAATCATGGACGTCTATTTTAATAGTTTTGGAGCTATAAAAATAGTTACATATTTGAGAGATAATCATGGCACCTATTTTTATGAGATTTGGAGCTATAAAAATAGGTACGCATTTTAGAGATAAGCATGGACACCTATTTTTATGAGATTTGGAGTGATAAAAATAGGTACCCGTTTGACAGATAAGCATGGACATTTTTTTATGAGATTTGGAGCTATAAAAATAGGTACCCATTTGAGACATAAGTATGGACATCTATTTTTATGAGTTTTGGAGGTATAAAAATAGGTACCCATTTTAGAGATAAGCACATACACCTATTATTATGATATTTTGAGCTATAACAATAGGTACCCATTTTAGAGATAAGCGTGGACACCAATTTTTATGACTTTTGGGGCTATAAAAATAGATACTCATTTTAGTGATAAACATGGACACCTATTTTTATGAGATTTTGAGCTATAAAAATAAAAAGAGGTACCTATTTTTATAGTCATTTTTATGCGATTTGGAGCTATAAAAATAGGTACCAATTTGAGAGATACGCAGGGAAATCTATTTTTATCAAATTTGGAGCTATAAAAATAGGTACCCATTTGAGAGATAATCTTGTAAACCTATTTTTATGAGATTTGGAGCTATAAAAATAGGCACCCATTAGAGAGATAAGCATGGCAACTTAGTTTTATCAATTTTGGAGCTATAAAAATAGGTACCCATTTCAGAGATAAGCATAGACACCTACTTTAAAATTTTAATTGCGAGAAAGTTGACAAAAGTGCCTTTTTTAATATCTCCAAATCAGAGAAAACTAGGTGTCCATGCCTATCTCTCAAATGGGTAATTATTTTATAACTCCAAATCTAATAAAAATAGGTAACCATTTTCGTGATAAGCACGAACACCTATTTTTATGATATTTGGAGCTATAGTACCTATTTCATGAGATTTGGAGCATGGTACCTATTTTTATGCGATTTGGAGCTATGGTACCTATTTTTATGAGATTTGGAGCATGGTGCCTATTTTTATGAAATTTAGAGCTATAAAAATAGATACCCATTTTAAAGATAAGCATGGACACCTATTTTTATGTGATTTAGAGCTATAATAATAGGTACCAATTTTAGAGATAAGCATAGACACCTATTCTTATGAGAATTGAAGCTATAAAAATACAAATAGGTACCTATTTTTATAGCTATTTTTTTGAGATTTGGAGTTATAAATATAGGTACCAATTCGAGAGAAAAGAATGGACACCTATTTTTATGAGTTTTGGAGCTATAAAAATGGGTACCCATTTGAGAGATAACCATGAACACCTATTTTTATAAGTTTTGGAGCTATAAAAATAGTTACCCATTTTAGAGCTAATCATGGACGCCTACTCTTATGAGATTTGAAGATATAAAAATAGGTACCCATTTTAGAGATAAGCATGGACACCTATTTTTATGAGTTTTGAAGTTATAAAAATAGATATCCATTTTAGAGATAAGCTTGGACACCTATTTTTATGTGATTTAGAGTTATAATAATAGGTATCCATTTTAGAGATAAGCATCGACACCTATTTTTATGAGAATTGGAGCTATAAAAATAGGTACCCATTTTAGATATAAGCATGGACACCTATTTTTATAAGTTTTGGAGCTATAAAAATGGCTACCCATTTGAGAGATAAGCATGAACACCTATTTTTATGAGTTTTGGAGCTATAAAAATAGGTACCCATTTTTTAGATAAGCATGGACACTTGCTTTTATGAGATTTGGAGATATAAAAATAGGTACCCATTTTAGAGATAAGCATGGACACCTATTTTTATGAGTTTTGAAGCTATAAAAATAGATACCCATTTTAGAAATAAGAATGGACACCTATTTTTATGAGATTTGGAGCTATAAAAATAGATACCCATTTAAGAGATAAGCATGGGCACTTAATTTTATGAGATTTGGAGCTGCAAAAATAAATTTCATAAAAGTAGGTGTCAATGGTTATCTCTAAAATAGGTGTCCTTGCTTATCTCACAAATGCGTACCTATATTTATAGCTCCAAAACCCATAAAAATACGTGTTCATGCATATCTCTCAAATGGAGACCTGTTTTTATAGCTCCAAATATCATAAAAATAAGTGTCCATGCGTATCTATAAAATGGGTACCTATTTTTATACCTCCAAAACTCATAAAAATAGGTGTCCATGCTTATCTTTCAAAATGACACATATTTTTATTGCTCCAAAACTTATAAAAATAGGTCTCCATACTTATATCTAAAATGGATATCTATTTTTGTATCTCCAAATCTCATAAAAATAGGTGTCCATGCTTATGTCTCAAATGGATACCTATTTTTATAGCTCCAAATCTCATAAAAATATGTGTTTATGCTTATCTTTAAAATAGGTGTACATGCTTATTTCTGAAATGGGTACCTATTTTTATAGATCCAAATACAATAAAAAAATGTGTCCATGCTTTTCTTCCAAATGGATACCTATTTTAATAGCTCCAAATCTCATAAAAATAGGTTTCCTTGCTTATCTCTTGAATGTGTAATTATTTTTATAGCTTCAAATATCATAAAAATATGTGTCTATGCTTATCTCTCAAATGGGTACATATTTTTATTACTCCAAATCTCATAAAAATAGGTGCCCATGCTTATCTCTAAAATGGGAACCTATTTTTATAACTCCAATTCTTATCAAACTAGGTATCCAGGCTTATCTCTCAAATGGGTACCTATTTTTATAGCTCAAAATCTTATAAAATTAGGTGTTCATGCTTATATCTCAAATGAGTACCTATTTTAATACCTCCAAAACTCATAAAAATATGTATCCAAGTAGGTTTTCATACTTATCTCTAAAATGGACATTTATTTTTATAGCTCTAAATCTCATAAATATAGGTGTCCATGCTTATCTGTAAAATTAGTATCTATTTTTATAGCTTTGAATCTCATAAAAATAGGTGTCCAGGATTATATCTCAAATAGGTATCCATTCTTATCTCTCAAATGGGTACCTATTTTTATAGCTCCAAATCAATCTGCATGCTTATCTCTAAAATATGTACCTATTTTTATTGGTACAAATATGATAAAAATAGGTGTCCATGATTATCTGTATAATGGAAACATATATTTATAGCTCCAAATCTCATAAAAATAAGGGTTTATGCGTATCTCTAAAATTGGTACTTATTTTTATAGCTCCAAATCTCATAAAAATAGGTGTCCATGGTTATCTCTCAAATTGATGCCTATTTTTATAGCTTCAAATCTCAGAAAAATAGATGTCCATGCTAATCTCCCAAATGGGTACCTATTTTTATAGCATCAAATCTCATAAAAAAAGGTGTCTATGCTTATCTCTAAAATAGATACCTCTTTTTATAGCCTCAAATGTCATAAAAATAAGCACTTTTGTCGACTTTCTCAGAATTAAAATTTCAAAGTAGTTGTTTATCGTTATATCTAAAATGGATACCTATTTTTATATCTCTAATTCTTATAATAATAGGTGTTAATGCTTATCTCTCAAATGGGTACCTATTTTTATAGCTCCAAATCTCATAAAAATAGGTTTCCATGATTATCTCTTAAATAGGTACTTATTTTTATGAGATTTGGAGCTATAAAAATAGGTCTCCATTTGAGAATAAGCATAGACACCTATTTAAACCAATCCCTACAAATTAGGAGCCACTAGGAATGCTGATACCAACCTCCATTAGTTCAATTGAGTTGGTGACTAGTCAAGCTCAGCTCTAGTCAATTAGAGCTAGGATTGCATGGTTGCATGCAGGTGAGGCGCATTTACTCACCTACCTTAGTGAGTTAGACTAGTTAACTGATAATTAACACTGAATTAGACACTTATCCATAGATCTATGTGCTCATATATATGTGCTCAATTTAATATTTTTATAGCTTCAAATCTCATAAAAATAGTTGCCCATGCTTATCTCTCAAATGGACACCTACTTTTATAGCTCCAAATGTCATAAAAATAGGTGTCTAGGCTTATCTCTCAAATGGGTACCTATTTTTATAGCTCCAAATCTCATAAATGGGTACCTATTTTTATAACTCCAAATCTCATAAAAATAGGTGTCCATGCTTATCTCTAAAATGGGTACCTATTTTTATAGCTCCAAATCTCATAAAAATAAGTTCTCATGCTTATCTTTAAAATGGGTACCTAAGTTTATAGCTCCAAATGTCACAAAAATAAGTGTCCATGATTATCTCTAAAATAGGTGTACAAACTTATCTCTCAAATGAGAACCTATTTTTATAGCTCAAAATATCATAAAAATAGGTGTCCATGCTTATCTCTCAAATGGGTACCTATTTTTATAGCTCCAAATCTCATAAAAATATGTTTCCATGCTTATCTCTAAAATGGGTACCTATTTTTATAGGTCTAAATCTCATAAAAATATGTGTCCATTCTTAGGGTGCCTATTTTTATAACTCCAAATCTCATAAAAATAGGTACCCTTTAGAGATGAGCATAGAAAACTATTTTAGAGATAAGCATGGAAATCTAGTTTTATAAGATTTGAAGTTATTAAAATAGATACTGATTTTAGAGATAAACATGGACACCTATTTTTATAAGATTTGGAGCTATAAAAATAGGTACCCATTTGAGAGATAAGCATAGACACCCTATTTTTATAAGTTTTGGAGCTATTACAATACATAAACCCATTTTAGATATAAGCATGGACACCTATTTTTATGAGTTTTGGAGCTATACAAATAGGTACCCATTTTAGAGATAAGCATCGAAACCTATTTTTATGATATTTGAAGCTATAAAAATAGGTTTCCATATTAGAGATAAGCATGGAAACTTATATTTATGAGATATAGAGCTATAAAAATAGGCACTTTTGTCGACTTTTTGGGTACATATTTTTATAGGCTCTAAATATCATAAAAATATTTTTCCATGCTTATCTCTAAAATCGCTGGGAGCTACAAAAATAGGTACCCATTTGAGAGATAAGTGCGGAGACCCATGCTTATCTCTAAAATGGGTATATATTTTTATGAGATTCGGAGCTATTAAAATAGGTACTCATTTTAGTTATTTTTATAAACATAAGCATAAATATATGTACATATTTATAGGTTCGCCTTTTTTTTATGAGATTGGCGCTATAAAGATAGGTATCCATTTTAGAGATAAGCATGGACACCTATTTTTATGAGATTTGGAGCTATAAAAATAGGTGTCCATGATTATCTCTCAATGGCTACCTTATTTTTATAGTTCCAAATCTCATAAAAAAAGGTCCATACTTATCTCTAAAATGTACCCATTCTTATCTCTAAGATGGGTTCCTATTTTTATAGCTTTAAATCTCATAAAAATAAATGTACATGCTTTATCTCTCAAATGGGTACCTATTTTCATAGCTTCAAATTTCATAAAAATAGGTATCCATGCTTATCTCTCAAATGGGTACATATTTGTATACCTTCATAACTCATAAAAATAGGTGTCCAGGCTTATATCTCAAATGGGTTCCTATTTTAAAATCTCAAAATCTCATTAAAATACGTGTTCATGCTTATCTCTCAAATGGGTGCCTATTTTTGTAGCTCCAAAGCTCATAAAAATAGGACTCCATGCTTATTTTTTAAATGGGTACCTATTGTTATAGCTCCAAATCTCATAAAAATAGGTGTCAATTCTTATCTTTCAAAAGAATGCATATTTTCTCTCAAATGTGTACCAATTTTTATAGCTCTAAATAACAAAAAAAATGTGTCTATGCTTATCTCTAAAATGGGTGCATATTTTTATATCTCTAAATCTCATAAAAATAGGTGTTCATGCTTATCTCTAAAATGGGTAGCTATTTTTATATCTCCAAATTTTATACAAATAGGTTCCCATGCTTATCTCTCAAATGGGTACATATTTTTATGGCTCAAAATCTCATAAAAATATATGTCCATGCATAACTCTAAAATGGGTACCTATTTTTATACCTCTAAAACTCATAAAAATATGTTTTCATATTTATCTCTAAAATGGGTACCTATTTTTATAGCTTCAAATCTCATAAAAATATATGTTCATGCTTATATCTAAAATCGGTACCTATTTTAATAGTTCTAAATATCATAAAAATAAATACACATGTTTATATCTCAAATGGGTACTTATTTTTATTGCTCCAAATCTCATAAAAATAGGTGTCCATGCTTATCACTAAAACGGGTGCCTATTTGTATAGCTCCAAATATTATAAAAACAGGTGTTATTTCTTATCTCTAAAATGGGTACCTATTTTTATAGCTTCAAATCTCATTAATATATGTGTACATGCTTATTTCGAAAATTGATACATATTTTTATAGCTTCAAATCTCATAAAAATAGATGTCCATGCTTATATCTAAAATAGGTGTCCATGATTATCTCTAAAATATGTACCTATTTGTATAGCTCCAAATCTCATAGAAATAGGTCTCCATACATATCTTTCAAATGGGTACCTATTTTAATGAAATCTGGAGCAATACAATTAGGTAACCATTTTAGAAATAAGAATGGACACCTACTTTTATCAGATTTGGAGCTATAAAAATAGGTACCCATTTTATTGATAAGCAAGGACACCTATTTTTATGATATTTGGAGCTATAAAATTAGGCACCCATTTCAGAGATAAGCATGGACAGCTATTTTTATGAAATTTGGAGCTATAAAAATGGGTATTCATTTCAGAAATAAGCCGTGGCACCTATTTTTATGAATTTTTGAGCTATAAAAATAGATACCCATTTGGGAGATAAGCGTGGACATCTATTTCTATAAGATTTGGAGCTATAAAAATAGGTACCAATTTCAGGGATAAGCATGGACACTTATTTTTATGAAATTTGAAGCTATAAAATTAGGTACCCATTTTTAGAGATAAGCACAGAGACATGTTTTTATGAGATTTGGAGCTATAAAAATAGGTACCCATTTTAGAGATAAGCATGGACACCTATTTTTATAATATTTGAAGCTATAAAATAGGTACCAATTTTACAGATAAGCATCGACACATATTTTATGAGATTTGGAGCTATAAAAATAGGTACTCGTTTCAGATATAATTATGGAAACCTATTTTAATGGATATCTAATTTTTTAAATAAAAGTGTCATAAAAATAGGTGTTCATGCTTATTTATAAAATGTACACCTATTTAAGTCAAACATGGACACTCTTATCTCTTATCTATTTTAGAGATAAGAGTGGAAACATATTTGGAGATAAGACTGTCCATGCTTATCTTTAAAATGGGTGTCCACTTTAGAGAAAGCATGGTCACCTATTTTTATGAGATTTGGAGCTATAAAAATAGGTACCAATTTTAGAGATAAGCCTAGACATCCATTTTTATGAGATTTGGAGCTATAAAAATAGGTACCCATTTTATAGATTAGCATGGACATCTGTTTTTATGATATCTAGAGCTACAAAAATAGGTAGCCATTTGAGAGATAAGCATGTACATCTATTTTTATGGGATTTTGAGACATAAAAATAGCTACCTATTTGAGAGACAAACATGGTCACCTATTTTTATGAAATTTGGAGGTATAAAAATGGGTACCCATTTTAGAGATAAGCATAGACACTCATTTTTATGATATTTGGAGCTATAAAAATAGATACTCATTTTAGAGATAAGCGTGGAAACTTATCTTTATGAGATTTTGAGCTATAAAAATAGGTACACATTTTAGAGATAAGCATGGACACCTATTTTTATGAGATTTGGA
The DNA here is from genome assembly GCA_001517045.1 of Pseudotsuga menziesii. Classification (NCBI taxonomy): domain Eukaryota; kingdom Viridiplantae; phylum Streptophyta; class Pinopsida; order Pinales; family Pinaceae; genus Pseudotsuga; species Pseudotsuga menziesii. The sequence continues at coordinate 259,458 of LPNX011074279.1, read as the reverse complement.
GCTATAAAATAGGTTTCTATTTGTGAAATGGGCATGGAAACCTATTTATATACATCTATTTTTATGAGATTTGAAGGTATAAAAATAGGTGTCGATTTGAGAAACAAGAATGGACACCTATTTTTATGAAATTTGAGAGATAAGCATGAAAACTTATTTTTATGACATTTGGAGCTATAAAAATACGTTCTCATTTTAGATATAAGTATGGACACCTATTTTTATGATATTTGGAGCTATAAAAATAGGTACACATTTGAGTGATAAGCATGGACACCTATTTTTACAAGATACCCGTTTGAGAGATACAGTGTCCATGCTTATCTCTCAAATGGGTACCTATTTTTATAGCTCCAAATCTCATAAAAATAGGTGACCATGCTTATCTCTCAAATGGGTAGCTATTGTTATAGATACAAATCTCATAAAAACAGGTGTCCATGTTTATCTTTAAAATAGGTGTCCAAGCTTATCTCTCAAATGGGCACCTATTTTTATAGCTTCAAATATCATAAAAATAAGTGTGCATGCTTATCTATAAAATGGTACTTATTTTTATGAAATTTGGAGCTATTTTTATGAGTTTTTGAGCTATAAAAATAGGTACTCATTTTAAAGATAAGCATGAAAACCTATTTTATGAGATTTGGAGATATAAAACTAGGTACCTATATTCGAGATAATCATGGACACCTATTTTTATGAGATTTCGAGCTATAAAAATAGGTACGTATTTTAGAGATAATCCTATACAACTATTTTTTGTACCCATTTTAGAGATAAACAAGTACACCTATTTTTATGAGATTTGAAGCTATAAAAATAGGTACCATTTTGAGAGATAAGCAAGGAAACCTATTTTTATGAGATTTGGAGCTATGAAAATAGGTGTCCATTTGACAGAAAACCATTGAAAACTATTTTTATGATATTTGGAGCTACAAAAGTAGGTGTCTATTTGAGAGATTAGCACAAACACTTATTTTTATGAGATTTGGAGCTATAAAAATAGGTACCCATTTTATAGATGAGCATAGGAATAAGCATGGACACCTACTTTTATGAGATTTGGAGCTATAGAAATAGGTACCCATTTAAAAGATAAGCATGCACACCTATTTTTATGAGATTTGTAGATATAAATATAGATACCCATTTTATATATAAGCATGGACACTTATTTTTATAATATTTTGAGCTATAAAAATGGGTACCCATTTGAGAGATAAGCATTGACGCCTATTTTTATGAGATTTTTTTCTATAAAAATAGTTACCCATTTTGAAGATAAGCAATGACAACTATTTTTATGAGATTTCGAGCTATAAAAATAGGTTTCCATTTAAGAAATAAGCATAGAAACTTATTTTAGAGATAAACATAAACACCAATTTTTATGAGAATTGGAGCTATAAAAATAGGTACCCATTTGAGAGATAAGCATGAAAACCTATTTTTATGAAATTTGGAGCTATAGAAATAGGTATCCATTTGAGATATAAGCATGCACACCTATTTTTGTGAGATTTCTAAATATAAATATAGGTACCCATTTTATATCTAAGCATGGACACTTATTTTTATAATATTTTGAGCTATAAAAATGGGTACCCATTTGAGAGATAAGCTTTGACGCCTATTTTTATGAGATTTGGTGCTATAAAAATAGTTACCCATTTTGAAGATAAGCATGGACAACTATTTTTATAAGATTTCGAGTTATAAAAATAGGTTCTCATTTGAGAGATAAGCATAGAAACCCATTTTAGAGATAAGCATGGACACCAATTTTTATGAGAATTGGAGCTATAAAAATATGTACATATTTGAGAGATAAGCATGGAAACCTATTTTTATGAGATTTGGAGGTATAAAAATAGGTGCCCCTTTGAGAGATGAGCATAGACACACATTTTAGAGATAAGCACGGAAACCTAATTTTATGATATTAGGAGCTATAAAATTAAATGTCATAAAAATAGGTGTCCATTGTAAAATGAGTTTCTAGGCTTATCTCTCAGATGGGTATCTATTTTTATAACTTCAAAGCTCATAAAATTAGGTTTTCATGCTTATATTATAAATGGGTACATATTTTAATAGCTCCAAATCCCATACGAATAAGTGTCCATACATATCTTTAAAATGGGTGCCTATTTTTATAGCTCCAAATCTCATAAAAATAGGTGTCGATGCTTATCTCTCAAATAGGTACCTAGTTTTATAAGTGTCTATGATTATCTCTCAAAATGGGTACCTATTGTTTTGAGATATGGACCTATAAAAATAGGTAGCCATTTGAGAGATAAGCATGGACACCAATCTTTATGAGATTTTGAGCTATAAAAATAGGTTCCCATTTTAAAGAAAAGATTGAACACTTATTTTTATGAGATTTGGAGTTATAAAACTAGGTACAATCTGAGAGATAATCCTGGACACATATTTTTATAGGTACCCATTTTAGAGATAAGCGTGGACACCTATTTTTATTATATTTGAAGCTATAAAAATCGGTACCCATTTGAGAGATAAGCATGGACATCTATTTTTATGATATTTTGAGCTATTAAAATAGGTACCCAGTTGAGAGATAAACGTGGAGACTCATTTTTATGACATTTGGAGCTATACAAATAGATACCCATTTCAGAGATAAACATGGATACCTATCTTTAAGAGATTTGGAGGTATTAAAATAGGTACCCATTTGAGAGATAAGCGTGGACACCTATGTTTATAAAGTTTGGAGGTATAAAAATATGCATCCATTTGAAATATTTGAGGTTATAAAAATAAGTATTCATTTGAGAGATAAGCATCGACATCTATTTTTATGAGATTTGGAGCTATAAAAATAGATACCCATTTGAGAGATAAGCATGAAAACTTATTTTTAAGAGATTTGAAAATATAACAATAGGTACCCACTTGAGAGATAAGCATCGAGACATATTATTATGATATTTTGAGCTATAAAAATAGGTACCCATTTCAGATATAAGCATGAACATCTATTTTTATGATATTTAAAATTTTAGCCCAAAATCTCATAAAAATAGCTCCAAATCTCAGTACCCATTTTAGAGATAGGCATGGACACCTATTTTTATTAGACTTGGAGCGAAAACAATAGGTGCCCATTTGAAAGATAAAAAGTGGACAACTACTTTTATGAGATTTGGAGCTATACAAATAGGCACCCATTTTAGGGATAAGCATGGAGACCTATTTTAATAATATTTGGAGCTATTAAAATAAGTACTCATTTTAGAGATAAGAATGGACACCTATTTTTATGAGATTTGGAGGTATAAAAACAGGTACCCATTTGAGAGATAAGCTTGGACACCTATTTTTAGGAGATTTAGAGCTATAAAAACAGGTATATTAGAGATAAGAATTGATACCTATTTTCTGAAATTTGGAGATATAAAAATAGGTACGCATTTTAGTGATAAGCCTGGACTCTTATTTCTATGAGATTTGGAGCTACTTTGGCCATCATTCACGGTCGGTCAAACATAGGGACCCCTTTTAGAAACAAGCATGGACACCTATTTTAATGAGATTTGGAAATATTAAAATAGCTACCCATTTAAGAGATAATCATGAAGACTTATTTTTATGGAATTTAGAACTATAAAAATAGGTACCCATTTGAGAGATAAGCATGGACACTTATTTTTATGAGATTTAGAGCTATAAAAATAGGTACCCATTTGAAAGATAAGCATGGACACCTATTTTTATGATATTTGGAGCTATAAAAATAGGTATCCATTTTAGAGATAAGAATGGAGACATATTTTTATGAAATTTGGAGCTATAATAACAGATACTCATTTGAGAGATAAGCATGGACACCTATTTTTAGATCCATGCTTATCTCTCAAATGGGTACCTATTTTTATAGTTCCAAATCTCATAAAATAGATATCCATGCTTATCTCTAAAATTGTTACCTATTTTTATATCCCTAAATATCATAAAAATAGGTGTCCATGGTTATCTCTAAAATGGGTACCCATTTTTATAACTCCAAATCTCATAAAAATAGGTGAGATAAGCCTAGACATCCATTTTTATGAGATTTGTTTTTATAGCTTCAAATCACATAAAAATAGGTGTCCATGCTTATCTCTCAAATAAGTACCTATTTTTATAGCTCCAAATCTCATAAAAATAGATGTACATGCTTATCTCATAAATGGATACCTATTTTTATAGCTCTAAATCTCATAAAATAGGTATGTTTGCTTATCTCTAAAATGGGTACCTATTTTTATAGCTCCAAATATGACAAAAACATGTGTCCATTCTTATCTGTTAAATGGGTCACAATTTTTATAGCTCCAAATCACATAAAAATAGGTCCAAAATCTCATAACAATAGGTGTCCATGCTTATCTCTCAAAATGGGTACATATTTTTAGAAGCTACAAAAATAGATACCCATTTGAGAGATAGGCTTGGAGGCCTATTTTTATGATATTTAGAATTATAAAAATAGTTACCCATTTTAGTGATAAACCTGAACACCTATTATTATGAGATTTGGAGCTATAAAAATAGGTTTTCATTTGAGCGATAAGAATGGACACCTATTTTTTATAGCTTCAAATATCATAAAACTAGATGTCTATGCTTATCTTTAAAATGATTACCTATTTGTATAGCTCCAAATCTCATAAAAATAGGTGTCCATGCTTATCTCTCAAACGTGTACCTATTTTTATAGCTCCAAATCTCATAAAAATAGGTGTCCATGCTTATCTTTCAAATGAGTACCTATTTTTATAGCTCCAAATCTCACAAAAATAGGTCTCCATGTTTATATCTAAAATGGGTACCTATTTTTATAATATTTGGAGCTATAAAAATATGCACCCATATGAAACATATGCGTCAACATCTATTTCTATGAGATTTGGAGTTAAAAAAATACACACCCATTTGAGAGATAAGCATGAGCAACTATTTTTATGAGATTTGGAGCTATAAAAATAGGTACCCATTTGATAGAAAAGCATGGACACATGTTATTATGAAATTTGGAGCTATAAAAATAGGTATCCATTTGAGAGATAAGCATGGATACGTATTTTTATGAGATATGGAGCTATATAAATAGGTACCCATTTGAGAGATAAGAATTGACACCTATATTTATGAGATTTGGAGCCATAACAATAACTACCCATATGAGAGATTATCATCCACACCTATTTTTATGAGTTTTGGAGCCATAAAAGTAGTTAGCCATCTCTCAAATGGGTACCTATTTTAATAGCTCCAAATCTCATAAAAATAGGTTTTCATGCTTATTTATAAAATGGATATCTATTTTTGTAACTCCAACGATAGGTACCCATTTAAGAGATGAGCATGGAGACCTATTTCTACGAGATTTGAAGCTATAAAAATAGATACCCATTTTGTAAATAAGCATGGACACCTATTTTTATAACTCCAAATCTCATAAAAATAGGTGTACATGATTATTTCCCAAATGGGTACCTATTTTTATAGATCTGAATCTCAGAAAAATTGGTGTCAATGCTTATCTCTAGAACGAATACCAATTTTTATAGCTCCAAATCTCATAAAAACCGGGTGTCCACACTTATCTCTCAAATGGTTACTTATTTTTATAGCTCCAAATCTCATAAAAATATGTGTTCATGCTTATCTCCAAAATGAGTACCTATATTTATAGCTCCAATTCTCAAAAATATAGGTGTCCATTCTTATCTCCAAAATGGGTACCTATTTTTATAGCTCCAGATCTCATAAAAATAGGTTTCCATGCGTATCTCTTAAATGCGTACCAATTTTTATAGCTCCAAATATTATAAGAAAAAAGTGTCCATGCTTATCTCTAAAATGCACATCTATTTTTATGAGATTTGAAGCTATAAAAATAGGTACCCATTTTTAGAGATAAACATGGACACCTACTTTTATGAAAATTGGAGATATAAAAATAGGTACCCATTTTAGGCATTAGCATGGAAACCCATTTTTTTGATATTTGGAACTATTTTAGAGATAAACATGTACACCTATTTTTATGAGATTCATAGCTATAAAAATAGCTACCCATTGAGACATAAGCATGGATACCTAATTCTGTGAAATTTGGAGCTATAAAAATATGTACCCATATTAGAGATAAGAATGAAAACCTGTTTTTATGACATTTGGAGCTATACAAATAGGTCATCATTTTAGAGATAAACATGTACACCTATTTTATGAAATTTCGAGGTATAAAAATAAGTACCCGTTTTAGAGATAAGCATAGACACCTAGCAATAAAAATGGGTACCCATTTTATAGCTCAAAATATCATAAAAATAGGTGTCCATGCTTATCTCTCAAATGGACACCTATTTTTATAGCTCCAAATATCATAAAAATAAGTGTTGATGATTATCTGTCAAATGGACACCTATTTTTATAGCTCCAAATCTCATAAAATTAGGTGTCCATGCTTATCTCTAAAACAGGTACCTATTTTTATAGCTCAAAATCGCATAAAAATAGGTGTCTATTCTTATCTTTCAAATGGGTACCTATTTGAATAGCTCCAAATCTCATAAAAATATGTGTCCATGCTTACCTTTAAAATGTTGAACTGTTTTTATAGCTCTAAATCTCATAAAAATAGGTTTCATGTTTATCTCTCAAATTGGTACCTATTTTTATATCTCCAAAACTCTTAAAAATAGGCGTCAATGCTAATATCTCAAATGGGTACCTGTGTTTATAGCTCCAAATATCATAAAAATAGGAGTCCATGCTGATCTCTAAAATAGGTGTCTATGCTTAGCTCACAAACAGGTACCTATTTGTATAGATGCAAATCTCATAAAAATAGGTGTCCATGCTTATCTCTAAAATGGGTACCTATTTTTATATCTCCAAATCTCATAAAAATTGGTGTCTGTGCTTATTTCTAAAATTGATACTTATTTGTATAGCTTCAAATCTCATGAAAATAAGTCTTTCTGCTTATCTCTCAAATGGGTACCTATTTTTATAGTTCCAAAACTCATAGAAATAGGGGTCCATTTTTATCTCTCAAATGGATACATATTTTTATGAGATTTGGAGCTATTTTTATGAGTTTTGGAGGTATTAAAATAAATCTCATAAAAATCGGTGTCCATGCTTATCTCTCAAAATATTATCTATTTTAATAGCTCCAAATCTCATAAATAAGTAACTAATTTTATAGCTCCAAATTTCATAAAAATATGTGTACATGCTTATCTTTGAAATGGTAACAATTTTTATAGCTACAAATATCATATAAATAGGTTTCCATGCTTATCTCTAAAATGGGTACCTATGTTTGTAGTTCCAAATCCAATAGAAATAGGTGTCCATGTTTATCTCTCAAATGGGTGCCTATTTTTATAGCTTCATTTTTTATGAAATTATGTGTCCATGTTTATCTCTAAAACGAGTACCTAATTTTATAGCTCTAATTCTCATAAAAATAGATACCCATGCTTATCTTTAAAATGGGTATCTATATTTATAGCACGAAATATCATAAAAAATGTGTCCATGCTTATCTCTAAAACGGGTACAAAAGTGTCTATTTTTATGATATTTGGGGCTATAAAAGTAGGTACCCATTTTAGAGATAAAAATAAGTACTCGTTTGAGAGATAAGCATGGACACCTATTTTTATGAAATTTGGAGCTCTGAAAAATACCCATTTGAGAGATACGCATGGACGCATATTTTTATGAGTTTTTGAGATATAAAAATAAGTACCTATTTGAGAGATAAGCATGGACACCTATTTTTATGAGATTTGGAGCTATAAAAATAGGCATCCATTTTAGATATAAGTATGGACACCTATTTTAAAGATATTTTGAGTTATAAAAATAGATACCCATTTTCGAGATAAACACAAACGTTTATTTTGATTAGATTTGGAGCTATAACTATAGGTGTCCATTTTAGAGATAAGCATGGACACCTATTTTTATCATATTTGTACCTGTAAAAATACGTACATATTTTAGAGATAAGCATGGAGACTGATTTGGAGCTATAAAAATAAGTACTCATTTGATAGATAAGAATGTATACATATTTAAGATATAAGCTTGGACACCTATTTTTATGAGATTTGGAGCTATAAAATTAGATACCCATTTTAGAGATAAACATGGACACCTCTTTTATGAGATTTGGAGCTATAAAAATAGGTACCCATTTTAGATATAAGCATGGACACCTACTTGGACACCTATTTTATGAGTTTTGGAGGTATAAAAATATATACCCATTTGAGAGATAAACATGAAAAACAGTTTTGATGAGATTTTGATCTATAAAAATAAGTACCCATTTGAGAGATAAGCCTCGACACCTATTTTTATGACATTTGAAGCTATAAAAATAGGCTCCCATTTTAGATGTAATCATGGGCACCTATTTTTATGATATTTGGTTCTGTAAAAATAGGTACCCATTTGAGAGATAAGCATGGACACATATTTTTATGAGATTTATTTTTATAGTTTCAAATCATATAAAAATAGGTGTCTATGCTTATCTCTAAAATGTATACCTATTTTTATGAGATTTGGAGATATTTTTACAAGTTTTGGAGCTATAAAATAAAACTCATAAAATAGGTGTCAATGCTTATGTCTCAAATGGACAGATATTTGTATAACTCCAAATATCATAAAAATAGGGGTATACAAATAGGTGTCCATGTTTATCTCTCAAACAGACACATGTTTTTAGCTCAAAATCTCATAAAAATAGGTCTCCATGCTTATCTCTAAAATGCATACCTATTTTTATACCTTCAAAACTCATAAAAATAGGTGTCCATGCTTACCTTTCAAATGGACACATATTTTTTTAGCTACAAATGTCATAAAAATAGGTGTCAATGCTTATCTCTAAAATGGGTACCTATTTTTTTAGCTCCAAATCTCGTAAAAATAGGTGTCCATGCTTATCTCTCAAATGGACATGTATTTTTATAGCTCCAAACCTCATAAACTTAAGTGTGCAATCTTATCTCTAAAATGGGTACCGATTTTTATAGCTCAAAATATCATAAAAATATGTGTCTATGCTTATTTCTAAAATGGGTACCTACTTTTTTAGCTCCAAAAATAAGTACACATTTGAGAGATTATTGTGGACATCTATTATTATGAGATTTGGAGCTATAAAAATAGGTAACCATTTGAGATATAAACACGGGTACCTATTTTTATGAGATTTGGAACTATAAAAATAGGTACCCATTTTAGATATAAGCATGCACACATATTTTTATGAAATTTAGAGCTATAAAAATGGATACCCATTTTAGAGATAGACATGGAAACTTATTTTTATGAGATTTGGAGTTGTAAAAATATGTACGCATTTGAGAGATAAGCATAGACACCTATTTTAAGAGATTTGGAGCTATAAAAATAGTTACCCTCTTTATTTTTATGAGATTTGGAGCTATAAAAATATGTACCCATTTTAGAGATAAGCATGGACACCTATTTGTATAAGAATTGGAGCGATAAAAATAGTTACTCATTTGATTAGACACCTATTTTTATGAGATTTGGAGCTATAAAAATAGACACCCATTTGAGAGATAAGCATAGACATCTATTTTTATGAGATTTGGAGCTATAAAAATAGGTACGCATTTGAGAGATAAGCATAAAAACCTATTTTTATGATATTTGGAGTTATAAAAAAATGTACACATTTGAGAGATAGGCATGGACACCTATTTTTATAAGTTTTGGAGGTATAAAAATATGCACCCATTTTAGAGATAAGCATGGACACCTATGTTTATAAGATTTTGAGCCATAAAAATACGTACCCATCTAAGAGATAAGCATTGGAATCTATTTTTATGAGATTTGAAGCTATAAAAAGATGTACCCATTTTAGAGATAAGCATGCACACATATATTTATGAGATTTGGAGCCATAAAAATAGGTACCCATTTTTTAGATAACCATTGACACCTATTTTTATGATATTTGGAGCTATAAAAATAGGTACCCATTTGAGAGATAGACATTGACACTTATTTTTATGAGATTTGGAACTATAAAATTAGGTATCCGTTTAAGACATAGGCATGAATACCTATTATATGAAATTTGGAGTTATAAAAATAGGTACCCATTTTATAAATAAGAATGGACACATTTTTTTATGAGATTTGGAGCTATAAAAATAGGTACCCATTCGACAGAAAATAGACACTCATTTGAACGATAAGAATGAACGCCTATTTTTATGGGATTTTGAACTATAAAAATAGGTATCCATTTGAAAGATAAGCATGGAGACGTATTTTTATGGAATTTGGAGCTATAAAAATAGGTACCCATTTGAGAGATAAGCATGGACACCTATTTTTATAAGTTATGGAGCTATGAAAATAGGTACCCATTTGAGAGATAAGTATGGACATATGTTATTATGAGATTTGGAGGTATAAAAGTAGGTACTCATTTTACAGATAAGAATGGGTAGCTAGGTATCCATTTTAGAGATAAGAATGGACACCTAATTTTATGAGATTTGGAACTATAAAAATGGGTACCCAGTAAGAGAGAATCATGGACACCTATTTTAATAGCTCAAAATCTTATAAAAATAGGTGTCCATTCTTATCTCTAAAATGGGTACCTATCTTTAGAGGTCCATGTAGTGCTCTGCTTACCCGGCAGAGCACTATGTCCTAAAACGTAACAGCAAATGACATTTATTTTTACTCTGATTTTCAGGATTCGTTTATTTGTGCATTAACGAGAGGGTTACACCGAAAAATACCTGAACTTTAAGTAAGCTAAAGATAGTCCCTGGATCCTGCTCCTGTAGACTTGCCTCTCCCTTGTCTGAGCCTCGTCTAAGCCTTGATGCCAATTCAGATGATCCACCCTGCCGACCAGCGTTGAACCAGCTGGCCCTAGGAAACCGACATGTTTCCTAGCCCTCGAGCCCACGTGCTGATAAACCCGATAGCAACTTCATTGTTTGAGAGTGTAATTCTTCCCCTAGAGTTAACCCCCTCCTCCAGTTTTCTTCCCTTACTGTTCCATCACCTTCTTTCCTCTGTTCTTCTGTAAAAATTCTCTCCCCAAAATACTCTTCAAAAAAAATCCCCCTCTTCAACCATTCGATCCCCCTCCTTATACCTCCTTCCCTTCCTTTCTTCCACCGCCTCCTTCATATTTAAAATAATAAGTATTATTTAGTTGTTTCTTGGGCAGTTCAACTAGTTCAGGTTATTTAAGACATTCGTTGTACGCAATTAATTTTTCTTTAATTGTAAAATTCTTCACTCCAGATGAGATGGTGGAAATTAATAGATGCTTATCTTATTGAATTGAACATGTAAATTTAAAACATAACCAACTGTCATAAAATTACACCAATATTGTTTGTTTAAGTTTTATGCTGAATGGTAAAATAATGGTAATAATAGTATTGCAAATTATTATATGTTATTAATAACTTAATAATAAACAATAATAATATACAATAATAATAATAGATAATGACAACAAAATAAAATAATAATAATTATTATTAATCAATAAATAATTAATTGTAGTATTATTATTAATTGATTGAAATGATAACATCGACATGTTTATGTTTATTGTTAAGTCCCCTTATACATTGATTTTTAATAAATAAGGTACATTTACAGGTTTAAATAAATCACAATTACTTAGTTAACCCACCCAACTATTTAATGGTTTTCAATTAATATTTCCTACTAGCGTGCATGTGTGAGGTGTGTATGCATGGCCAGTACATGCACAGGCTGCACATGTACTATAACCAAAAAACCTACATTCTAGCTGATACAAATAATATTTCACGCAACAAGACAAATATACAGATATAATATGATTTCTTTTGACATTCAGAGTTATTTAACAGTTATGTTCTTATTAATCAGTCAATTAAGATTGATACCTACCATCACTAATCCAGTATCATAAATGTCCAATACTCAACAATAATAACTAATATGTCAAACCATCCTAACCTACGTCTGCATCCTCCCTATCCTTTTTCTGCTAGTACAAAGTGGATTCTAGCTGTACTGACATTCCCACACAGAACCTGAGAGTGGTAGCATCGGCTAACTAGCGGACCTAGCCTCTCCTAGCAAGCATCTGACCATCATCATCACAACAACTTGGGGTGCGTGTCTCAGCACTGCCCTCCCACGACCTCGGGTATCAAAGTGACATAGGGTGGGAAATGCATCCATCCCTCTCAACATACTGGGTATATACTCCATCAAACCATACTGCGTTGCTATCGCGTTTATTGGTACATGTCATCGTACCATCGCTTGGCAATTAAGGCTCTCTTCAAGATATGTATTAAGTCATACTTTGCATCACACACTTGGCTATCACATAGCCCATGTACCCTGCAGGTTAGCACTATGCAAACATGCATTCATAACAATTTTAAATCAATAGCTGGTCCATATTATCAACATTATTTCCTTTCATCACATAAAATCATAAAATCAATCGCATCATGGATGGGTGTCCATGTACCACATCATACATATCACATCATATCAAGGGTTACAATCAAATATATGTTTTTGTTATGAAATAAATGAATCTGATGATGACTACCGCATGGTAATCAAATAAGCACAATAATTTCATATAAATGATAATCATCATAACATCATAATCAAAGCATCTACATAGGCATGTTAATCGTCGTAACATCATAATCAAAGCATAAATATAAGCATGATAACATCATAATATCATAATCAAAGCATAATCCTGATAACATCATAACATCAGTAAATAATCACATATAACATGCCAAAATATAGTTTATGAAGTATAGTTGAGTCCACAGATAATAAGTAAATATAGTGTAATAAGTCTGAGTGATAAATATGTCGGAGTCAAAATATGGAGCACTACATACACCCATGCTTCAGGAAACTTCCTCCCAAAGTTATGGTCAAAATAGTGAGGGAAAATCTCGACGCATAGTCTCTGTGTCCTCCCAGGTAGCAGATTCTGGGCTAAACTTGTCCCACTGGACCTTAACTTGGTCCACGTGTCGACTACGGAGCTGTCGAACCCTATGATCCAGTATACATAATGGTTCGACCATGAAGGTTCCCTCATCCGAGACCTGCAAGTCCTTCCAATGAATCTTGTGAGACTCATCGGCTATGTAATGTCGTAATACTGAAACATGAAATACATTATGAATCCTATACAAGTGCGGTGGCAGTGCAAGACGATAAGCTACCGGTCCAATTCTTTCAAGAATCTCGAATGGCCCTATAAAGCGAGGTGACAACTTGGTCCCTCTTCCAAACCGAATGGTACTTTTATTCGGTCGGATGCGTATAAATACGCGATCCCCTACCTCATAACTTCTATCAGTTCTGTGTGCATTAGCATAACTCTTTTGTCTATCCTGTGCTTCTTTAAGCCGCTTCCTGATCTGTACCACTTGATCTTCCATCTCCTGAAGCAACTCAGGCCCGACTAAAACACGATCCTCCAACCTATCCCAACTGAGTGGAGTCCTACAAGGTATCCCATACAATGCTTGGTATGGAGGCATACCAATGGAGCTGTGATGACTGTTGTTATATGCAAACTCCACTAGAGGAAGATATTTCTCCCACTATGTCTGCTGATCCATAACATACATCCTAAGCATGTCCTCCATTACCTGATTCACCCTCTCTGTCTGCCCATCTGTCTCGGGATGATAAGCTGAGCTTAAGTTCAGCTGGGTCCCTAATACTGACTGCATGCTTGTCCAAAATCTGGAGGTAAACTTAGGGTCTCAGTCAGAAATTATCTTCTTTGGAACTCCATGAAGGCGTACAATTTCATTTATGAATACTCTTGCTACATCCGTCACATCATAAGTGTCTCTCACTGGAATGAAGTGGGCACTTTTGGTCAGTTTGTCGACCACCACGAGTATAGCATTATGTCTCGAGGATGTGAGGGGAAATCCCACAACGAAGTCCATGGAAATGACTTCCCATTTAGTCTCAGGAATATCATGAGGCTATAAGAGACCGGCTGGGTGTCGATAATCTGCCTTGACTTACTGACATTCTAGGCATTTCGAAACAAAATCCACTACATCGCTCTTCATACCGGCCCAGAAGAAGAGCTTCTTCATGTCTGCATACATCTTCTTCACTCCAGGGTGCGCACAATAATGTGCCCTATGGGCCTCTCTAAGGATTTTTTCCCCTCAGATCACCTTCTTTAGGGATATACATCCTCCCTTGGTACCGTAGCAACTCATCTTCCTCAATATGGTACCCATAATACTTCGACTCACACTTCTTCCCACTCTGAATATCTGAGGTTACCTTTATATACCAACCATCTCCCAAGAGTTGTTCGAGCACTTTCTCCTTCAAATCCACTCTCAAGGGGATTAAGGAGAAAATCCTCGGCCTTCGGCTTAGAGCGTCTGCCACCACATTCTCCTTTCCTTTGATATATGAGATACCAAAGTCATACTCACTCATGAACTCACTCCATCGTCGTTGCCTAAAATTTAGATCCCTTTGTGTAAAAATATACTGCAAACTCTGATGATCTGTTTTAAGTGTGAAACTTCTGCCAACCAGGTAGTGTCTCCATAATTTTAATGCCAACATTACTGCTGCCAATTCTAGATCATGTGTGGCATATTGCTCTTCATGAGGCTTCAACTTACGAGATGCATAAGCTATTACCCCACCTTCTTGCATTAGAACTTCTCCTAACCCTTGCTTCGAGGCATCAGTACATACCATGAAGTCTTTATCTATGTCTGGTACCCGTAAGATTGGTGCACTTGTCAGCAATCTTTTTAATTCAGAAAAAGCGGCATCACATTCATTGGTCCACTCATATCGAATTCCCTTTCGCTGCAAGGTGGTGATGGGTTTTGCAATCTTGGAGAATCCTTCCACAAATCTTCGGTAATACCCTGCTAATCCCATGAAGCTACGCACCTCATGCACATTCTTCGAAATAGGCCAATCCTCGATGGCCTTAAATTTTTCTGGGTCCACTGAGATCCCTTCTTCTAAGATGATATGCCCTAAGTAGTGAATCTCCTTTTGGAAGAAAGAACACTTTGACAATTTACCAAATAGTTTATGTTCTCTTAAGCAAGTTAAGACTAACCGCAAGTGCTCCTCGTGCTTCTTCTCGTTCTTAGAATATATAAGAATGTCATCTAAAAATACCTTAACAAAGTGGTCCAAGTAATTCCGAAAGACACTATTCATGAGGCTCATGAATATTGCTGGAACATTGGTCAAACCAAATGGTAATACTACGAACTCATAATGCCCAAATCGAGTTCGAAAAGCAGTCTTAGAAATGTCATTTTCTTTAATCCTAAGCTGGTGATACCTCGACCACAAATCAATCTTAGAGAATACTGATGCGCCTTTCATCTGATCAAATAGGTCATCAATTCTTGGTATAGGATACCTGTTCTACATTGTGGCTTTGTTCAAATCCCTATAATCTATGCACAGTCGCAAAGATCCATCCTTCTTCTTAACAAAGATCACTGGTGCTCCCCATGGTGAGATACTAGGTCTAATTAGTCCCAAGTCTAGCAACTCTTTTAACTGGATCTGTAACTCTCGAAGCTCAGGGGTTGTCATTCTATAAGGAGTCTTTGAGATTAGTTCCGCATCGAGTTTCAGTTCGATCGTGAAATCAAGCTCTTGTTCGGGAGGTAGTTGTGGAAGTTCTTCTGGAAAGACATCATTGAACTCAGATAATACTGGGTAAGAATTCAAGGAAGGTCCTTTACTATCGCTCACCATCTCAACTACAAACAACTGACATCCTTGTCTTAAACACCTTTTAGCTTTCATCGCGGAGATGAAACAGAGGGATATTTTCCTCTTTCGACCTTGGATTTGAATTGCTCGACCATCATCATCAAGGCACAAGACTTTCTTTGCATAGCAATCCATGAAAGCTCTATGGTCTTCTAACCAATCCATGTCAACAATGAGGTCATAGGTGCCCAAATTTGTGACATAAGCGTCCAACTTAGTGATGCATACTCCTAAGTCAATTTGACACCCCCTTACCTTAAGACCTACTGCTTATCTCGACCGATTCAAAATCATCATGCTCGCAGGCTGCCAACCCACATTTATCTAATGCATATGGTGAAATAAAACTATCTATTGCACCAGGATCAAATAAAATTTCAAGTTTGACATTGTTTACTTTACCAGTGGATTCTACTACGGTGGACTGATGTTCTGCCTAGTGGTTGTGAACAGTTGCATGAATCTGATGAGTGTTATCAGAATTTTCCATGGATGCTTTTCGTTCCTTCTGCCTGCTACTGGTCTGCCCCTTAGGACAATCCTACTGAAAATGAGGACCTCCACATCCCCAATAAGAGACATTAGGTGGTGCTTGCATGTTGCTGGGAGAAGTCCTCTGGGATGTGTTCCTTCCCCTAGATCCTCTAAAACCTCCCGATCCTCTATAGCGATTGCCATGTGTTCGTCCTCAGTTCCCATGGTTTGTTGACGAAGCCTGCGATACTGAGTTAACTGAAGTGTTACCTCTCGGGGTGAACCTGTTACCATAAGGAGGAGGTCTGGATTGTCCTCCTCTGAAGTACGGTCGTGGGGCCTTCCCTGTAACATACTAATTGGATCCTATCAACTTGCTTCCTCATTTTGCATCTGACATATCCTCAGCATAGCGAGCATACTCAACTGCCATGGCAACTGAAGATGGCTTCCACATCCGTACTGCGGCCCTGACCTTGTAGTTGAGTCCATACACAAATCGCTCCACCTGTCGATCATCCAAGTCCAAGTATGGAACATACTTTACCAGTTCCATGAATCTGGCTTCATACTCTTCCACTGTCATGTTTCCCTGTATCAAAGCATGAAAGGAACTCGCCTATTGTTCCCTGTAATAAGCCGAAAGATACTTCATGTTGAACCTCTCCTCGAATAACTCCCATGAAACAGACAAAGGAGTAAGATGCAATTGTTTCTTGAGGTCTGGCCACCAATTTAGGGCATCTCCCTTTAGCTGGAAGATGGCCATTCTAGCCTTGGAACTTGAGGTATACTCATTTAGTGCGAAGCACCTCTTCATACCCTTGATCCACGCTTCGGTGTGCTTACTCAGTCGTCCTCCTGAGAACTCAGGAATTTTGATCTTCTGCAGCTCTCTAGAAATATCCTAAAGCGGTTCTTGCCTTGGGCCTTGTGCCCTCTCAGATTTTTCTCGGCTCACCTGTGTGGTTTCTACCTCTACGATCCTCTCCGACTGCCTGTTTAGTGTGGCCATGATGGTTTCCAAGGATCTCAATATCACCCCCATCTCAGGACTAGAGGTTGTCCTTGGTGGTGTCGGTGGTGGGGTCTGTGGTGGCAGTGAGAGTGGTTGACCTCGACCTCGACCTCTGCTTGTTTGAATCATGATAATTCTTGGCATATTCAATAACATTATGCCATTATTATCTCAATCTAATAATTGCAGAGATAAAATTTAGTTATGCAATGCTTATATTTATGCATAGAGACAAATTGTCAATATTTGCGTAAAACTTGCATAGTCACTTTCATTAAACGATTTCGTCTTGGGGTTTAATCTGTGCCTTAACGTTTAGCTCGTAATTCTAGTCTCAACAGTGTCTTGTTTTTCTTATTTCACATCCATGTCACCTCTTCGACTATCAATTCAAGTCTTGGTAATTCCTTAAGTTTAATACTTGAATTTCCAATAACATAGACTAACGAACGTTACCATATCTAAATTTTAATGTTATCTATATTGTTAAGTTTACAATTAATATTCAACTCCCAACATTTAACATTTAAATGTTATTTCTAACTAATTAATATTAGATTAAAGCAAAATCACATGAAATACTACATTTAATTACCGTAACATCTATTTTAATGAGAACTTTTATCTTAACTTAATTGAACATAACATCTAATTTAAATATTAAATTACAAACCATTTATAACATCTAATTTTAATTTAGTACTAAATTAATTATTTAAAGCGCACTAAGAGATAGTTAGCTCTTTCAATGAACCAGACAATGTGTGGTTTACAACACACTTATCTTTATAATTTAATTTTTGTAAAAGAATAAAATAAAATAAAATGAAAACATGTAAAACATTGCAAACAGATACATGCTGGTGCAAACAGATACACGCGTTACTCTGCATGGAATCATGAGCAACAATTTTGGAGTTTAAACATTAAATTGAATTTAATAGAATTGATGTAGCCAAAACAAGCCTACCTAACTGAAGGAGCTGTTTTAGTATAGTTTATCAACAAAAATATCCATACATTTATATGCATGTTTTAAAGGCCTACAAAAAGAAACTAAACTGATTATTTCTATGAATTAATACTAAGAAAAATATGTAAGTACTTTAAAGTATATACAATTAAATATATTTATCAGTTTGCTCCATGTTAAAATCTACCATACTGACAAAATGCTCCAAAGGCTTCCGTATATTGGCAAAGAAATACTAAACTACCAAATTAAACCCTGGGAATGCAAAATCCCCAAATCCCCTCGAAAATGAAAATATAATTTAACATTATGCATTTTTTAAATCTGTTTTAATGATAATAATTTTACAATTGATTATGGATTCAATTGCATTTCCAATACTGGAGAAAAGACAACTAGAGGCTTGGCTTATTATTTTTATGAATATATAAATATACATATATTAAATTAATGAGATGTAAACTTTATTAATTATCTAAAGCTTAATACATTAAATACTTTAAGGATTTATCATTTATAATAAATTATTTAAAATAAATAATAGACTAATTAAATTAATTATAAAAGGCTTAATAACTTCTATAATTTTCAAATTTTAATAGTGCTCAATATTGGTGTAACTTAAAATAGTGAGTCCCTCCAGGCTCCATCCAATCGAATATTGAGTTGTACAAGTGACTTCTTTGAGCTGTCTGTTTGGAAAGTTCCAACTTAAGTCAGTATCTGTCACTTTCAATCCAATCCAGTGAGATGTCGGAGTGAGTCCCTCCATCAAAGCTCCAATTGGCAATTAAAATATAAAGTTACATAAAATTATATCCACCTTCCAAAAGGTTATTCTACCTTACATTATCATAATCAGAGCATAATCCTAATAACATCATAACATCAGTAAATAATCACATATAACATGCCAAAATATAATTTATGAAGTACAGTTGAGTCCACAGATAATAAGTAAATACAGTGTAATAAGTTTGAGTGATAAATATTCCAGAGTCAAAATATGGGGCACTATTGTCCAAATCTCAAAAAAATAAGTGCACCTATAAATATATACACCTATTTATGCTTATCTCTTCAAAAATAACTAAATTGGACACCTGTTTTTATAGCTTCAAATCTCATAAAAAAGGTACATTTTAGAGATAACCATGGGTCTCCAAGCTTATTTCTCCAATGGGAACTTATTTTTATAGCTCCCAACCATTTTAGAGATAAGCATAAAAATCTATTTTTATGAGATTTCGAGTCTATAAAAATAGGTACCCAAAAAGTCGACAAAAGTGCATATTTTTATAGATCCGACTCTCATAAAAATATGTGTCCTTGCTTATATCTAAAATTGGTACCTATTTTTATAACTCCAAATCTCATAAAAATAAGTTTCCATGTTTATCTCTAAAATGGGTACCTATTTGTATAGCTATAAATCTCATAAAAATAGGTGTCCATGCTTATCTCTAAAACATGTACCTATTTTTATAGCTCTAAGTATCATAAAGATATGGTGTCTATGCTTATCTCTCAAATGGGTACCTATTTTGATAGCTCCAAATCTCATAAAATAGGTGTCCATGCTTCTCTCTAAAATCGATACCTATTTTTATAACTCCAAATCTCATAAAAATAAGTGTCCATGCTTATCTCTAAAATGGGTACCTATTTTTATGAGATTTGGTGTTATAAAAATAGGTACTCTAAGAATGGACACCTATTTTTATGACATTTGAAGCTATAAATATAGGTACCTATTTTGAAGATAAGCACGGACGCCTATTTTTATGAGATTTGGAGCTATAAAAATAGGTACCCATTTGAGAGGTAATCATGGACACCTATTTTTATGAAATTTGAAGCTATAAAAATAGGTACCCATTTGAAAGATAAGTATTTACACCTATTTTAGAGATAATCATGGACACTTATTTTTAAGATATTTGGAGTTATAAAAATAGGTACCTTGGTTTGACCAACCTTGGACGATGGCCAAAGTGGCTCCAAATCTCATAAAATAGGTGTTCAAGCTTATCACTAAACTGCGTACCTAATTTTATATCTCCAGATATCATAAAATGTGTACCTATTTTTATAGCTTCAAATCTCATAAAAATAGGTGTCTATGCTTATCTCTAAAATGGGTACCTATTTTTATAGCTCAAAATCTCATAAAAGTAAGTGTCATTGCTTATCTCAGAAATGGGTGTCCATGCTTATCTCTAAAATTGGTACATATTTTTATAGTTCCAAATCTCATAAAAAAATGTCTCTATGCTTATCTCTCAAATGGGTACCTATTTTTATGAGATCTGAAGATATAAAATTAGGTAACCATTTTAGAGATAAGAATGGACACCTATTTTTGTGAGATTGAGAGCTATAAAAATAGATACTCATTTTAGTGATAAGCATGGACACCAATTTTTATGAAATTTAGAGCTATAAAATTAGGTACCCATTTGAGAGATAAGCATGGACACTTCTTTTTATGAGATTTGAAACTCTAAAAATAGGTACACATTTTATGATATCTGAAGATATAAAATTAGGTACGCAGTTTAGTGATAAGCCTGAACACCTATTTTACGAGATTTGGAGCCACTTTGGCCATCGTCCAACGTTAGTCAAACCAAGGTACCTATCTTTATAACTCCAAATCTCTTAAAAATAAGTGTCCATGATTATATCTAAAATAGGTGTAAATACTTATCTTTCAAATGGGTACCTATTTTTATAGCTCCAAATTTTATAAAAATAGGTGTCCATGATTACCTATCAAATTGGTACCTATTTTTATAGCTCCAAATCTCATAAAAATAAGCATTCGTGCTTATCTGCAAAATAGGTAAGTATATTTATAGCTTCAAATGTAAAAAAAATAGGTGTCCATTCTTAGAGTACCTATTTTTATAACACCAAATCTCATAAAAATAGGTACCCATTTTAGAGATAAGCATGGACACCTATTTTTATGAGATTTGGAGTTATAAAAATAGGTATCGATTTTAGAGAGAAGCATGGACACCTATTTTTATGGGCACTTATTTTTATCATATTTGGAGTTATAAAAATATGTACCCATTTTAGAGATAAACATAGGCACCTATTTTTATGATATTTGTAGCTACACAAATAGGTGTCTATGCTTATCTCTTAGATGGACACCTATTTTTATAGCTCCAAATCTCATAAAAATAGGTGTCTAGGATTATGTCTCAAATGGATACCTATTTTTACCGCTCCAAGTCACATAAAAATAGGTGTTCATGCTTATATCTAAAATAGGTACCTATTTTTATAACGCCAAATCTCATAAAAATAGGTACCCATTTGATAGATAAGCATGTAGACATATTTTTATGATATTTAGAGCTATAAAAATATGTATTCATTTTAGAGATAAAATTGAACATATATTTTTATGAGATTTGGAGCTATAAAAATAGGTACTTATTTGAGAAATAAATCTGGACACCTATTTTAAAGATAAGCATGAAAACCTATTTTTATGAAATTTTGGGCTATAAAAAGAGTGTCATTTTAAAGATAAGCGTAGACATCTATTTTAATGAGATTTGGAGCTATAAAAGTAGGTACTCATTTTAGAGATAAGCATGCAAACCTATTTTTATGAGATTTGGAGAAATAAAATTAGGTACCCACTTTAGAGATAAGTATGGACATCTATTTTATGAGATTTGGAGCTATTAAAATAGGTACATATTCGAGAAATAATCATTGCTCCTAATGGGTACCTATTTTATACCTCCAAAAGTCATAAAAATAGGTGTCCATACTTATATCTAAAATAAGAACCTATTTTTATAACTCCAAATCTCATACAAATAGGTGTCTATGCTTATCTCTAAAATGGGTTCCTATTTTTATACCTCCAAATATCATAAAAATAAGTATCCTTGCTTATCTCTAAAATAGGTACCTACTTTTATAGCTCCAAAATTAATAAAAATAGGTGTCCATGCTTATCTCTTAAATGGGTACCTATTTTTGTAGCTCTAAATATCATAAAAATAGCTCCAAAAAAATAAGTTCCCATACTTATGACTAAAATAGGTGTCCATTAGTATCTCTAGAATGGGTACCTATTTTTATAGCTCTAAATCTCATAAAAATAGGTGTCGTTGTTTATATCTAAAATGAGTATCTATTTTTATAGCTCCAAATCTCATAAATATAGATGTCCACGCTTATCGTTAAAATGGGTACATATTTTTATAACTCCAAGTATAATAAAAATAAGTGTCCATGTTTATCTATAAAATTGGTACCAATTTTTATAGCTCCAAAACTCATAAAACTAGGTGTTTACGCGTATTTCTCAAATGGATTCCTATTTTTATAACTCAGAAATATCATAAAACTTTCTCCAAAAAAATAGGTGTCCATGCTTAACATTAAAATAGGTGTCTATGGTTATCTCTCAAATAGGTACCTATTTTTATATCTCCAAATCTCATAAAAATAGGTGTCCATGATTGTCTCTAAAATGGGTACCTTGTTTTATGAAATTTGGAGATATAAAAATAGGTACCTATTTTAGAGATAAGTATGGAGACCTATTTTTATAAATTTTAGACCTATAAAAATAGGTACCCATTTTAGAGATAAGCATGGACACTTATTTTTATGACATTTATTTTTATAGTTCCAAATCACATAAAAATAAGTGTCCACGCGTTTTTTATTTATTTTTATTTTTATGAGATTTATGATTTTTGAGGCTATAAAAATAAAACTAATAAAGTTTTAGTGTCCATGCTTATCTCTTAAATGGACACCTCTTGTTATAGCTCAAAATCTCATAATTATAGGTGTCCATACTTATCTCTAAAATTGGTACCTATTTTTACACCTCCAAAACTCATAAAAATATAAGTCCATGCTCACCTCTCT
The DNA here is from genome assembly GCA_001517045.1 of Pseudotsuga menziesii. Taxonomy (NCBI): domain Eukaryota; kingdom Viridiplantae; phylum Streptophyta; class Pinopsida; order Pinales; family Pinaceae; genus Pseudotsuga; species Pseudotsuga menziesii. Next base: position 236,173 of record LPNX011074279.1, on the reverse strand, counting down.
AATGGACAATATTTGTATAGTTACAAATGTCATAAAAATAAATGTCAATGTTTATCTCTAAAATGGATACCTATTTTTATAGCTCCAAATCTCATAAAAATAGGTGTCCATGTTTATCTATCAAATGGACACACATTTTTATAGCTCTAAATCTCATAAAAATAAGTGTGCATTCTTATCTCTAAATGGGTACCTATTTTATAGCTCAAAATCTCATAAAAATGTGTCCATGCTTATCTCTAAAATCGGTACCTATTTTTATAGCACCAAAAATAGGTACCCATTTGAGAGATTATTGTAAACATTTATTTTTATGATATTTGGAGCTATAAAAATAGCTACCCATTTGAGAGATAAGCATGGACTGTTATTTTTTTGAGATTGGAGATATAAAAATAGGTACTCATTCGAGAGATATGCATGGACACCATTTTTTATGAGATTTGGAGCTATAAAAATAAGTACCCTCTTTTGAGATAAGCATGGACACCTATTTTTATGATATTTGAAGCTATAAAAATAGGTTCCCATTTTAGAGATAAGCATGGAAACCTACTTTTATGATATTTGGAGCTATAAAATAGGTACTCATTTTAGAGACAAGCGTGAACACCTATTTTTATGATATTGGTGCTATACAAATATGTACCCATTTTAGAGATAAGCATGGGCACCTATTTTGGGGAGATTTGGAGCTATAAAAATAGGTACCCAATTTAGATACAAAGCATGGACACCTATCTTATGATATTTGGAATTATAAAAATAGGTACCCATTTTAAAGATAAGCATGGACACCTATTTTTTTAGATTTGGAGCTATAAAAAAAGGAACCCATTTGAGAGATAAACATGGGTACCTAGATGCTCATTTGAAATATAAGCATGGAGACCTATTTTTTATAAGATTTCGAGCTATAAAAATAGGTACTCATTTGAGAGATAAGCATGGAGACCTATTTTTATGAGTTTTGGAGGTATAAAATTACTTACCCATTTGAGAGATAAGCATGGTGACCTATTTTTATAATATTTTGAATTATAAAAATGCGTACCCATTTCTAACATGAGCATGGACATCTATTTCTATGAGATTTGGAGCTAAAACAATAAACACCCATTTGAGAGATAAGCATTGACACCTATTTTTATAAGTTTTGGAGCTGTAAAAATAGGTACTCATTTTATAAATAGGTGTCCATGCTTAAGTGTTCTATTTTTATGAGACTTGCAGCTATAAAAATAGGGACCAATTTTAGAGATAAGCATAGACACATATTTTTATGGGATTTGGAGCTATAAAAATAGAGGCCTATTTTAGAGATAAGTATGGACATCTATTTTTATGAGATTTTGAGCTATAAAAATAGGTTCTCGTTTTAGAGATAAGCATGGACACGTAATTTTATGAGATATGGAGCTATAAAAATAAAACTACGTACCTATTTTATAGCTATTTTTATGAGATTTGGAGTTATTTTTATGAGATTTTGAGCTATAAAAATAGGTACCCATTTGACAGATAAACATAGACACATATTTTTATATGATTTGGAGTTATAAAAATAGATATCAATCTGGGACATAAGCATGGACAACTATTTTTTTGAGTTTTTTGGAGGTATAAAAATAGGTACCCATTTGAGAAATTAGCTTGGACACCTACTTGAGAGATAAGCATGGACACCTATTTTGATAAGATTTGGAGCTATAAAAATAGGTACCTATTTGAGAGATAAGCATAGACACATATTTTTATCAGATTTGGAGCTAGGCACCCATTTTAGAAATAAGCATGGACACCAATTTGTATGAATTTTGGAGCTATAAAAATAGGTACCCATTTTAGATATAAGCATGAACACCTTGTTTTATGAGATTTTGAGCTATAAAAATAAAAATAGGTATCTATTTTTATAGTTATTTTTATGAGATTTGGAGCTATGAAAATAGGTACCCATTTAAGAGATAAGCATAGAAACCTATTTTTATCAAATTTATAGCTATAACAAATGGTACCCATTTGAGAGATAATCTTGTACACCTATTTTTATGAGATTTGGAGCTATACAAATAGGTACCTACTTGAGAGATAAGCATGGAAGCCAAGTTTTATGAGTTTTGGAGCTGTAAAAATAGTTAATCATTTTAGAGATAAGCATGGACTCCTACATTGAAATTTCAATTCCGAGAATGTTGACAAAAGTGCTTATTTTTATAGCTTCAAATCTCATAAAAATAGGTACCCATTTAAATATAAGCACAGACACCTATTTTTATGAAATTTGGAGCATGGTACCTATTTTTGTGAGATTTGGAGCGTGGTACCTATTTTTATGAAATTTAGAGCTATAAAAATAGGTACCTATTTTAGATATAAGCATGGACACCTATTTTTATGAGATTTAGAGCTATAATAATAGGTATCCATTTTAGAGATAAACATAGACACCTATTTTTTTGAGATTTGGAGCTATAAAAATAGGTACCCATTTTAGAAATAAGCATGGGTACCTATTTTTATCATATTTGGTCCTATAAAAATAGATAAGCATGCACACCAATTTTTATAGCTCCAAAACTCAAAAAAATAAGTGTACATGCTTATCTTAATAATGGGTGTCCATGCTTATATCTAAAATGGTTACCTATTTTTATAGCTTCAAATCTCATAAAAATAGGTGTTCATGCTTATCTCTAAAATGGGTGCCTATTTTTCTAGCTTCAAAACTCATAAATACAAGTGTCTATGCTTATCTCTAATGAGTACCTATTTTAGAGATAATCATGGTACCTATTTTTATGAGATTTGGAGCTATAAAAATAGCTACCTATTTTACATAAAATTCTAGATACATATTTTTATGAAATTTGACGCTATAAAAACAGGTACTCCCTTTATAGATAAGCATGGACACCTATTTTTATGAGATTTGAAGCTATAAAAATAGCTACCCAATTGAGAGATAAGCATGGGCACCAATTTTTATGAGATTTGGAGCTATAAAAATAGCTACCCAATTGAGAGATAAGCATGGTCACGTATTTTTATGAGATTTGGAGTCATAAAAATAGGTACCCATTTGAGAGATACTCATGGACATCTATTTTTATGAGCTTTGGAGGTATAAAAATGGGTACACATTTTAGGGATAATCCTGGACACCCATTTTTATGACATTTGGAGCTATAAAAATAGGTACCCATTTTATAGATAAGCATGGGTACCTAGTTTTATCATATATGGTGCTATAAAAATAGATAAGCATGCACACCAATTTTTATAGCTCCAAATCTCATAAAAATATGTGTCAAATCAAATGAGTAACTATTTTTATAGTTTCAATTCTCATAAAAATAGGTGCCCATGCTTATCTCTAAGATGAGTACCTATTTTTATATCTCAAAATCTCATAAAAATAAAATGGGTAATTGTATTTATAGCTCCAAATCTCATAAAAATAGGTGTCTATGCTTATCTCTCAAATGAACATATATTTTTATAGCTCAAAATCTCATAAAAATAGGTGTCCATGCTTATTTCTAAAATAGGTAACTATTTTTAGAGCTCCAAAAATAAGTATCCATTTGAGAGATTAGTGTGGACATCTATTTTTATAAGATTTGGAGCTATAAAAATAGGTACCCATTTGAGAGATAAACATGGGTACCTATTTTTATAAGATTTGGAGCTATAAAAATAGACACTCATTTTAGAAATAAGCATGGACCCCTATTTTTATAAGATTTGGAGCTATAAAAATAGGTACCCATTTTAGAGATAAATATGGAAAACTATTTTTATAAGATTTTGAGTTATAAAAATAGGTACCCATTTGAGAGATGAGCATAGACACCTATTTTTATAAAATTTGAAGCTATAAATATAGTTATCTATTTTATTTTTATGAGATTTGGAGCTATAAAAATAGGTACTCATTTCAGAGATAAGCATGGACACTTATTTTTATGAGAATTGGAGATATAAAAATAGTTACCCATTTTATTGGACACCTATTTTTATGAGATTTGGAGCTAAAAAAAAATAAACACCCATTTGAGAGATAGGCATAGACACCTATTTTTATGAAATTTGGAAGTATAAAAATAGGTAACCGTTTCAGAGATAAGCATGGACACCTACTTTTGTGAGATTTTGAGCCATAAAAATACGTATCCATTTGAGAAATGAGCATGTAAACCTATATTTATGAGATTTGAAGCTATAAAAATAGATACCCATTTTAGAGATAAGTATAGACACATATTTTTATGAGATTTGGAGATATCAAAATAAGTAGCCACTTTTTAGATAATCATTAACACCAATTTTTATGATATTTGGAGTTATAAAAATAGGTACCCATTTGAGAGATAAACATAGACACCTATTTTTATTACATTTGAAACTATAAAAATAGGTACCAGTTTGAGAGATAGGCATGAGTACCTATTTTTAAGAGATTTGTAGCTAGAAAAATAGGTACCCATTTTAGAGATAAGCATGCACACATCTTTTTATGAGATTTTGATATATATAAATAGGTACCCATTTGAGAGAAAATAGGCACCTATTTGAGAGATAAGAATGGACACCTATTTTTATCAGATTTGGAGCTATAAAAATAGGAACTCAATTGAAAGATAAGCATGGAGAACTATTTTAATAGGATTTGGAGCTATAAAAATAGTTAACGATTTGAGAGATAAGCATGGACACCTATTTTTATGAGATTTAAAACTATTAAAATAGGTACCCATTTGAGAGATAAACATGGACACCTATTTTTATGAGTTATGGAGCTAGAAAAATAGGTATCCATTTGAGAGATAAGAATGGATACTTATTTTTATGAGATTTGGATCTAGAAAAATAAGTACGCATTTGAGAGATAAGCATGGACATATATTTTTATGAGATTTGGTGCTATAAACTAGGTACTCATTTTGGAGATAAGAATGGGTTCCTAGGTATCCATTTTACAGATAAGCATGAACACCTAATTTTATGATATTTGAAACTATAAAAATAGGTATCCATTGAGAGATAATCATTGACACCTATTTTAATAGGTCCAACTCTTATAAAAAGAGATGTCCATTCTTATCTCTAAAATGGGTACCTATCTTTATACATCCAAATCTCATAAAAATATGTGTACCTATTAATATGTACACATATTTATGCTTATCTCTATAAAAATAAGAAATTGGGTACCTGTTTTTATAGCTCCATTTTTCATTTAAAAAACATGGGTCTCCATGCTTATTTGTCAAATGGGTAACTATTTTTATAGCTCACAACCATTTTCGAGATAAGCATAGAAACATATTTCTATACGATTATCAACCTATAAAAATAGATACCTAGAAAGTCGACAAAAGTGCATATTTTTATAGCTCCAAATGTCATAAAAATATGTATCCATGTTATCTATAAAATGGGTATCTATTTTTATAACTCCAAATCTCATAAAAATTGGTTTTCACACGTATCTCTAAAATAGGTACCTATTTGTTTAACTCTAAGTCCTATAAAAAATGGTGTCTATGCTTATATCTAAAATGGGTACCAATTTTTATAAGTCTAAATATCATAAAAATATGGTGTCCATGCTTATCTCTCAAATGGGTACCTATTTTAATAGCTCCAAATTTCATAAAATATGTGACCATGTTTATCTCTAAAATCGATACATATTTTTATAACTCCAAATCTCATAAAAATAGGTGTCCATGCTTATCTCTAAAATGGGTACCTATTTTTATGAGATTTAAAGTTATAAAAATAGGTACCCTAAGAATGAATACCTATTTTTATGACATTTGGAGCTATAAAAATAGGTACTCATTTTGGAGATAAGCATGGACGTCTATTTTTATGATATTTGGAGCTACAAAAATAGGTACATATTTTAGAAGTAAGCATGGACACCTATTTTTATGAGATTTGGAGCTATAAAAATAGATACCCATTTGGAGCTACAAAAAATAGATACATTGGTTTGACAAACCTTAGATGAAGACCAAAGTAGCTCCAAATCTCATAAAACTAGGTGTCCAGACTTATCACTAAAATGTTTACCTATTTTTATATCTCCAAATCTCATAAAATATGTACCTATTTTTATAGCTTCAAATCTCATAAAAATAGGTATCCAAACTTATCTGTAAAATGTGTACCTATTTTTATAGCTCCAAATCTCATAAAAGTAAGTGTCCATGCTTATCTCTAAAATAAGTACTTATTTTTATAGCTATAAATCTCATAAAAATAGGTTTCCATGCTTATCTCTCAAATGGGTACCTATTTTTATGAGATCTGGAGATATAAAATTAAGTAACCATTTTAGAGATAAGAATGGACACCTATTTCTATGAGATTTAGAGCTATACAAATAGGTACTCATTTTAGTGATAAGCATGGACACCTATATTTATGAGATTTGGAGCTATAAAATTAGGTACTCATTTGAGAGATAAGCATCCACAACTGTTTTTGAGAGATTTGGAGCTATAAAGATAGGTACCCATTCTGGAGATAGGCATGGACACCTATTTTTATGCATTTTGGAACTATAAAAATAGGTACTCATTTGAGAGATGATCATGGAAACTTATTTTTATGAAATTTGGAGCTATAAACATAGGTACCCATTTGCGAGATAAGCATAAACACCTATTTTTATGAGATTTGGAGTTATAAAAACATGTACTCATTTATGATATTTGGAGCTATAAAAATATGTATCTATTTGAGACATAAGCATGGAGACCTTTTTTTATGAGATTTGGAGCCTAGAAAAACAGGTACCCATTAGAGAGATAAGCATGGGTACCTATTTTCTTGATATTCAGAGATACAAAAATAGGTACCCATATCAGAGATAAGTATGGAGACCTATTTTTATGAGATTTGGAGCTATACAAATAGGTACCTTTTTTAGATATAAGCATGGACACCTATTTTTATGAAATTTAGGGCTATAAAAATGATACCCATTTTAGAGATAAGGGTGGACATCTATTTTATGTAATTTGGAGATATAAAAATAGGTACCCATTTGAGAGATAAGCATGGACACCTATTTTAATGGGTACTTATTTTTATAACTCAAAATCTCATAAAAATAGGTGCCCATGCTTACCTCTAAAATGGACACTTATTTTTATGAGATTTGGAGCTATAAAAATAGGTACTCATTTTAGAGATAAGAATGGAGACCTATTTTTATAAGATTTGGAGTTATAAAAATAGGTACCCATTTTAGAGATAAACATTGATACTTATTTATATAATATTTGGTGCTATACAAATAGGTATCCATTTGGGAGATAAGCATGGACACTTATTTTTGTCAGATTTGGAGTTATGAAAATATGTACCAATTTTAGAGATAAGCATGGACACCTACTTTTTGATATTTTGAGCTAAACCTACTTTTTTATATTTGGAGCTATAAAAATATGTATCCATGCTTATGTTTCAAATGGGCACCTATTTTTATAGCTCCAAGTCTCATAAAAATAGGTGTTCATATTTATCTCTAAACTGGGTACCTATTTTTATAGCGCCAAATCTCATAAAAATATGTACCCATTTGAGAGATAAGCATGGAGACATATTTTTATGATATTTGAATATATAAAAATAGGTACCCATTTTAGAGATGAAAATAGACACTAATTTTTATGAGATTTGGAATTATAAAAATAGGTACCAATTTATGATATTTGGAGCTATAAAAATATGTATCCATTTGAAATATAAGCATGGAAACCTATTTTCGTGAGATTTGGAGCCTATCAAAGTAGGTACCCATTAGAGAGATAAACATGGGTACCTATTTTTATGAGATTCGGAGTTACAAAAATAGGCACCCATTTCAGAGATAAATATGGAGACCTATTTTTATGAGATTTTGAGCTATAAAAATAGATACCAGTTTTAAATACAAGCATGGACACCTATTTTTATGAAATTTGGGGCTATAAAATGGTACCCATTTTATAGATAAGCATGGACACCTTTTTTTATGTGATTTGGAGATATAAAAATAGGTACCCGTTTGAGAGATAAGCATGGACACCTATTTTAATGGGTACCTATTTTTATAACTCAAAATCTCATAAAAATAGGTGTCCATACTTATCTTTAAAATGGACACCTATTTTTATGAGATTTGGAGCTATAAAAATAGGTATCCATTTGAGAGATGATCATGGAGACATATTTTTATAATATTTGGATATAAAAAAATAGGTACCAATTTTAGACATAAAAATTGACACCTATTTTTATGAGATTTGGAGCTATAAAAATAGGTACCCAGTTTAGAGTTAAACCTGGACACCTATTTTAGAGCTAAGTATGGAAACCTATTTTTATGAGATTTGGAGCTTTAAAAAAAAGTATCATTTTAAAGATAAGCATGGACACATATTTTAATGAGATTTCTAGCTCTAAAAATATGTACCCATTTTAAAGATAAGCATGCAAACATATTTTTATAAGATTTGGAGCTATAAAATTAGGTACCCATTTTAGAGATAAACATGGCATCTCTGTTATGAGATTTGGAGCTATTAAAATAGGTATCCATTTGAAAGATAATCATGGACTCCTGATGGGTACCTATCTTATACCTCCAAATCTCATAAAAATAGGTGTCCATGCTCATCTCTAAAATGGAAACCTATTTTTATAGCTTCAAATCTCATAAAAATAGGTGTCCATGCTTATCTCTAAAATGTGTACCTGTTTTTATAGCTCCTAGTCTTATAAAAATAGGCGTCCATGATTATATCTAAAATGGGTACCTATTTTTATATCTCCAAATCCCATAAAAATAGGTGTCATTGCTTATATATAAAATGGGTACCTATTTTTATAACTTTAAAATTAAAAAAAATAGGTGTCCATGCTTATTTCTGAAATGGGTACATATTTTTATAGCTCCAAATATCATAAAAATAACTCCAAAAAAGTAGGTTCCCATGTTTATCACTGAAAAAAGGTGTCCAAGCTTATCTCTAGAGTGGGTACATATTTTTATAGCTCCAAAACTCATAAAAATAGGTGTCCATGCTTATATCTAAAATGGATACCTATTTTTATAGCTCCAAATCTCATAAAAATATGTTTCCATGCTTATCTCTAAAATGGGTACCTATTTTTATAGCTCCAAATATAATAAAAATAGGTTTTCATGCGTATTTTTAAAATGGGTACCTATTTTTATTGCTTAAAAACTCATAAAAATAGGTGTCCATGCTTATCTCTCAAATGAGTACCTATTTTTTTATCTCCAAATATCATTAAAAAAATTTCTAAAAAAATAGATGTCCATGCTTATCTCTCAAATAGGTACTATTTTTATAACTCCAAATCTCATAAAAATTGGTGTCCATGTTTATCTCTAAAATGGGTACCTATTTTTATAAGATTTTGAGCTATAAAAATATGTACTTATTTGAGAGATAAGCATAGAAACCTATTTGTATAAATTTTGGAGCTATAAAAATAGGTAGTCATTTTAGCGATAAGCAAAGACACCTATTTTTGTGAGATTTATTTTTATTGTTCCAAATCACATAAAAATAGGTGTCCATACTTATCTTTAAAATGTGTACCTATTTTTATGAGATTTGGAGATATTTTAATGAGTTTTGGAGCTGTAAAAATTTAGTGTCTATGATTATCTCTTAAATATACACCTATTTTTATATCTCCAAATCTCATAATAATAGGTGTCTATGCTTATCTCTAAAATGGGTACCTATTTTTATATCTTCAAACTCATAAAAATAGGAGTCCATGCTTACCTCTCAAATGGACAATATTTGTATAGCTACAAATGTCATAAAAATAGGTGTCAATGCTTATCTCTAAAATGGGTACCCATTTTTATAGCTCCAAATCTCATAAAAATAGGTGTCCAAGTTTATCTTTCAAATGAACACGTTTTTTTATAACTTCAAATCTCATAAACATAGGTGTGCATTCTTATCTCTAAAATAGGTATGCGTTTTTATAGCTCAAAATCTCATAAAAATAAGTGTTCATGCTTATTTCTAAAATAGGTACCAATTTGAGATATTAGTGTGAACACTTATTTTTATGAGATTTGGAGCTATAAAAATAGGTACCCAATTGAGATATAAGCATGGACACCGTTTTTTATGATATTTGAAGCTATAATAATAGGTACACATTTTAGAGATAAGTATGGACACCTATTTTTATGAGATTTGGAATTATAAGAATAGTTACTCATTTTAGAGATAAGCATGAAAACTCATTTTTATGAGGTTTGAAGCAATAAACATAGGTGTCCATTTGAAAGATAAGCATTGAAACCTATTTTTATGAGATTTGGAGCTATAAGAATAGTTACTCATTTTAGAAATAAGCGTGGACATATATTTATATAATATTGATGCTATAAAAATATGTACCCATTTTAAAGATAAGCATGGACACCTGTTTTTATAAGATTGAAGATATAAAAATAGGTACCCAATTTAGATACAAGCATAGACACATATTTTTATGAGATTTGGAGCTATAAAAGTAGGTACCCATTTTAGATATAAGAATGGGCACATGGTTTTATGAGAATTTGAGTTATAAAAATAGGTACATATTTGAGAGATAAACATGGGTAACCTAGATACCCATTTTAGAGATAAGTATGGACACCTAGATTTTTGAGATTTGGAGCTATAAAAATAGGTACCCATTTTAGAGATAAGCACGGATACCTATTTTTATGAGATTTGGAGCTATAAAAAAATGAACCCATTTGAAAGATAACCATGGGTATCTAGGTGACCATTTGAAATATAAGCATGGAGACCTATTTTTATGAGATTTCGAGCTATAAAAATTGGTACCCATTTTAGAGATAAACATATACACCTATTGCTATGAGTTTTGAAGGTATAAAAATAGGTACCCATTTTAGAGATAACCATGGAGACCTATTTTTATAATATTTGGAGCTATAAAAATACGTACCCATTTGACACATAAGCATGCACATCTATTTCTATGAGATTTGGAGCTAAAACAATAGGCACCCATTTGAGAGATAAGCATGGACACCTGTTTTTATAAGTTTTGGAGCTGTAAAAATAGGTACCCATTTTATAGATAAGCATGGACACCTACTTTAAAATTTTCATTTCAAGAAAGCCAACACATGTGCCTATTTTTATAGCTCCAAATATCATAAAAATAGGTGTCCACTCTTGTATCTGAAATGGGTACCTATTTTTATAGCTCCAAATCTCATAAAAATAGGTACCAATTTAGAGATAAGCATAGACACCTATTTTTATGAGATTTGGAGCTATAAAAATAGGGGTCCATTTTAGAGATAAGCATGAACATCTATGAGATTTTGAGCTATAAAAATAGGTTCCCATTTTAGATATAAGAATGGACACGTATTTTTATGAGATTTGGAGCTATAAAAATAAAAATATGTACATATTTTTAACTATTTTTATGATATTTGGATCTATAAAAATAGGTACCCATTTGAGAGATAAGCATGGACACCTATTTTTATGTGATTTGGAGTTATTTTTATAAGAATTGGAGCTATAAAAATAGGTATCCATTTGAAAGATAAGTATGGACACCTATTATTATGAAATTTAGAGCTATAAAAACAGGTCCCCATTTGAGAAATAAGCATGGACACCTATTTTTATGAGTTTTGGAGGTATAAAAATAGGTACCCATTTGAGATATAAGCTTGGACACCTACTTGAAAGATAAGCATGGACACCTATTTTCATGAGATTTGGAGCTATAAAAATAGACACCCATTTGAGAGATAAACACAGACACATGTTTTTATCAACTTAGGAGCTATAAAAATAAACACCCATTTTAGAGATAAGCACGGACACCAATTTTTATGACTTTTGGAGCTATAAAAATAGGTCCCCATTTAAAGATAAGCATGGACACCTATTTTTATGATATTTTGAGATATTAAAATAAACACCCATTTAAGAGATAAGCATGGAAACCTATTTTTATGAAATTTGGAGATATAAAAATAGGTACCCATTATAGAGATAAGCATACACACTAATTTTTATGCGTTTTAGAGGTATAAAATTAGGTACTCATTTTAGGGATAAGAATGGTACCAATATTTATGAGATTTGGAGCAATAAAAATAGGTATACATTTTAGAGATAAGAATTGACACCTATTTTTTTGAGATTCGGAGCTATGAAAATAGGTACCCAGTTTAAAGATAAGCATGAAAATCTATTTTTATAAGATTTTCAGCTATAAAAATAAAAATAAGTACACATTTGAGAGATAAGCATGGAAACCTATTTATATCAGATTTGGAGCTATAAAAGTAGCAACCCATTTGTGAGATAAGCATGAAAACCTAATTTTATGATTTTTGGAGCTAAAACAATACGTACCCATTTTAAATATAAGCATAGACACCTATTTTAAAATTTCAATTCCAAGAAAGTCAACAAAAGTGTCTATTTTTATAGCACAAAATCTCATCAAAATAGTTGTCCATGACTATCTCTAAAATGGGTACCTATTTTTTTAGCTCCAAATCGCATAAAAATGTGTCTATGCTTATCTCTCAAATGGGTACCTATTTTTATAGCTCTAAATCTCATAAAAATAGGTACCCATTTTAGAGATAACATGAAAACCTATTTTTATGAGATTTGGAGCTATGATACATATTTTTATGACATTTGGAGCATGGTACCCACTTTTATGAGTTTTGGAGCATGGTACCTTTTTTTATCAAATTTGGAGTTATAAAAATAGATACTCATTTTAGAGATAAGCATGGACACCTATTTTTATAAGATTTAGAGCTATAAGAATATGTATCCATTTTAGAGATAAGCATGAAAACCTATTTTAATGAGATTTGGAGCTATAAAAATAGGTATCTATTTGAGAGATAAGCATGGACACCTATTTTTATAGGATTTGAGAAATAAGTATGGACATATATTTTTATGAGATTTTGAGCTATAAAAATAAGTACCAATTTGAGAAATAAGCATGGACACGTAATTTTATGAGTTTTGGAGTTATAACAATAGGTACCCATTTTAGAGATAAGCATGGAAGCCTACTTTAAAATTTCAATTCCGAGAAAGTCGACAAAAGCGTCTATTTTTATAGCTCCAAATCTCATCAAAATAGATGTTCCTTCTTATCTCTAAAATGGGTGCCTATTTTAATAGCTGCAAATCTCATCAAAATAGGTGTTCATTATTATCTATAAAATGGGTACCTATTTTTATAGCTCCAAAACTTATAAAAATAAATGTTCATGCTTATCTTTAAAATAAGTGTCCGGGCTTATATTTAAAATGGGTACCTATTTTTATAGCTCCAAATCTCATAAAAATAAATACCCATGCTTATCTCTAAAGTGGGTGCCTATTTTTATAGCTCCAAAATTCATAAATACAGGTGTCCATGCTTATCTCTAAAATGGGTGCCTATTTTAGAGATAAGAATGGTACATATTTTTAGGAGACTTGGAGATATAAAAATAGCTACCCATTTTTTATAAAATCCTAAACACCTATTTTTAAGAGATTTGGCGCTGTAAAAACAGGTACCAATTTTAGAGATAAGCATGGACACCTATTTTTATGAGAATTGGAGCTACAACAATAACTATAAATTTGAGAGATAATCATGGTCACATATTTTTATGAAATTTAGAGTCAAAAAAATAGGTAGTCATTTGAGAGATACTCATGCACACCTATTTTTATGAGATTTGGAGGTATACAAATGTTTACCCATTTTAGGGATATGCTTGGACACCATTTTTTATGATATTTGGAGCTATAAAAATAGGTACTCATTTTAGAGATAAGCATGGGTACCTATTTTTATCAGATTTGGTGCTATAAAAATAGATAAGCATGCACACCTATTTTTATAAATTTTGGATCTTTAAAAATAGGTACCCATTTGAGAGATAAGAATGGATACATATTTTTATGATATTTTGAGCTATAAAAATAGGTGCCCATTTGAGATACAAGCATGGACACCTATGTTTATAATATTTGGAGCTATAAAAACAGGTACACATTTTAAAGATAAGCATGGACACCTACTTTTATGAGATTTGGAGCTATAAAAAGAAAAATATGTACTTATTTTTATAGCTATTTTTATGAGAATTAGAGCTATAAAAATAGGTACCCATTTGAGAGATAAGCATAGACACCTATTTTTATGATATTTGGACCTATATTTATGAGATTTGGAGCTATAAAAATAGATACCCATTTGAGAGATAACTATGGACACCTATTGTTATGAGTTTTGGAGCTATAAAAATAGCTACCCATTTGGGAGATAAGCACGGACACCTATTTTTATGAGTTTTAGAGGTATTAAAACAGGTACCCATTTGAGATAGAAGCATGGACACCTACTTGAGAGATAAGCATGGACACCTATGTTTATGATATTTAGAGCTATAAAAAATAGCTACCCATTTGGGAGATAAGCACACACATATTTTTCTTACATTTGGAGCTATAAAAATAGGCACCTATTTTAGAGATAATCATGGACACCAATTTTTATGACTTTTGGAGATATGAAAATAGGTACCCATTTTAGAGATTAGCATGGACACCTAATTTTATGAGATTTCGAGCTATAAAAATAAAAATAAATACCTACTTTTATAGCTATTTTTATGATATTTGGAGCTATAAAGATATGTACCCATCTGAGAGATAAACATGGAAACCTATTTTTATGAAAATTAGAGCTATAATAATAGGTACCTCTTTGAGAGATAATCTTGTACACCTATTTTTATGAGATTTGGAGCTATAAAAATAGGTACCCATTTGAGAGATAAGATTGGAAACCTAGTTTTATGAATTTTGGAGCTGTAAAAGTAGGTACGAATTTTAGAGATAAGCATGGACATTTACTGTAAAATTTCAATTACAAGAAAGTTGACAAAAGTGCCTATTTTTATAGCTCGAAATCTCATAAAAATAGTTGTCCATGCATATCGCTAAAATGGGTACCTATTTTTATAGCTCCAAATATCTTAAAAATATGTGTCCATGCTTATCTCTAAAATGGGTACCTATTTTAATAGCTCCAAATTTCATCAAAATAGGTGTCCATTCTTATCTCTAAAACAAGTATCTATTTTATAGCTCCAAAACTCATAAAAAATAGGTGTTCGTGCTTATCTTTAAAATAGGTGTCCAGGCTTATATCTAAAATGGGTACCTATTTTTATAGCTCCAAATCTCATAAAAATAGGTGTCCATCCTTATTTTTAAAATAGGTGTCTAGACTTATCTCTCAAATGGGTACCTATTTTTATAACCCTTAATCTCTTAAAAATAGGAGTCCATGCTTATATTTAAAATGAGTACCTATTTTTATAGCTCCAAATTTCATCAAAATAGGTGTCTATGTTTATCTCTAAAATGGGTGTCTATTCTTATAGCTCCAAAACTCATAAATACAGGTGTCCATGCTTATCTCTAAAATGGGTACCTATTTTAGACATAAGCATGGTAACTATTTTTATGAGATTCGGAGCTATAAAAATAGCTATCAATTTTAGATAAAATCCTAAACACCTATTTTTATGAGATTCGGAGCTATAAAAATAGCTATCAATTTTAGATAAAATCCTAAACACCTATTTTTATGAGATTTAAAGCTATAAAAACAGGTATCTGTTTTAAAGATAAGCATGTAGACCTATTTTTATGAGAAATGGAGCTATAAAAATAGCTACCCATTTGAGAGATAATCATAGTCACCTATTTTTATGAGATTTGGAGTCATTAAAATAGGTATCCATTTGAGAGATACTCATGCACACCTATTTTTATGGGATTTGAAGGTATAAAAATGTTTACCCATTTGAGGGATAAGCATGGATACCCATTTTTATGATATTTTGGAGATAAGCATCGGTACCTATTTTTATCAGATGTGGTGCTATAAAAATAGATAAGCATGCACACCTATTTTTATAAGTTTTGGAGATTTAAAAATAGGTACCCATTTGAGAGATAAGAATGGATACCTATTTTTATGAGATTTGTAACTATAAAAATAGGTACCCATTTGAGATACAAACATGGACACCTCTCTTTATGATACTTAGAGTTATAAAAATATGTATTCATTTGAGAGATAAGCATGGACACCTACTTTTATGAGGTTTGGAGCTATAAAAAGAAAAATATGTACCTATTTTTATAGCTATTTTTATGAAAATTAGAGCTATTAAAATAGGTACCCATTTGATAGATAAGCATGGACACCTATTTCTTTGCGATTTGGACCTATTTTTATGAGATTTGGAGCTTTAAAAATAGGTACCCATTTGAGAGATAACCATGGACACCTATTGTTATGAGTTTTGGAGCTATAAAAATAGGTACCCATTTGAGACATAAGCATGGTCTCCTATTTTTACGAGTTTTGGAGGTATAAAAATAGGTATCCGTTTGAGAGATAAGCATGGACACGTACTTGAGAGATAAGCATGGACACCTATGTTTATGAGATTTGCAGCTGTAAAAATAGCTACCCATTTGGGATATAAGCACAAACACATACTTTTATCAGATTTGGAGCCATAAAAATAGGCTCCCATTTTAGAAATAAGCATGGACACCAATTTTTATGACTTTTGGAGCTATAAAAATAGGTATCAATTTTAGAAATAAACATGGACACTTAGTTTTATGAGATTTCAAGCTATACAAATAAAAATAGGTATCTATTTTTGTAGCTATTTTTAAGAGATTTGGAGCTATAAAAATAGGTACCCATTTGATAGATAAGCAAGAAAACCTATTTTTATCAAATTTGGAGCTATAATAATAGGTACCTCTTTAGAGATAATCTTGTACACCTATTTTTATGAGATTTGGAGCTATAAAAATAGGTACTCATTTGAGACATCAGCTTGGAAACCTAGGTTTATGAATTTTGGAGCTATAATAATAGGTATCCATTTTAAAGATAAGCATGGACACCTACTTTAAAATTTCAATTGCGAGAAAGTCGACAAAAGTGTCTATTTTTATAACTCAAAATCTCATAAAAATAGTTGTCCATGCATATCATTCAAATGGGTACCTATGTTTATAGTTCCAAATATCATAAAAATAGGTGTCCATGCTTTTCTCTCAAACGGGTACCTATTTTTATATCTCCAAATCTCATAAAAATGTGTCCATGCTTATCTCTAAAATGGGTACCTATTGTTTATAGCTCCAAATCTCATAAAAATAGGCACCCATTTGAGAGATAAGTATCGACACCTATTTTTATGAGATTTGGAGCTATGGTACTTAGTTTATGACATTTGGAGCATAGTAACTGCTTTTGTGAGATTTGGATCATGGTACCTATTTTTATGAAGTTTAGAGCTATAAAATGGGTATCCATTTTAGAG
Source organism: Pseudotsuga menziesii (assembly GCA_001517045.1). Lineage (NCBI taxonomy): Eukaryota > Viridiplantae > Streptophyta > Pinopsida > Pinales > Pinaceae > Pseudotsuga > Pseudotsuga menziesii. The sequence continues at coordinate 218,679 of LPNX011074279.1, read as the reverse complement.
ATAAGCATGGACACCTATTTTTATGAGATTCAGAGCTATACAAATAGGTACCCATTTTAGATATAAGCATGGACACCTCTTTTTATTATATTTGGAGCTATAAAAATAGGTACCCATTTGAGAGATAAGCATGGACACCAATTTCTATGAGTTTTGGAGCTATAGAAATAGGTACCCATTTTATAGATAAGCATGGACACCTACATTAAAATTTCAATTCCGAGAAAGTCGACAAAAGTGCCTATTTTTATAGCTCTAAATATAATAAAAATAGTTGTCCTTGCTTATCTTTAAAATGGGTTCCTATTTTTATAACTCCAAATCTCATAAAAATAGGTGTCCATTCTTATCTCTAAAATCGGTACCTATTTTTATAGTTCAAAAACTCATAAAAATATGTGTCCATGCTTATCTCTAAAATGGGTGCCTATTTTTATAGCTCTAAAACACATAAAAATTGGTGTCCGTGTTTATCTATAAAATGGGTACCTATTTTAGAGATCAACATGGTACCTATTTTTATGAGATTTAGAGCCATAAAAATAAGTACCTATTTGAGAGATAAGCATGGACACTTATTTTTATAAGATTTGGAGGTATAAAAATAAGTATCCATTTTAGAGATAAGCATGGACACCCATTTTTATGTGATTTGGAGCTATAAAAATAGGTACCCATTTTAGAGATAAGCATGGGTGCCTATTTTTATCAGATTTGGTGCTGTAAAAATAGATAAGCATGCACACCTATTTTTACGATATTTTGAGCTATAAAAATAGGTACCCATTTGAGAAATAATAATGGATACCTATTTTGATGCCTTAGAAGGAATTCTTCTCATTTTTTGAGACGCTCCTCGTGGCCGCGCGTTAAGCTAGGTCAACTACTGCGTGCGCCCCCCAGCGGCCGCCATGGCTGCGCCTGGGGGAGGGAAATCCCCTCCCTCCCCTTCTCTCACTGATGAAGAGGCCTTCAAGAAGCTGCTATCATTTGCCGGGAAGAAGCTGGTAGTCCCCCAGATCCCAAAATTCATTAAGAAACTGGAGGAAATACCTCAAATTATCTTGCCAGAAGAAAAACCCATCAAGATTGCTCTGGCCTTGGCGAAACGTGGACTAGTAGGGCAGTTCATGGGCTTATGGCCCTCCACAAGAACCACGGACGACTGGATTCAAAGAAACTGGAGGCCCCAACTGAAGCACAGTGTGACCTGCTACCCGGTGGGTAGAGGCTTCTATATCTTAGAATTCATCTCCAAGGACAATCGAGATCTCATTTTCAGAAATGGTCCTTACTTCATGGGTTCCCAGGGACTGTATCTCAACCGCTGGACCCCGTATTTCGACTCGAATCTTGACTCCCCCAAGGAGGTCCCAGTCTGGGTCCGTCTTCCAAACCTACCAGCGCACTGCTGGAACTCTGAATCTCTGGAAAAAATAGGGAATGGGCTCGACCGATACATTGACAAGGCAGATCCCAAGGGTCAATACTCCTGTGCCAGAATCTGCGTTGAGGTGGATCTTGAGGCTGGTCTACTAGAAGCAATCAAGATCTCGGTGGGTGATTGGAATCACTTCCAACAGTTGGATTACGAGCAGCTACCCTTCAAATGCAGACACTGCCATGAGCATGGTCACTTCCAAAGAAACTGCCCCAAATACCAGCAAGGAGACGAAACAGAAGGATGGAAAAGGCCCAAAAAAGGGAAAACAGCCTCGAAAAACCAAGAGAAAAGGCCGGGATCCGGACTGCAAGCACCAAGCAGTAAGGAAGCGACTACAGAAGGTAGGATCTCTCCATCCAACCCCATCCAGAAGCATACCTCAAAGCAGCCCTTGGCAACTGAAGGAACAAGTGAAGAAAACACAAACGCTGCTAGACCAATCTCGGCAGATCCTATCGGCCCAGATGAAGTACCCCTGCATCCATTCCAAGATCTATCCCCAATCATAACTGAGGTTATCCCTCCCTCCATCCCCACGGGAGAACTCTCGAGGGTCATCATCCAGGAGGAGGATCCGTCTAATCTTGACTCCGACCAAGGTGGTTTCTCTGATGAAGATTACTCGGAATCTAGCATCCCACATGCAACACCTCTAAAGTCCAACAGGGGAAGAAAATCCAAAAAAAAGCACCACGAAGAGAAATCCTTCAGAGATGTAGCCAAAGGATCTCAGAAAACGCTACCAAATATGATTAGCACCAGATCCAAGCAAGGCCAACCCACCAAGGGGGCCTCCCCTTCAAAAAAAGTTTAAATGCGATACATCTCCTGGAACTGCAGAGGTCTAGGCTCCAAACAAAAAGAAGAAGCTCTGAAAGACATCATCAGAATAAACAAGCCAGACATACTGTTAATTCAGGAGATAAAAATGGAGGATTCAATCCTCTACCAAGCCGGTCATGCTCTCTAGAAAAAGGGCCCCAGGATAGCAATAAGCTCAAAAGGGGCCTCTGGAGGAATAACCACTTTCTGGGATTCTACCAAATTTGAATTGGTCAAATAAGAACGCAGCGACCACTGGATCTTCACAAATCTTCTTCACTGGGACTCTGGTCAGCAAGTAAGTCTCTTTAATATATATGTTCCTAACCTTTTCCCTGAAAAACGCAGCTGCTGGGATTCCCTTGATATGTTTCTTAGCCAGCACAGTCCAAGAAACATTATCATTGTCGACGATCTCAACGTCACGCTATCCACTGAAGAGAAGAAAGGGGGCTCCATAGTAAGGGATCAAGCAAGAGAATGGGTAGAGGACATTATCCTCCATTGGGATTTGATGGACATTAAGCCCCCTTCAGGGAAGTTTACCTGGTCCAACAAGAGACTGGGTCCTGGTCATATAGCAGCTCGCCTCGACAGATTCCTCATCCACTCAGACTTCCTTTCCTCTGGTTTGCTGGCCACTTCCAAAATCCTTCCCAACTGCACCTCAGACCACAGACCGATCCTGGTAGATATCTTCTCTGATGCCACTCTGGGCCCCATCCCCTTCTGGTTCAGTCCCCTTTGGTTGCTTTAAGAGAACTTCCAGCAAGTAGTTTTGGACTCCTGGTCTATCCTGATCCCCGGATCCCCCTCCTTCTCCTGGGAGAAGAAACTAAAGAGGCTGAAAGCAACTCCAAAGAATTGGGCTAAGCTCTTATCCTCCCCTACCTCCAACAGAATCGCAGCCCAAAAAGACCTCGAAAGTCACCAGCATGCAATGGACACAATCCCCATTACCAGCACTACTTTCTCCAAAGAATCAAAGCTCCAAAATTCCTATTTTAAATCCTGTAGGGTCGAAGAAGTATTCTGGCGTCAGAAGTCCAGAAGCTTGTGGCTAGAGAGCGGGGATAAAAATACAAACTATTTCCATAAACAAGCTGAAGCTCGTAAAAGCTACAAAGAAGTAAATGAAATCAACTTCCGTGGAGCCCTGATAAAAGATCCTGAAGAAATAAAGAAAGCAGCCTTCCTCACCTTCAAAGATCTCTTCTCTGCTCCTAAGGACACCCCTTTAAATCCAATGGATCATCCTTTCGATCTCATTCCCCCCCTAATTCAAGAGGCTGATAACCTTCTCCTCTCTGCTCCTATCTCCTTAAAAGATCTTAAAAGAGCCCTTTTCATAATGAAGCCTGACAGCGCACCTAGCCCTGACGGTTTCACGGCCAACTTCTATACTAGCTGCTGGGACATTATTAAATTGGACCTGCTAAGGATGGTAAGGCATTCCCAAACCACCTGCAAGATTGGAGGAAGCACAAATTCTTCTTTTCTTACTTTAATCCCAAAAGAAAAGGGAGCCGCTACCTTCTCAAGATTCCGGCCAATCTCCCTTTGTAATCTCAGCTACAAAATTATAACCAAAATTATTGCCAATAGACTCAAAAAAATCCTCCCCAAAGTCATCCCGGAAAACCAAGGGGGGTTCATAAAAGGGAGGAAAATCCAAGACAATATCGTCCTCGTCCAAGAGGCAATACACACTAGCGTCCAGAACAAATAAGAAGGAATGGTGATAAAGTTGGATCTAGCCAACGCCTTCGATAGGGTCAGACATGACTTCCTCTTCTTAGTCATGAAGAAACTGGGGTTCTCTGCGCACTTTACCAAATGGGTGCAAGGTTGTATCAGCTAGCCGTGGATAGCCCCTCTTGTAAATGGCAGATCCACTGAATTTTTCCAAGCGACCAGAGGGCTCCAGCAAGGCTGCCCCTTATCGCCCCTCCTTTATGCAATTCAAGCATTTGTTCTAAGCTTCCAGTTAACCTCCAGCATTTAGAAGAATATTCTCCCAGGCCTCAGGTTGGCCCTAAAGGTAAAAAACATCAATCATGCTCAGTTCGTGGATGGCACGATCCTCCTTGGTGGAGCTAGCATCATCGTGGAAAATCGGTTTAAAAACGAGCTTGAAGTTTACAATCAGATCTCAGGAAGTAAAATAAATACCCAGAAGAGCAAGATTTATGGCTGGAATTGTTCAGCAAAGGATCTAGGGGATATTGCCAGATCGTTGGGCATGGAAGCTGTCCACGAGTGGGACTCTTTCACCTACCTTGGCGCTCCAATTTTTAAGAAAGGCACGAAAGCCATTCAGTGGACCCCTATCATTGACAAATTTAAAAATCGAATCCAAAACTGGGGCTCTAACTAGTTAAATCCAGCAGGCAAATCAGTTCTGCTCAAATCTGTGCTCATGAGTATCCCAGTTTACCAAAACTCCATTCTGCTCGCGCCGGTATCTATATTGAAAAAAATGGAGACTCTGATAAAAAAGTTCCTTTGGGAAGGAGGCAAAGGGAACCTCCATCGAATCCACCTGGTTAGCTAGAACAAAATAAAAATGCCTTATAAGGAAGGAGGCCTTCAAGTAAGGGATCTGGCAAATCAAAATTTGGCCATGGGGGCCAAAACTCTTTGGAATCTGGTCGCAGGAAAAGACAGTTGGAGCAGCAAAGCACTCAGAAGAAAATATTTCAATGGGGAAAGGCTTCGATGCCTGGATAACCCAATCCCCCGTAAGAAAGGTTCCCCCATCTATAAGCTCTGTCTCAAAGCCCTGCCTCTCTTCCAACCAAACCTCCACTGGATTCCTGGAAACGGAAATAAAATAAAGCTGTGGGAGGATGCTATCATGGGAGAGCAACCGTTAAAGAAAAATCCTGGGATCAAGAACATTATGGACTGGGCCCAAAACAATAACTTAAATACTCTATGGGACATATCAAGCTGGGAGGAAGATGGCATTTGGAAAGAATGGCATTTTGACAATCTCCCCAACCGGCTAAACGATGAAAAGGATTGCTTAATGCAGCTCCTCCAAGGGAAAACGCCCTCTGCAAAGAACAGTCTTGACAAAAGACGGTGGGGCCAGCGTTCAGGCAGCTACTCAGCCATCGAAGGATACAAAGTCTTCCTATCTACACCTCACGTTGCTCCCAACCCAGCTAGTTGGAACTTCATCTGGAATTACCCTTTTGTGCCCAAGATAGACTTCTTCTATTGGACTGCTACACATAAAAGTATTCTAACTGGGGAAAATTTAAAAAATAGAGGCATGGAGGGTCCGTCTAGATGTCCCCTATGCTGTTCAGAAGAAGAAACAATTGATCACCTCCTGATAACTTGTCCCTTCTCCAAAGAAATCTGGTCGGAGGTCCTCCTCCTAAATATCGAGGATCTAGCTATCCCCCAAAACATCACTGACCTCTTTGCCGCCCGGGCCTCCAGCTCTCCCTTTGACCTCCATAAAAAAGACCTTCTGAAATCAATCTAGATTTGGGCCCCCAAAGCTATATGCTGGAAGATTTGGCTGGAGCGTAATAGCCGAATATTCAGGGATGAAGAAAAGTCTAGCATCAAGATAGCAACCAAGTGCAAAGCCCTCCTGGGGGAGCTTTCGGAAGCTAAGAGCAAGTTTAAGAATTCCAGATACCTGGATCCCCAAGAGAAAAGATGGTTGTCTCAATTTCGGCATCCTGAGCCCATTCCCATTGCTCCCATCCCCAAAACAGCCAATTGGGAAATCCGTCTCGAAGAAAATGATTTCCTAATGTGGAGATATACACTTACTGAAAGCACCCTCTTCTTTGATGGAGCCTCAAAAGGCAATCCTAGGCAAGCAGGAGGAGGAGGGGTCCTCCTCTCAAACGAGAACTCGGTCTTAGCCAACTATGCCTGGGGGCTAGGATCAATGACCAACAATAAGGCAGAGGCTCTGGCGCTTTGGCAAGGCCTCAAGCAAGCCCATGAGAGGAACTTAGACTCGCTTGTGGTGTTTGGAGATTCAAAACTAATCATCCAAGCACTGAGAACCAAAATTTTGCCTTCCAACCTCTTCTTAATCGCCATCATCAAAAAAATCCTTTTGTTAGCCTCTAAATTCAAGGAAATCAGCTTCTACCACATACTGCGTGGACTCAATGTTCAAGCGGACCTGGAGGCCAACAAGGCCGCTATGATGGACAGAAACGTGCTGGTGGTAAATGGCAGAGATTCCCTCTGCATTATTCCATAATACGATGCTGTCAGGAAATCAATCTGCAGGAAATCTTCAGGACAGGCGTGGGTTGAGTTCACGGTTTTCTCATGATTCTTTAAGTCGCGGCCTCGGTACAACACTGAGTGCTCAGGAGATTCGTATCGACATCAAATCTCCTCCTTCCCCAGCTCGTGATCCTCCTCTCCTTATATCGTTCCTCTCAATCCCTTTGCTGAGCAAACCTTTGATCGTTCCTCACGAGTTTTGCGATTTGTTGTTTCTGGAGATCCCTCTCCATCGATTCCTCGCGGCCATTCAGCTCCTCGAGCCTTCAAAGTTCGCCCCCGAGCCCATGGATTCAGCAGGATCGTCCACCAATCCGCAGACAGCAGAAGAAAGACTAGCAGACATCCAACAATCCTTGGATGCCCTCAAGTTAAAAACTGATGTCCAAGAAAGTTCGATCAATTCCAACGCTGCTGAAGTCCGCAATCAATGGAAGACCTTTGCTTCTGAGCTGCAGACTCTCAATAATGACCTCCAAGACTCCAAAGGAGAGGTGAACTACTACAAGGATGTTATCTTCACTCACTTCAAAGATGCTGCCAATGTCACTGGCGACTTTGGGAACCGAATTACAGCGCTGGAATCAGTAGTCAGAAAGATTATGGAGAAGTTCAAATAAGCCTTCTCCTATCTATTCACCACCAGCGGTTATGTTAGATTATCACCACCTGCGGTTATGTTAGATTCAGTTTTTACTCTCTGCTAGTTTGTTATCCTCGGGATTGTTGTTAAGTCAGCCTCAGGTTTTAGTGGACCTCATGATATTTTCCAACAGTTCATGAGCTATTATTCCATTTTGATGTAAGCAGCACCCGGTGGCTCTTTCACCGGTCTTTAATCAAATCTTCCCCCTGTTATAGTCTAAAAAAAATAATGGATACCTATTTTTATGAGATTTGGAGCTATAAAAATAGTCACCCATTTGAGATATAAGCATTGACACCTATTTTTATGAGATTTAGAACTATAAAAACAAGTACTCATTTTAGAAATAAGCATGCACCTATTTTTATGAGATTTGGAGCTATAAACATAGGTGTCAATTTGTGAGATGAGCATGGACACCTATTTCTATGAGATTTGGAGGTATAAAAATAGGTGTCCATTTGAGAGACAAGCATGGACACCTATTTTTATACACTTATTTTTATGTGTTTTGAGAGATAAACATGGAAACCTATTTTTATGAGATTTGGAGTTATAAAAATAGGTTCCAATTTTAGAGATAAGAATGGACACTTATTTTTATGAGATTTGGAGCTATAAAAATAGGTACCCATTTTAGAGATAAGCATGGACACCTATTTTATGAGATTTGGAATTATAAAAATAGGTACCCATTTTAGAGATAAGCATGGACACCTATTTTTATGAGATTTGGAGCTATAAAAATAGGAATCCATTTTTTAGATAAGCATGGACACCTATTTTTATGAAATTTTGCTATAAAAATAGGTGTCCATCATGGACACCTATTTTTAAGATATTTGGAGCTATAAAAATACGGTGTTCATTCTTATCTCTCAAATTGACACCTATTTTTATAGCGAAATTTCATAAAAATGGGTGTCGATGCTTATCTCTCAAATGAGTACCTATTTTTATAGCTCCAAATCTCATAAAAATAGGTGACCATGCTTATCTCTCAAATGGGTACCTATTTTTATAGCTCCAAATATCATAAAATTAAGTGTCCATGCTTATCTCTTAAATTGGCATCCAGGCTTATCTCTGAAATGAGTACTTATTTTTATAACTCCAAATATCATAAAAATAGGTGTCCATGTTTATCTTTAAAATGGGTGTCCATGCTTATCTCACAAATGCGTTCCTATTTTTATGATATTTGGAGCTATAAAAATAGCAACCCATTTGAGAGATAAGCATGGAGTCCATTTTTATGAAATCGGGAGCTATAAAAATAGGTACCCATTTTAGAGATAAGAATGGACACCTATTTTTATGATATTTGGAGCTATAAAAATTGGTACTCATTTGAGAGAAACGTTTGGACACCTATTTTAGAAATAAGCATAGAGACCTATTTTTATGATATTTAGAGCTATTAAAATAGGTACCGATTTTAGCGATAAGTATGGACACTATATTTTTGAGTTTTGAAGCTATAAAAATATGTACTCATTTGAGAGATAAGCATGTACCACTATTCTTATGATATTTGGAGCTATAAAAATAAATCTCATAAAAATATGTGTCCATGCTTATCTCTAAAATGGGTTTCCAAGATTATCTTTCAAATGGGTACCTATTTTTATATCTCCAAATCTCATAAAAATAGACGTCCATGTTTATCTCATAAATGGGTACCTATTTTTATAGCTCCAAATATCATAAAAATAGGTGTCCATGCTTATCTCTAGAATGGGTACCTATTTTTATAGCTTCAAATCTCATAAAAATAGGTGTCCATGCTTATCTCTCAAATGGGTACCTATTTTTATATCTCCAAATATCATAAAAATACGTACCAAATCTCATAAAAATAGGTGTGCATGCTTATCTCTCAAAATGGGTACCTATTTTTATGAGATTTTGAGCTACACAACATCATTTGAGCCCAAAATTCGACGACAGAATTCGACGACATTTGACGTAAAGCACGATTTTGTCGAACTACAATGATGAAAAGTACTATACGTTCTGAATTTTTTTTGTCATCTTGCTGAATCGTCGAATTTTCGACTTTACGCCTTGTAGGTTTTGCGACGAACATGCTCATCTGAAATTCGACAACATTGTCGTAGAAAATTCGAAAACCTTATCGTAGAAAATTCAACAACCTTGTCATAGAAAATTCAACAACTATTGTCATCATAATTTAAATAAATTTATAATTTAAATTATTTTTTATAATTTTAAATATAAATGATAAATTATCATTAATTTTTATAATTTAAATTATAAATTTATTTTATTTATATTAAAATGGAACTTTATTGTTTTAATTTTTTTATATTTGAAATTTTGTTTATTTCTACATATTTAAAATGGTTAATAAAATATTTAATTATATATTTTAAAAATAATTATAATTAATTTTTATATTATTAAAAAATCATTTTTATTAATTATAATCAATTATTTACAATAAATGCATATAGTGTTTATAACCAATTAAAAAATAATTTATAGCCATATACACTTCGAATATAGAAAACAATATTGATATACAACCCATACATGAAGTCATGAAAACCTACTTATGGCATATTCTACACATTATTATGGATCATTATATGGGACCTCTTTGTAACAAGCCCTTAATGGATTATGTCCAACATGTTGTTGAGATACAAATGCTCTTATAAGTAAGATTATTAGACATGAATTATACAATATGGTTGGGTAGGGAAAATGACAATGTCTACTTAGGTATTCAAGTGTTAGCATTATAACATATGGAGTAGTTACTAGTGGTTCGTTAGTGGAATCCCACATTAACATCAAAAGAAATCAAAGTTTTGTTTAGTGGTTCATTAGCGGAAGCACACATGGACCTCAAAGTAAAACAAATATTTCTACAGACTAATTTTTAGAACTCAATAATGGGTTGTTGGAATAAAAGGATGTTTTGTACAAAAATTGTTTAGAACTCAACAATAAGTTTTTGGAATAGAAAGAATGGTGTCCACCGACATGAATAACATCATATAGGCATGGTGTGATTTGATTCAATTGAGATGATGTGATTTGATGCCATTAACAATATCATTTTTTACCACACTTACAAATCAAATACAATTAATTGTGCCACCAACCAATATGTCTTCAAATTCCTTCTTATTCCTAACTACTCCACCAACGTACCATTTGGAACCATCCACTTGAACTTGTAGAAAATACCTTGGACCACTCTTCCATATCAGTCACCATTAATTTATACACCATGAGGTATGTTGTTGAATAATATGACTATGGAAATATCTTCAATTCCTCTTATCTAGCACTACAGCTTGCACCTGTAGAGGATACATTGGACCACATATCCATATCTGGTCTTGGTGTTTTCTCAACAAACTATGCCAAAATGAACTTACTCAAGGGTTTTGTTTCTTGAGTACCATATAAAATGATAGAAGGAATATGTGCAAGTAGAGTGAAGTGTTGCAAAACGTGTGTCGAAACCCCACACCATTATTGAGATCAACCATATGAACCCCTTAGTTAATGGGTGGTCCTCAAGATATGTGCATGACACTTGTGAATACAAGTGTGTGAAATAATCTCTTCAATATGCCAAGCGTTCCTCCAAATGTGAAAAAATGGTGGTCATCATCATCATCATCATCATCATCATCATTGTCATGATCGTCGTCATCATCATCATCATCATCATCATCATCATCATTGGCATCAACATCGACATCACCATATGGATTTGGCTTGAGATTCAAAGCTTAGAATTGTATTATTCTTTTTAAGATCAAAGGATCTCAGTTTTTTTAACATTTGTAAGACAGGGTCCATCTGTCATTCTCCTCCCGCCCTCATTTTTTGTATTGATGAAGTGTTCAAGCTTATTTTCATTTCCAAAATGAGGATGATCTATCTTTTGCGAGTTCTTTTTATAATTAGTGCCTAATTCCTCATAAAGGAAACTTTATCATTCTCCTCTCGCCCTAGTTTATTGTATTGATGAAGTGTTCAAGCTTATTTTCATTTCCAAAATGAAGATGATCTATTTTGTGTGAGTTCTTTTTAGAATTAGTGCCTAATTACTCATAAAGGAAACTTTATTCTCTTCTTTAGGTATTATATATACAGTAATTTTACAACATAATTATTATAGATCTAAAGAGGTCACCTCCATTCAAATGTAGATCCCATGAAATTACAAGTAGAACTCATTAGAAGAATCCAACCTAGTTTGTTATTATTGGAGTGATCTAGACAACACAAATGACCATTTAATAACACAATAGCTTGAGTTGATTTGGACTGACAAATATTACTTGATCATCATCATCACCATCATTATCATCATCATCTTCGTCATCATCACCATCATTATCATCATCATCATCATCGGCATCAACATCACCACCACCATCATCATCATCACACGAACTAATTAGGCTATATCATCCTTTCCCTTGGTACTTTCTTGTATGAAATTGATTGTCTTAGATTTAACACTTCATATGACTAACCTAGAACTTCATAGGGAAATCACAATATGCTCTATGCATTTAAACTAATCGAAGTCACTCAAATCTTAAATATGAACAATTTATAGACATTTTCACAAATTCCCTAAAATAAATCCAGGTTCTTTGAGATTTGGTCTATGCTAGAAGTCAAGAAAACTATAATTGAGGGGTGATGAGCTTTAATGTCTCCTTCATAATTCTAATTTTATCATGTTTGTAAATCCTTCAATCCTATTGCAAGTTGTTCTTAACAGTGGAGGGTTAGGGAATTTCAACACTAGGCATAAGTTTAAGGTCAACCTGATATAATGCAATTATAAATTTAGTATGGTTTTAGGTGTTTCATTAATGTGGTTTTGTACTTCAATAATTTAGTTATCACAATCATGTGTTATACATGAGTGATTCGATGACTCCAAATATACTCTATTATACAACACTTTTCATTCCTTATCACCCGATTAATATATGATATTTAAAGATTGCGAAAGATCATTTGTAGAAAATTGATACAAAAGATATGCCAAATGTAATTTAATTTTTAAACATTAATAATTTCCTTTAGTGTTGTGTATCTTTACCTTTTATCTGAAGGGGGTTTCTACATAAATATTGGAATAATTATTTTGATTTGTGTGTGAGTGGATGTACTCAACGTATTCAGTCCTATTGACTCTTTTTTGGTCAATAATAATAGAATTAGGAAGTGTTGTTATCTCATCCCTTATTGAAAATTTTAAAACCTAATGCCTAAGTGAATCTAACCAATTTACATTCAAGTATTATATTATCTATTATTGATCCTTCATTAATCATAAAAAAACATAGTTTAGTTTTGATTTCAATGTTGTGGTGTTACTAAAGCTCATAAACTTATTAGCTTGCTTATGGACCTCATTTGGAATTGGATGGCTAGTAAAATTAAATAAAAAACAAACAAAACAAAAATATATAAATAATAAAATATAAAATAATAAACAAAACAAAAATATATAAAAAAATTAAAAATAAAATTAAAAAAATATTTAAAAAAACATAACAAAAATATATAAAATAAAATATAATATAATAACACAAAGCAAAAAAAATAAAAATAAAATATAAAACCACAACAGCCCTGACACAATATTTCCCCGCGAAACAAAGAACCCAAGCAATAATATCATAGTGGAGCCAACACAATCTACCTCCACATCCAGAGGTCACGCAGAGGAGGTTTGCCGGAGGTCACGTAGAGGAGGTCGTCGGAGGTGATGCCAGAGGTCAAGTGTGTTTATGCTCGGGTACCATTTCAATACAGTAAGCATTTCAAATTTTATTGTTGATGCCAAAATTTCAGTCCGACCGGGCCTTATGTAATCCCCCTACCTTCTTCATTGTAATATCTATTGCAACATATCTACAATTTAACATAACATAGTTGTTTCAATCCGAATTATTCCATACAGTGGAGTGATTGGAGGGCAGTCAGGGTTTGTAGAGACAGAAGACAATTTGAAGAGGTAGAGGAGGGTTTGCAGCGGTCAGGGTTTGCAGAGGCAGAGGACGGTCTGCAGGTCATGTAGAGGCTGACAGAATGCCCCCCAAATCTGTGAGTACCCTAGAATGATTGAGCATGCTCCAATTTTTCTCAAATAATTTTGATTTGGAATTATAAAAAACAAGTTCTCTATGTGGAAGAAATCTTTATTTAGCATGTATTTATACTGGTATGGAAAAGGGATGATAAGGGTTTGCTCCCAGAGAAGCTTCAACAACTAATCAACTTAACTAATTCTAAAAACATTGTATATCACAATCCTAGTTATCTCATGCATGTTTTAAAATGATTGGAAATATAATCGGATATTCAAATGGAAATATAATCTTCCTATATTTCCATATTTTAAATTGGACATCGGCTAATAGGTCAAATTTAGGATGGAAATTGGCTTCAAAAACTGCCAGCGCACTCCTAGGCCGCATACCAATGATTGTCTTGGATCTAAAACACTTGTAAGGTTGCTAGAAATTATTCTAAAGGGTTCAACTACTTAGACTACCATGTTGACCCTATCTTAGCTAATAAGCGTTGACCCTACCCTACCAAATAAGCCTGATCATTATGACCTAGATTTATTCGAGATAATGAAATTGGTGTTGATATCTCTGTATGCTATTATCAGATATATAATTACGAGTAAAAGTTGACCAATTATAGAATTCCTTTTGTGCAGCATGGGCTTTCATCACTTTGTGTTCTGAACTTGCTTCCTGATATGTTTGTTGAATTACAAAATGTCAAAATTGCATTATGAAAAACATAAGCACTTTGAACCCTTAGAGATGGCTTGTTAACTGTTCCACTAAAGCTTTTCATTGGCATTTATGATTTAAGTCTAAAGCCTTGGGTTTGAGGTTTCTAGTATCATTTTGAAGAGGAAAGGTAGTTTCAGAATCAATTGTTTTCACATGTTTCCTATGGTGTATGGTGTGAAACTACATACTCGGTTTTTACTCGGTTTTTACTTTTGGCATACCCTTGTAAAGATTTGTGGTTTTGCACATTTCTTTATGTTGCATGTAAATTGTAATGATAACATGATGTGATGTTGCATGGTATGTTTTGATAGTGTAAGAAGCTCTAAACTTGTTTGTTTTATATTTTGTTTTAATGGATGTTGTAGTACTATAGAAATTTGTGAGAAATTTATGATTTTGGATATCTCTTAACTACTCTTTTTGGAAATATATTCCAACCAACAGTATAGTTGAGACTAACTGATCTATATCAGCTTGTTTTTGGTTAGCAAAAAATGATGTATTTTATTTTTGAAATTATATTTTAGCTACAATAAGAAAAATTACATTCTTATGATCCTTACCTCCCATGACTCAGGAATCACAAGTTTGAATATTTTAAATGATTAACATTGAAGAGCATTTTTTATATCCACTAGAAAGACTGTCTATGGTGTATAGAAAGAGTGAAGAAACTTTGTAATATTAATTCTTGTATTGTAATTTGTTTCTTGTTACTTGACATGAAAAGTACATAGAAGATGTTTTCAAAAGACAAGAAAAGTTCATACAAGATTTCTTGTTTCTTTGAATAATATTTATGGAAAGATGCAACTTATTTTGCATGCTCATGATCCTTACTGCCCATGGCTCAGGTTTGAATATTCCCAATGACTAACATTGAAGAGAATTTTCTATTATGTACCCACTAGAAATATTGGTCATGGGGTACAATGAGATTGAAGAATCTTTGTAATATTAATGCTTGTATTTTTTTTGTTACTTGAAAAAATCCAAGAAAAATACAAACAACCTTTCTTCTTCCCTTCCAATTTTTTGGAAAGCATGCATCTTGTAATACACAAAAAATACTAACATCACAGTGTTCTTATTAGATAGCTACATGGCCCTATGCATATTGAGATGACATCTTGTCCCAAAATTAGCGAATAGAACCAATATTTATTCCTTAGCACCAATCTCTAGCAAGTATATTTATTTCCTACACGGCCTCATTCTAACTAAACATTGTGTAGCTAACTTAGTTTTAAAAGCATGCATTTCATCAGAGAAGATGTTTCCCTACATGATTGTACTTTATTCCCTCAAAATACATCTTGCATTACCAGTCCTGATTTATGAAGACTAGTTTTGACTACTATTCTTTGGTTATTTATCATCCCACCCTAAAACTTCATACTTAAGTGGAATTCGTGCTTTCCATATAGCTTGAAAGTCCATGCATTTTCATCTGCATTTAGATTATATTCTGGAAATAGCTTATTGATCCTTCAAGATTGTAATAAGTGAGTCATATGGGAAGTGTCCTTTTGACTCTTTGACCTACTTTTGTCTCAGGAAGGGGAATTCACTTGATTAGACCTAGGCCCACTTTTTTTTCAATTAGATACCTCAAACATTTTTCTCATGACATAGAGGCTAGGGATTGATGGAAAATTGGTGGATTGATTTGGTAAACTTGTAACTTGCTCACATCCTCATTTGCATCTAGTGATGGAAAGGAAAGACAAAGTGGCCATAGAAAGAAGGGGCCAAATCCCAATGACGTAGCATGGATAGGATAAAGGTCCACTTATTCCATCATAAGCTTTTTCAAAGTCAATTTTGATGAACAAGGCATCATATCCCAGACATCTGCCCCAAAATAAATTTCCCCATATAAATCCTATCTGATCGGGTATAATAATTGTCTGTAGAATATTTTTTAATTCTCAGAGCAAGGGCCTTTGCAATTAATTTTAAAATATACATTTTATTGCATGATGGGCCTTCAGTTTGAAATTAGTTCCACTTCTAGGTCATCGGCCTTGATTATGAATTTAATAACACCGTTGTTTCAGATTGCTTCCTTGTATATCTATAGAGGATCTGGGCCAACAGATTTCCAAGTAGTCTTCCAAAGCTCAATGGCTAGCCATCTAACCTGAGATTTGTCATTTTCCATTTATGAAAGTGCTATGGACAACTTGTCTAAGTTAACAGCTGGTTGGGAAGTCTTGTCTGGGATTCAATCAACTTTTGCAAGACCTTATCCACTCAATTTTGCATGGATACCCTAATTTTCTCACTCCATTCATTGAGAGATTTCCATCCCATAACCCATCTTCAATATCAACCTGCAGGTTATTTCTCCAATCATTGTTCATGTGTCTTAAGCATTGGGATCTTTTTAAAGGGATTCCTCAAAGGCCATGCCTTTAAGAAGTATTATGTTGGTTTGTCTTCTGGCCACTTGGAATAAGTTTATTCAATCACATATTCATGTGTTTTCCCATGGTGGAATCTCATCACTTTTCAATAAACCAATCTAGAGGTTTGGACTCTGGAGAGAATATTCCAGACAAATGTTGCAACCTTTGCTGGGATGATTTGTCTCACTTTCTCTTTCACTTATTTCTTGCATACTATTGTATGCTAGAGACATAATGATCCTATGAAAATTGTTTTGACAGATCTATGTTATACGGGTTTCATATTTGGCTAGTCCCTCTTGCCTATATTTGAGATCTGATATCCTCTTAGTGCAATTATTTTTCTTCAAGAACTGAAAGAAGAATTTAGTGGTGTCTTTGCCATCCATTTTTGGTAAAATATTATCCCCTTTAGCTTGATATTCTTAAAAAAAAGAGTTGCCTCTATAACTCTCTAGTATTCTGTTGTTTCCCTATACTGAAAAGGTTTTTTGCTCCATCTCTTGGATGGTCAGTTGAAGTTGTTCCCTAGGATTGTTATTTTTGTTATGCTTAGTTCCAAGGGTCATTCTATCCCATTCTCTTAGAAATTTAGTTTTTGTTAGAATAACAGACATTGTATCTAATGTGAGTCACCTATTTGTGAGGAGCCTGAGGGTACCAAATTCTTTATTCTGTTGATTGCTTGAATGGACTTCTGTGACTCTAAAAGAGAAATGTAGAATCTACAGGTAGTTTGTACTATGTGGAAGGCACGTGGATCCATCAGTATCCCTTTTTTAATGCCATTATAAAGGAGTTGACCACATCTTATTAATGAACTTTTAATCTGACCAAGCAAGCAAATTTGTTGGAAAAGTAACCTACCACAAGTTGGAATAAAATCTATATCCAATCTAGCATAGATTGTAGCATGGATCATCTCATTTCCTTTTTTGTCATTTTTATCAAGTGTATCACCCATATGCTGATAGATGTTATTGTCTCCAAATGACATCTGATAGTCTATTGCCAATTTGCAGTGGTTCCAAAATTCCTTGTTTGATGCACCCACTGTGATCATTTGTTCTCCAACTCTCTCTTCACACCTTTCCATTATTATTAAAATACCCACAATAATATACTTTGTGGTAGAAAGTATCAGAGTTACATTCTACCTTCTGGGATATAGGTGAGTAGAGTGAATAAGACCATTTCACAATCTATATTTATATTAGTAATGTGGTAATCCAGTAACATCTAGCAGCAGTGTCACCCCCTTTACTGAATGATGTGGGGGGCTGGCCGAGATGCTAGTTTGTAGATTGAGCCCTAATTGCATTCCTCTTCATTATGATATAAAGGTATTCTCCCTTGAAACTCCCATGCATAAGAGCTGAAGTTGAAAGTCGTTTGACTTTTGACTCTTTCAATAATGATATTTAGTTGGCTATCTTAAAGGGTTGATTGCATGAGGTATTTCTCCCATCTCATGAATGACCCGTCACATTCAATGATATCAATATGAAGCTTTGAAGCTTGATGTATATTTTAAAACCTAACTATCATATTTCTTTTAAATTTTGAACATCTACATTCTGATGTGAACTAGTTCATCCATATGTATTGGATATCTTTCAACTAAATATTGAGTATAGTATTTTATTTCCATATAAGAGAGTTGTATGGATTTATTAAAAATATTATTTCTAAATGTTGAATTCATCTGTGTAGGAATCAACATGAAGGTTTTAAGCTTGTTGTCAAAAGTGGAGGTTGAATTTTTGAGTCTATGACAATGCCCAAATGCCTCCTCGGAAAAAACCCTTCTAATGCATGAAGTTTCCTTAATTAGGGGTTTAGATCCCATCAAATTTCACTCTTATGCTACCTCATAGCGTTATATTTCAAGTTGATGCCTTTCTAGAAGAAAAAAGTGGAAGAAGGAATGCAAGAATGTTAAAATGAACGTGGATATGCTATTGTAGCATGGTACAGTCTGAAGCACTTCCTTTTGGTCTTCAGGCAAGCATTCCCAACAAAAGAAAAAAAATGCAAAATTGCCCCCTTAACCTGACCACTAGAGTAGTATATAGGGTTTATTCCTTGATCAAGGAAACATGTAACTACATATGATAATACCAACTTTTCCTAGACAATGGAGATATTATAGTGGTCAAGCAGGTGGCTTCCTTTAAGTCAGAATTCCTCCTTCATATTGAAATGCATGAACAGGAGAGATATAGTCTTGCAATACCCTAGGTATCATCTGATTGACATCCATGGGTCATGTTTAAATCTTTCTATTGCCAGCTTTAAGGGTGCTTCTTTGCAAAAACAAGTTTGCTCCAATCACTTATCTCGTACCTTTTTGACAAACAGTACTTACCACCTCTTGTGCCTAACTAAGTAGCTTTCTTGGGTTAATAGTCAAGCCCTAATTCATCAAATCGGGGCTATATGGATTAATTGTGGTCCCGATTACTTCACTAATATATTATTACTTCTTACTTCTCACAGTTGCCTGCGCTTGGGTTTTGTGGCACATATTTAGACAAAGGCAGAGAGGAAATCAATTATGTACCAAGACTTCTACTCTGTGTCCCAACAAATTAGCTCAAAAAAACAAGTTCCTTCCATTGAAGTGGAAAATTACATATGAGCACTCATTAAAGATAATCACATCAATGAGTACATATGAGAACTCAGAAACTTGAATCATGTGTGAAGGAAAACCTTGGATTGTTTGTTTGGCTAACATATCAAGTTCATAAAAGGAGAAACATAGGTTGTTTAGGTAAAATAACTAAGTTTACAATAACGTAGAACATTGAAAATGATAGAATTAATATTTTGAGATGAGAAAATAGTTATTTTGATCATTTTTGAAATGAGGAAACAGACAACTGTATTGTAGCCATTTGGAGAAGTTGTCACCATAATTTGTTTCTTGTTTTTTCCTTTTTTCTGCTTTTTATATTGGAAAATTTAAAGCACTTATTCCAAGTGTGATGGAATTTATGCACTTTCATAATTTCTTAAACCCTGATGTACAAGTTTGTAGGACATCACTAATTCAGTATAGTGACATACACATATTTTCTTATATTGGCAACTTTAACTCACTTCTTCCAAGTGTGGTGGAGTTTATGCAATTTCATAATTTCTTAAACCTTGATGTACAAGTTTGTCAAACATCACTAATTCAGTATAGTGACATACTCATTTTTTTGTTCCATAGATCTCTGTAGGATATCATTGATTAAGTATAGTGTGACCTACACCGATTTTTGTTGCACAATGCAAAGTATGCATTAATGGTTTTATGCTCAGAAGAGTGCATATTATTGTAGTCACCTTTGTACAATAGTACTTGCTCTTTGCAAAGAGTACATTGTGCAGTTAATGCTCATTAGAGTACATCCTATTGAATTATCTCTACAGTTCGTTGCTCCTTTCATGGTGATTACAAATGAGGAGATGACTTCTTCTCTATCCTATATGTTAGTTTTGTGCTATAGTTCTAGAACAAGTTGATATGTTCTTGATGAGCGTTTTCTTATCTACTCATTTTATGTCTCTGCATATTTCTTTCTTTGAGCTAGTATCTTATCTCTTTGTATCTTTTCTCTTATATCGTAGACCTTTTCCTGTTGTCATTAGTGTAGCTATAGGAACTGCTTGAGCAGTCCCACTATGTATTGCACTAATTGTACTATTTTAGTCCTAGTGACCCACTTTTGTGCTCATTCATTGAACATTATTAAAATTATCTTATATTATCTTATCTACCTGTTAATTATGCTTTTGTGGAAGATTGCAAACTATTTTGGATGAGTTTCTGATGAAAACTAGTAGCTTCTCAATCCCATTATCTATTAAATTATTCCTTGGAAAAAAATTTAAACTTATGATAACTTTTAGTTATGTACCTTTGTTTTCTGCAGTCCAGAAATACAAAACTAAATTGAAGAGTTTAAACGAATGACAGAGGACTTAAAAATAATGTAGTTCACTCTGCATACTGTCCCAACCATAAACACGTAGGGAGTAGAATGTTGTGTTAGTGTTTTTTTCATGGCGAACCCAAGAGATAAGCTCACGTTGATATGGAAATCAGTGAATTTGCAATTCTGAAAACCATACAAACTGAGAAATTTTTATTAATATACAATTCTGAAAATCATTTGAATTTGCAATTTTTTTTATTAATATACAGTACCCCATCAGTTATCTGGCGTTCAATGCCTAGCAACTGTTGTCGGATTTCATGTCAATTCGACGATGCTGCAGTGGCTCCGACACTATATTTTTGTCACATTTTTGACATCCTGGGGCCCTCGTCCGACAACCTTGTCATAGGAAATTCAACAACCTTGTCGTAGGAAATTTGATACCCTTGTTGTAGGAAATTTGACAAACTTGTCGTAGGAAATTCGACAACCTTGTCGTAGGAAATCCGACAACCTTATCGTAGGAAATTCGACAACCTTGTCGTAGTAAATTCGATGAGCAGACATCAGACATTAGTGGTGAAAGATTTCAGCTTAGTACGTTGAAAAATCGATGGGTATTGGTGTGTCGTCGAATATCCGACGTTATGCCACCGACGAAAAAAAAATTTGAGGTTGTCAAATACCTGACAGGTTATTGTCGAATTTCAGACATTGCAGCCATCGAATTTTGGGCTCAAATTCTGTTGTAAAATGGAAAGAAATTCAAGAAGAGGTATGGTGTACAAGATGCAGAACTAAAGGCCATCATAAATATTCATGCCCAATTTTCTTGAAATATCTTGCATTAGGAGCTTTGAACCCGATAAATTCACAAGGAATTCCCTGGTGTAGAATTTTTCAGACAAGAGGTCATCGGTCAAAGAAATTCTCGTATCTACATAAGATAGGAAGTGCACCTTCCAGCTTATACTGTAAATTCTATTGATTTGTGGTTCACGATGAGAAAGACTACAGAGCATACCAGTTGCTGCAGGAAAAGACAGGAAAAGACAATCAATAGATATCTGATGAAGAATGATGAACATATAAAAGCCGAGAGAACTTAGGCACAATACCCTCAACCAAGGGGGGGGTATATTTTGTTAAGATTCTATATGCTAAGCTAGATTATCAGCATTCAATTCAATTTCACAACAATAGCATATACAGGATCACTGAAAGAAACAATATCACAAGATCAACACATATCTACCCTGGGAAAACCCTAAAGGGAAAAACCCAGCAAGAAAATATTCCTCAATATAGATGATAAAAAAGATAAAAGATAAAACCTCAGACTGGTCCTTCTCCTCCTTGTAGATAAAACTCTCTCTCTCTCTCTCATGCGCTACACAAGTGTGTGTCTGTGTGTTTCAAATGAGGAGCGCCTCTCTTTATTTATATTCTTCCTCTCACTTAAATTTTCACTCAACTAAGTCGACCCTACTAAAATTGACTAGGCCGAATTCTCTAGGAGGACTCAAAACAAATTAATATTATATTTACGAGCATTCTAATGACCCGACTTACAACGAAGGGTTTTCCTCATGACTCTCTACTGACCTAATACAATAATATCATCTTGACGGAGGAATAATAACATCTCCGAAAGGTTCCATCAATAAAATGCATTTAGAATATTCTTCGAAGTTATAATAATCCAAAACCCCCCCCTTAATGAGAAGGGTATTCTACAACAACAACATCAGCAATAGGAGAAGGAGAAAGAGGATCTTCAACATTGTCAGGGTGATACATCTATAAATCATTGGAAGATTTTCATCATCTTTGACATATAGTCTTCATCTTCAATTTCAGTAGCAGCAACACTTTGATCATTCAGTTGACAACATCATCATTAGCATTTTAGTATTTTCAATCAGCAACATCATCATCAACAATACTTTGACCTTTCGATCATCATCATCAGCAGCAGCAATACTTTGAGCAACATCATCAGTAATATTTTGATCTTTCGATCAGCAACATCATCAGCAGCAGCAATAACCTGCAATCCACAATATTAAGATGAAAGTCTACGGATTACTTTAGGACTTAAGTCCAGGGATGATACAATCCTACCACATTCTCGAAGACCGAAGTCTCTGGATACTATTATGGGATAATCACTCCCTATCACTTTAGGACTTAGGTCCAAGGATGATGTGATCCTACCACATTCTTGAAGACATAAGTCTCTGGATACTATTACGAGATAATCACTCCCTATCACTTTAGGACTTAGGTCCAAGGGTGATGCAATCCTACCACATTCTCGAAGACTGAAGTCTTTGGATATTATTACGGGATAATCACTCCCTATCACTTTAGGACTTACATCCAAGGATGATGCAATCCTGCTTCTTTCTCGAAGACATAAGTCTACGAATCACTTTAGGTAAAGTGTCCAGGGATGATGCAATCCCACTGCAACATCACTGCTCCCGCTTTCGGGGAAGGTCTTTTCGAACAACACCAAGCTTGTCTCAAAAGTATTTAAACTTCATTCAACATAGAGGCTTTGTCAACACATCATCAACTTGTCCATCGGTACTCACATACTGGAGCTTTATGGCTCCCTTCTGTATCATATCTCAAATGTAGAAATATCAAATTTCTATGTGCTTCGATTTATCATGGAACACTAGGTTCTCTGTCATCTTTATACAACCCTAGTTATCACAAAGAATCACTGTGGTATCCAACTCCAAGTTAAATAGACCTAAAATCAGCTTCCGAAGCCATATGACTTCACAACTAGTAGAGCAAGCTGCTATGTATTATGCTTCAGTCGTGCTAAGAGAAATTACACTGGACTGTTTCCTGCTAAACCATGAAATCATAGCAGACCCCAAACAATAACATCCACCTGGTCTTATTTTCTTGTCTGAGACACTTCCAAACCAATCTGCATCTATATATCCATACAATCTATAGTCATGGTTTCCATCATGGTATAGACCAAAGTCTATTATTCCTTTTAGATATCTCATCACATGTTTTGCAGCTACCAGATGAACACGTCTAGGTTGAAATAGATACTAACTCAAGGTGTTCACAACAAAACAAATGTCTAGTCTAGTATTATTAGATACATCAACGACCCAGTAATCTGTCTATATTGAGTCACATCCACAAATTCAGATGATTCATCAACCAACAACTTCAAGTTGGTATCCATGGGTGTGTCCATGGCTTTACATTCCAACATATCAAATCTTTTCAAAATTTATACTACATACTTTCCCTAATTGAGAAATATTCCTTCTGAGTTCTGTCATACCTCTATACCTAGAAAATAATGCATCAACCCAAGGTATTTCATCTCAAATTCCTCAGCGAGCTTCTTCTTGCATTCTACAATCTGTTTCTCATTCCTTGTCAGAAATAGGTCATCCACATATAGTAATAGTATGACAGGTTCATATTCTATAACCTTGAAGTAAAGGTTAGGGTCGGCTTTACCCTTGGTAAAGTCCAAGCTCGTCAGAAAACTATCTATCCTTCCATACCAAGCTCTAGGAGCTTGCTTCAGGCTATACAGGGCCTTCTTCAACTTGCATACATGAGTTCATCTGTCTTCAACTTCAAATCCTTGTGGTTGTTCTATGTATACTTCTTCCTCAATCACACCATTCAGGAAGGATGTCTTTATATCCATCTAGTGTAAGTTCCACTTCATCATGGATGCAAGTGCCATGATGGCTCTAATCGAAGTATACCTTGCTACTGGTGCAAATATTTATTCATAATCAAATCCCTCTTTCTGAGAGAAACCTCTAGCCACAAATCTTGCCTTGTATTTCTATATACTTCCATCAACTACATGTTTTACCTTGTATATCCACTTGGAAGATACCACACTCTTTCCTTCTGGTTTGGGAACTATATCCCAAACATCATTATTCATTATTTATTGATAATCTTCCATCATTGCTTCTACCCATTATTTCTTATGTACAACTTCTTCATAGTTTGTAGGTTCTTGATCTACAAGATCACACATTAAAACTACATAGTTGGAAAATGGCTTGGGCTTCTTGCTTATCGTTGTGAATCCTTCGGGAGCTCCATATCTTTATGCTTTTTGTATAATTTCTCTTTCCCAAGCAGGATTTCTCTTCCATGGTATCTCCACCGAGGGAGGTTCTTGTGGTTCTGTCATTTCATGATCTTTAGGTGTTTCATCTTTAGGGAGGAATGTAGCCTCTACATTTATGGGAGGTGCATATTCCTCATATACTTCTTCATGTTGACATTTTATAGATCTCTTGAGAGATGTTGCTTCATCGAATGTTACATTTCTATTGATTTCCATGTGATGGAATCCAGGAATGTAAATTCTGAATGAATTGGATACTTCATAGTATCCAAAAAATATTCCCTTCTTTCCAGAAGGGTCCAACTTGGTTCTTTTCTATTTCGATATGTGAACATATACTGGACAACCGAATATCTTGAGGTGACTTACTTCAGGCTTCTTTCCTGTGAAAATCTCCTCTAGAGTCTTGAATCCAAGGGCACTGTAAGATATTCTATTTTGTACATAGACATCAGGTCTTGCTGCTTCTGCCCATAGTTGCATTGGAAGATCTTGATCATATATCATTGTCTTCACTGCCTCAATGATGGTTCTATTCTTTCTTTCCAAAACACTAGTTTATTGAGGATTGTAGGGAGTAGTTAGTTCCCTCTTGATTCCATCATATTTACAAAAGGCTTCAAATTCTTTTGAATTATATTCTTCGCCATTACCTGATTCAAGTGTCTTGATTCTTTTGTCTCAAAGGTTTTCTATCAACGCTTTGAATTCCTGGAATTTTTCAAACACTTCATTCTTTGCTTTCAAGAAGTATATCCATGTTTTTCTTGAATAGTCATCAATAAATGTAATATAGTATTAAAACCACTCAAGGATGTGGAGGATATTGGACCACATACATCTGAATGAATTAGTTCCAGGATACCTTTAGTTTTTGTTTCACTCTTTGGAAATGGATTCTTGATATTGTTTCCTTTTTCACATCCTTTGCAAATGACTTCATGGTTGGTCTTCAAGTATGGTAATCCCATCACTACTTTGTTCAAATGAGGTAGTGCTTTGTAATTTATGTGGGAAAGCCTCCTATGCCACAATTCACTAGGGTTAGTGGTCTCATGAACAAGGGATGTCCCTTGAGTTTATACATGCCTCCTTCTTCTTCACCAATGACAACTGCATCTTCAATTGACTTTCCTTTGGGCCACATGAGTACTTGTCCATCGATGAATGCAACTCTATATCCTTTCTTATCTAATGCTGAGATAGAAAGTAAGTTCTTCTTTAAACCTGGTACATATAAAACTTCCTTCATCTTCAGGGGGTTTCTTGAATCAAGCTTGTAGCTTGGTTCACCAATTCCTTTGATTGGATATTGATAGTCATCTCCTAGAGAAAATTTCTGAGAAGATTTCTTTGCTTCAAGTTTTGACACAATTTTATTTTGTCTCATCATGTGCTTTGAAGCACCACTATCAATAACCCATGTGTATTCTCCAGGTGTTACATACCCAGAGAGTGCATAGAATAGTACATACTTTTCTGCGTCTTCTTCTATTACTTTATTTCTCCAAGGTCCTTCTTCTTCTTCTTCTTCTTCATCCTCATATTTAGCTAGATCTGCATGATTTATTTTGTTGTTGTTCCTCTTCTTGTATTCTTCTTTCTTCAAAGGAAAATTTTTGGCAATGTGTCCTATCTTATCACAATTGAAACATTGAAAGTTGGAGTAGTCCCTCTTTGGGAACTTTTGCTTGTTCTTTGGAACCTTCTGGGAGGTTGAGACTCCTTGTGGTTTCCCTTCTTGAAGTTGGGTTGACTTGTTCTTCTCTTGGTATGGGTGGCTAGGGCTTGATCATAGTCCTTCAGTAGAGCTTCTCTATTGGCCACTCTAGCCTCCTCTTGAATACAATCTTCCCATACAGTATCAAAATTCATGCTTTCCTTTCTGGCACACATAATTTGGATGAATGAATCCCAGGGTATAATGAGACCATTGAGAGAAATAATAACCAACTCATATTCATCAAGGGTTTCTCCAATGGCTTCTAGTTGTTCCTTGAATTGGGAGACCCTTGTGAAATAGTCTTGGTTGGATTCTCCATGACTCATCTTGGTGCTCTTCAATTGAGCTCTTAGATTCATATTTTTGTTGATGTTGCTTCCTTCATACATCCTTTATAGGGCATCATACATTTCTTTCAGAGTCTTCTTGGATGACACTTGAGGGATCAAGGGATCCTTGATAGAGTCATAATAATCCTTAGTGCCCTAATCAGATCCTTTTTGTGTTTCTCCTTAGCTTCAGCCTCATCAAGTTCTACAACTTCTTTCTCAATATATTTGTCAAGATCATTCTCCTTGAGAATGAGGCCAATTATATATTTCCATGCTCGATAATTCTATATGCCTTTTAGTTTGTCCTCAAGCTTGGTGCTTGGGGCCATCTTGTCAGGAGATTACAAAAAAATGAAATTCTTGAAAATGAGAAACTGATCTTACCAGGAGATGCGCTTGATTGAGGCGAGTTGACTGGTGTTCTTGGTTTCTGGAGATCTCAAGTCTTCGCCTTTCAAAACTGACTTGTGATCTTCTGCAATGCAGTTTTCTGGTTTTCTAGATTTTTGCAGTTTTTTGGTCCAGTTTCAAACTAGGTTTGACTTTCCCGGAGATATACCCACTCAAAAATTTTGATCTCGGGATCAGTGGATGCGCTCTAGGAGGGCACAACTTTCTATGTAATCAGATCTTCAAAAATACAATTTTCTCTGAAACCCTAATTTCTTGTCGGAGAGAGAGAGGGATTTTTCACCTTGTGAAAGTTGTCCTATTCAGGTTAGCTCTGATACCATGTTAATATTCTATATGATAGTCTAGATTATCAAAATTCAATTCAATTTCACAACAATATCATATACAGAATGACTGAAAGAAATAATATCACAAGATCAACACAAATTTACCCTGGGAAAACCCTAAAGAGAAAAACCCAGCAAGAAAAGCTTCCTCAATATAGATGATCAAAAATATAAAAGATAAAACCTCAAACTGGTCCTTCTCCTCCTTGCAGATAAAACCTCTCTCTCATGCGCTACACAAGTTTTTTTCTGTGTGTTTCAAATGAGGAGTGCCTCTCTCTATCTATATTCTTCC
Organism: Pseudotsuga menziesii; assembly: GCA_001517045.1. Taxonomy (NCBI): domain Eukaryota; kingdom Viridiplantae; phylum Streptophyta; class Pinopsida; order Pinales; family Pinaceae; genus Pseudotsuga; species Pseudotsuga menziesii. The sequence continues at coordinate 191,094 of LPNX011074279.1, read as the reverse complement.
TCTCACTTAACTTTTCACTCAACTAAGTCGTCCCTACTAAACTTGACTAGGCAAACTTCTCTAGGAGGACTCAAAACAACTTAATATTATATTTAGGAGGGTGCTAATGACCCGATTTACAAAAAAGAGTTTTCCTCATGACTCTCTACTGACCTAATACAATAATATCATCTTGACGGAGAAATAATAACATCTCCGAAAGGTTCCATCAATAAAATACATTTAGAATATTCTTCGAAGTTACAATAATTCAACATGTTTAGGGGTCGAGGACAAGGAGGATTTGGTCGTGGAAGGGGCTAGATTATTTGTTATAATTGTGGACAACCATGACATTTTTATAGAGAATGTACTAATCCCACATCGACGTGTTCATATTCTAAATCATTTGACCACATTGTCGAGGAGTTTCCGCAGGTGATTACTAAATGGCAGGCTAGAAACATGGGGAACTAGAACCAACCTCAAAATGAAAATCAAAATATTTAGAATATTTATGTCGAACCTCGAGAACCTAATATTGTTTTTGTAACAAGAGGCGGTGCTGCGACTGGAGGAGATCAAGATGCACCATGCATAAATCTGGTAGTTCAGCTAGTGACATAAAAGAAAGTGTCATTTGATGTCCATAAAGAAAGGGGAGTCTTCTTTGATGCACCTGATGAGTTTTTCTACAAAAATCAAGCGTCAATATTTGCTATTGTCCCAGTGTTGGATAATGGATGAATCCTGGAAATTCCTCAAATATTTGTACATTTATTCCAAAGAAATTCGACATAGAGGGTAAACAAGTTGAAATATTTCTTTAAAAGTTGTTGAAAACTTATAGAAGATAAGGATGTTGTAGCAGAACTATCAACTCTATTCAAAGAACCCAAACCAAGTGTGCGACTAGAGTGAAAAGTTAACCACATTGGTAAAAGACAGAAAATTAGTCACGAGTTAAGAAAGAATGCCCAGATAGATGACTATGATATGGATTTTATCATACTGGGCTTGGGGTCAATGTTAATATCCCGACAAGACAAACTTGGGAAGCATTGGAAAGTTGAGACTAGTATGGTATTTTGTTCATCTACGTTTATCCAATCAGTTGAAGGTATTTCCTATTGGTCGACTGACACAGGTTCTTGCTAAAGTGGAAGGACTCTGAACCTATGCATATTTTGAAATAATAGACATTGCCGATGATATGAATCCATATACTGCACTTCTGGGGATCGAATGGTCTATTGACAATCAAACAATCATCAATTTTAAAAATAGGATATTGTCATTTGAAGATACAGAGTTACGGGTGGTCGCCCCAATTGGCCCTCTGGAGGGCCAGAGATATGTCGAGCAAGTGAACAATGAAGGACAAGAAGGATATTTGGATAATATTTATATTATTTCCTCTGTGATGGATGACTATTTCAACCAAAAAACTCATGGTAATCTGAGCTGGCGAAGTATTAGCTCCTATATGTTATACTCAAGAGAATCTCTAGAGAACTGGAAGAACTGACTACATGAAGTGCCAATGCAAAAATTTGCAAGAATCACGAAATATGTGCGAAGGATGGGTACTAAGGTATGTGATTTAAATACCTATGAAGGATTTCCTAACTTGGAAACATTTCTTACAGAGTCCGAAGAAAAATCATTGGAACCTCAACACTTGTTAGCACTAGATGTTGCATTCAAGGCTACGCCCTCCAGGTGGTGGGTTGCTCATAATAAATCTATTACAGAATGGCCTCAATGTCTACGGTTATTGGAGATTATATTTGGAGAGAATATTTCTTATAATGGACAAAAATATATGGGATTGACAAATCATGTCAAGCATATTGAGAATTGTTGCGCAACATGGAATACGTCACCGCGGCAAGAATGGGTTCGTCAGTTTAAACATATTTTGGATATGATACCGAGAAATTGGTACAATTTGGTTGAGTTGCGACGAGAGACTATAGAATGGGATGAGATGGATACCATTTTTATGCATACTTTCAACTTTGTTGATCACAGTTCGACGATTAATGCTACTCTGCAAGTTGTAAGAACTAATTCTTTTGAAGATATTTGTTTTGATGTCAAGTTTCCCTCAGAGCAGTGCGACAGTTCAGAACTGGATGGAATGGTATAATGTAACTGATGAAATTGATCATGATTATGATCAATGTGATATCCATATTCCTGAGTATAAGAATAGTAGATAGGTGTAGGGATCAGGCTTATCAAATGACAAATTTCTGAAGCCCCTCAGAAAAAATAAGGTGAATATCGGGTCTCCAGAAAATCCAAAATTTTCCAATATTGGAGACTAGGGATGACGAGACCACAGGAAAAATTACAAACTTATTGCATGAATTCTAAGACCTATTCCCTACTAAGTTTTTAGAGATGAAGGGAATTATTGGTGTTCTAGGAGAAATGAAGATTCCCCTGAATCTCGACGCAAAACCTATCAAACAACGACCGTACAGACTCAACCTGAGATATAAACAGAAGGTCAAGATAGAGTTAGATAGAATGCAAGATGCGGGAATTACAGAACCTGTCAAGGAATCTGAATGGATTATCCCTATGGATGTTTCAGGAAAATAAAGCTAGTGTAGTCTGCATCTATGTCGACTTGCAGAAATTAAACAATGCCTTCCTGCATGATGCATTTCTGACCCCAGTCACAGATGAAGTATTAGAGAGCGTTGGAAGACAAGAAGTGTACACGTTTAATGGTGGATTTTTTGGCTACCATCAGATAAGAATCGCAAAGGAAGACCAGTACAAGACCACCTTTGTGATAGAGTGGGAATGCTTCCAATACACAGTAATACCTTTTGGACTCACAAATTCTCCTTCTATTTTTTCTAAAATAGTAGTAGCTACTCTTAAAGGTTTCATCCATAAAATTATTGAAGTATACTTTGATGATTGGAAGGTCTATGGACTAGTGAAAGATCATATTGAGAATCTTAGAATGATGTTCGATCAGTGCAGACAGTTTCACATTTCCCTTAAAGAAATGTATTTTTTGTACTCCTTTTGTTATCTTGTTGGGTCATGTGGTCTGTTGAGATGGAATATTGATGGACCCTACCAAGATTGTAATTATTTTCTACCTTCCCCCACCCATGACAGTAAAAAAATTGAGAACCACCTTGGGGAATATGGGGTATTGCCAAAAATTTATCCAAGGATATGTAGAGGTCACGGATCCAATGGAGAAATTTTTGAAGAAAGATGTTAAATTCCAATGGAATGAGTAGTGTCAAGAGAGCCTGAATGTTCTTAAAGATAATATGGTCTCAGCTCGTATATTGGTATTTCCATACTAGAAAAAAGAGTTTCATGTACACGCCAATGTGTCATCTGTCACGCTCGACATCGTACATACACAGCCAAGTGAGGATTCTCTTGATCACCCTATTTCATTTGCTAGTAGAAAGTTGTCGATGACAGAAAAGAACTATACCCCTATTGAGAGGGAAGGACTTGCCATGGTATATGCTTTCTGTTATAGCTAGTTTTTATTTTCTATTTTTAGACCTTATGCTTATTTTCAAAACATGGTTTCTCTTATTGCTTTAAGATTCTGAGTTTGGTTTTTGAAGTATTTTGATAGCATGCTTATTTTTATTTTTGAATTTTATAGTTTTTTTTTTAAATTTACTTTACTTAGTTGTTTTCATACTTTTAATGGGATTATTAGGTGTATATATTTCTGAAAGGTTGTAATTAAAAGATATCATAAGGTTTTATCAAAGGTTGATTACACAATTTAACCCTTCCTTTTTTAACCCTTTTGTCAAAAAACATTAATCACACATTCCTGTAGCGCAAAGGCAGAAAAAATGAACTAGAGAGCTACAAGAAAGTCTTGGCCTTCAAAAAAATCGTAAGTTTTCTCGTGAGTTTTAAAATTTACAAATGAGGGACTTTTTCCACATCTGTAAAGGAAAATGATATGTGTTTATACCTTACTAATAATTTTGACAAGTGTTTGAGTTAAGGAAGCCTTGATTCAGATGAGTTGCAGTTGTCCGGTATGTGGAAAATTGAGATCCATTAAAATAGTAATGATGGTGCACGATAGGAGTAATTCATTGTGAGTTACGAATTTCTTGAATGTATGAAAGCTTACAAGGACCACGCTGATATCTGGCAGCCCGTGATTGGAAGAGATTGTGATGAAGGCGGTTAGAGGTTTAGGGTTTGCAGAGTAATTGAATCGCGCAATCGTGGCAGTTGAAGACAGAGTTATGAATGTTATTGGACACTTGGGAAGACAAAAGAGCAGATTTTTAGAAACTAAATCCATTATTACGACAGGTATGAAACAAATTGCTGACATCGTCCATGAATTCGGGCTCGCTTTGATAGAGGATTAGTTATTGGTGTTGATTAAGAAGTGCAAGTTTATGAAGCTGATTTTTGCTCAATTGTTAGTCTATTCTATTAATGGAATTGTTCCAAAATACTTATCAGTTTTTTGAAGGAAAATCCATATCAAGGGTTCTAATTTTCTCAACTTCTGGTTGACTGTTAAAATAACATACTTTCAAATAGTTTTAACTCTTTGTTGAAGAAGAAATTCAAATAGTTCATACAAAGCAAGAAGGGGGTAAAATTCCTTTATAACATAATCAAAATATCATAGGTATACAAGAAAGTATACTGGAATTTCCTGTCATAGATAATTTGAAAGCTGATAACCCACAGAGTTCGGGTGAAAAATCTAAAGAAGAGTTATTTGCAGCGGGATTAAAATGTGAAATGGTACAAATTTCATCTGTTAGGTATCAAGGAAAATAATTAGTAATGTTATGAGGAGCTGAAACAAGATGGAGGCCAGAATCCAGTAGCAAAAGAATCCATTGAAATAAAAAATAAAATGCATAGTTATGCTCTGGTTTTTCCTGTTTTGCTCATTGTAATTGAGCGCGGATTACGAGTTGATGGAGATGAAGTTTAGAAAAATAAAAGAGGTTTCTGTTCACAAGAGAACCATTCACAAAAACCTCTGTCATTTTTGCAACATATGTCAAGGTTTGAAATATTCAATTTAATCTTTACAGCCTATTGTTTCAGGGTTTAAAAATATTTAATATTTTCCTGTTTTAGTCTTCATCTTGCGGGGAATATTATGATTGATTGGAGAATAATTTTTAAAAACCAAGATAGGTTTTGTCCATCACAGACCCATTCACAAAAACCTCTCTTCGTTTTTGTACAGGTGTCCCAGATCGAGAGATATGGAAGCTTCTTTGAGACTTATTTTTCAGAAATTCGCCAAATTTACCAGGAATCTGATTTTGCTATTTTTAGTCAATTAGTTGAAAGTTGGTTAATGTAACTGCTGAGTAGTTTCAAATTCGACCTAATGAAGGGAAGATAGAACTATTTCTTTGTAATTATATAAAGGGGTGGGGAAAGCATAGAAGAGGTTGGATTTTTTGTACAAGGGGAGGCTTTCAAGCTACTGTATATAGAGCCAAGTTCAGAAACTCTTATGTACTTTGGATTACTAATTATGTTATATATGCAATCTATAAGCCCATTTGATCCTATTTGTTGGTTTCATTTCTGATTGGTGTGATCAATTATTTTATAAATTCATTTGTTGTTTAAGGTTATTTCTCATGGAATGCTTATGAACTATGGATGAAACTCAGTAATGTTCTTATGTTGTTCTAGTTTATGTTTCATATATTATACATCTCAGTCTTATATTGTTGCATGATTTAGTATTTGTCTTAGCCTTATGAGTTTTTACCCTCTTGTTTACAAATTGCAAAACCTAAACCCTAAAAACCTATTTATTTATTTTTATTTCATGATATTTTGTTGGCTTGTTCTTTAGTAGTCTGAGAACAATTTCTGGCACTAACATCTTTGCCACCATTGTCGAGAATGAAGCTGAAGCATACTTTCCCTGGGTTATTCATCATTCAACTGGTTTTGAGAGGTAAACAAAACCAACAAATCATTAAGACTACATTTCACAAAACAGTTCACTATGGCTACTAAGGGAGTTGGGACAAGAGGTAGACCTAGTTCACCATTACAACTGGGTGTCTCAGACCCGGAGAAAATTTTGAAAGAAGATAGGAAAATTAGGAGATCACAGTCATCCCCAGCTTTATACAGCCTTAATTAATTTGATCTACTGTCACCCTTCCCACTTTATGAGGAGGAAAAACAAAATCTATCTTAACAAATCGATTCGTGACTCCACTAGTTCAAGATGCAGATGTCGAAGACCATGGAAGCCATTCTGGCTCGAAGGTTTGCACCTTTCAATTTTTTTGATGTTCTAGGTTTTCCAAATCCAATACCTACTATGGATGTTTGGGGAGATTGTCTTCCACAGTTTAGAGAAAGAAAAGAGGATAATCCTTTAGATCACCTCATCAGATTTCATCAATATATGGTTTAGTTAAATATACAGCATGAAGATGTTCATGTATTCACTAGAGCAAGATGCATGAGAATGGTATTTTTCTCTTCCCGCTGCTAGCATTTCATGACTAAAAGAATTCCACACATGTTTTCGGAAACATTGTAAGTATATGTTCTCAGTTGAATTCTTTTTTAAAGATTGTTGTGAGTAGGCTGATTTTTATAATACAATTTCTGATTCAAAAGATCATGATGATAAGTATAATCAAGGATTCAAAACATATCATGAAGAAGTTGTAGTTTCAGAATTTGTTGAAGATGAAGAGGTAACATTTTCAGATACTGTTGTCAAGGAAGAATTCCATGATCATTACAATAATCAAGTTGTTGTTTTAAGTCAGGTTGAAGATTATTATCATGATGATATCAGCAGAGATAGTTTGGAATATTCTCATAATGATTTCAACAGTCATAATAATCATTTGAATGCTAATCCTATTGAATATCAATCTCTTGTTCAACAAACTATTGGAAATCATTGTTGTGTTAAAAATCAGCCTTGTAATGAAGAAAAACACAAACCTTCAGCATCATCATTTGAAATTTCTTAGAATGCTCCTCATTATGATGAAGTGATTGGGGTTCCAGGACAAGAATTTGGTGATGAATTATATTCTAGTCCTTTTTTTTATATTAAAATTGATGAAAGTCAGGCTGTTGACATTTTTAACGTTATATCAGAAGTTTCTTATATTCATGGTTATGATAAATATGTTGTTCAAGACCATTATGAAGATGCTCTAATTTTTTATATGATGATGAAATTGAAAAGAAAGACCCAGAAATGTGTGAGGTGTGTGATATGGCACAATCTGATCAGCAGATTCAGGAATGCATTCAGTCCCTTATCCTTGAACAACCGAAGCCAATGTATAATAGTTATCCATTTGAAGACAGTGTGGAAAAGGAGGTTCAACTTGTTGACATTATTGATGATACTGTCCAAAAAATTCTGAAGCAAATTCAGGCTGATCCTGATGTCTTTTATTGCCAATGCCTACTTGATATTCATGGAACAAAATATTCTTATGGACATCCTATCTTTTTCATAGAACAAAAAGAGGTAACTTTTAGAATTTTTTATGATCCAGTGGCAGATTATTTAGAGTCAACACTACATTATAAATCTGTTATCTTAGAGACATCATTTGATGAAAGTGATTACAAGTTGCTAGATCTTTGCTCTTCATGTTTTCCAATATTTCTGATTATACATATATTCGGAGTTGGAAGCAAGTTTTGGTGGGTTGATAAAAAAAAATTCCTGGTTACATTGGAAATGGGATTACAATTTGATTCAGTATATGAAAGGTTCCTCAAATACTTTTACAGTATTTGAAGGAAAGAGATTTGATTTTCATTGTATATACCGGTGTGTGAAGGATTGAATAAAGACTCCATAGCCCAATGGATGTTTTGCAGAGTAGAAGATAGGTTCAGTTCAATATCAGAAGGCACTAGTCTACAAGTTCTTGAAGCCTCACAAGGAGGACTTCATCCCGCAACAGGAGCCATATGTTATAGCTAGTTTTTGTTTTCTCTTTTTAGACCTTATGCTTATTTTCAAAACATGGTTTCTCTTATTGCTTTAAGATTCTGAGTTTGGTTTTTGAAGTATTTTGATAGCATGCTTATTTTTATTTTTTTATTTTATAGGTTTTTATTTTAAATTTACTTTACTTAGTTGTTTTCATACTTTTAATGGGCTTATTAGGTGTATATATTTCTGGAAGGTTGTAAAAAGATGTCATAAGGTTTTATCAAAGGTTGATTACACAATTTAACACTTTCTTTTTTAAGCCTTTTGTCAAAAAACATTAATCAGACATTCCTATAGTGCAAAGGTAGAAAAATGAACTAGAGCGCTACAAGAAAGTCGTGGCCTTCAAAAAAATCATAAGTTTGCTTGTGAGTTTTAAACTTTGCAAATGAGGGGATTTTTTCCACATCTGTAAAGGAAAATGATACGTGTTTATACCTTACTAATAATTTTGACAAGTGTTTGAGTCAAGGAAAGAATTATTCATATGAGTTACAACTGTCCGGTATGTGGAAAATTGAGATCCATTAAAACAGTAATGATGGTGCACGATGGGAGTAATTCATTGTGAGTCACAAATTTCTTAAATGTATGAAAGCTTATAGAAACCACGCTGATATCTGGCAGTCCATGATTGGAAGATATTGTGATGAAGGTGGCTAGAAGTTTAGGGTTTGCAGAGTAACTGATTGGCGCAATCGTGGTGGTTGAAGATAGAGTTATGAAAGTTACTGGACACCTAGGAAGACAAGAGAGCATATTTTTAGAAACTGAATCCATTATTACAATAGGTATGAAACAAATTGCTGACATCATCCATGAATTTGGGCTTGCTTTGACAGAGGATTAGTTATTGGTGTTGATTAAGAAGTGAAATTTTATGAACCCGATTTTTGCTCAATTGTTAGCCTATTCTCTTAATGGAATTGTTCAGAAATACTTATCAGTTTTTTGAAGGAAAATTCATATCAAGGGTTCTAATTTTCTCAGCTTCTGGTTGGCTGTTAAAATAACATACTTTCAAATAGTTTTAACTCTTTGCTAAAGAAGAAATTCAAATAGTTGATACAAATCAGGAAGGGGGTAAAAGTCCTTTAGAACAGAATCAAAATATCACAGGTATACAACAAAGTATACTCAGAATTTCCTGTAATAGATAATTTGAAAGCTGATAACCCACAGAGTTCAGGTCCAAAATCTAAAGAAGAGTTATTTGCAGCGGAATTAAAATGTGAAATGGTACAACTTTCAGCTGTTACATATCAAGGAAAATCAGTAGTATTGTTATGAGGAGCTGAAACAAGATGGAGACCAGAAGCCAGTAGAAAAAGAATCCCTTGAAATACAAAATAAAATGCATAGTTATGCTCTGTTTTTTCCTGTTTTGTCCATTGCAACTGAGCACGGATTACAAGATGATGGAGATTAATTTTAGAAACAAAAAAGAGGTTTTTGTTCACAAGAGAACCATTCACAAAACCTCTCTCAGTTTTGCAACAGATTTCAAGGTTTGAAAGATTCAATTTAATCTTTACAGCCTATTTTTCAGGGTTTAAAAATATTTAATATTTTCCTGTTTTATTCTTCATCTTGCAGGGAATATTCTGATTGATTGGAGACAATTTTTTAAAAAACAAGAGAGGATTTTTTCCATCACGGAACCATTCACAATAACCTCTCTCAGTTGTCGCACAGGTGTCACAGACTGAGAGATATGGAAGCTTCTTTGAGACCTATTTTTCAGAAATTCGCCAAATTTACCAGGAATCCGATTTTGATATTTTTAGTCGATTAGTTGAAAGTTGGTTAATGTTACTGCTGTGTAGTTTCAAATTAGACTTAATGAAGGGAAGATATAACTACTTCTTTGTAATTATATAAAGGGGTGGGGAAAACAGAGAAGAGGTTGGAATTTTTGTACAAGGGGAGGCTTTCAAGCTACTGTATACAGAGCTAAGTTCAGAATCTCTTATGTACTTTGGATTACTAATTATGTTATACATCCAATCTATAAGCCCATTTTATCCTATTTGCTGGTTTCATTTCTGATTGGTGTGATCACTCAGTTTATAAATTCATTTGTTGTTTAAGGTTATTTCTCATGGAATGCTTATGAACTATGGATGAAACTCAGTAATGTTCTTATGTTGTTCAAGTTTATGTTTCATATATTATACATCTCAGTCTTATATTGTTGCATGATTTAGTATTTGTCTTAGCCTTATGAGTTTTTACCCTCTTGTTTACAAACTGTAAAACCTAAACCCTAAAATCCTGTTTATTTATTTTTATTTCATGAGATTGTGTTGGCTTGTTCTTTAGTAGTCTGAGAACAATTTCTGGCACTAAGACTTTCCATAAGTTTCGACATTATTTGTTGGGAGGTAATTTCAAGATGTGTACATACCATTCTGCATTGAAATATTTGGTTAATAAGTCAGTGTTGGGGGGGGATCTATTGATGGATTCTCCTATTTCAAGAATTTGATTTTGAGATTATTGTTAAACCAGGTCGATTGAATTTAGGACCTGACCATATGTCGAGGTTAGAAAGTAGAGAAGATCTTGTTAGTCTTGATGATAGTCTCCCCAACACAAAATTGTTTGTGGTCAATATTATTGATGATTACTACAATGATATTGTACATCTCTTGACTATGGGATATGCACCAGAAGGATTCAGTACAACGTAGAAGAAGCAATTAGTTGTAAAAGCTATAGATTTTCAGTTGATCATTGCACAATTGTAATAAGATGGGACCAAATGAAATACTCTATCATTGTGTCTTGGAACATGAGCGACCATTGGTGCTGAATGAAGCACATGTTGGCGTTGCAGGATCCCACTATGTGGGAAAATAAATAGTGTGCAAGATTTTATAGGTCAGACTCTAGTGGCCTACTCTGCATGTAGATGTTAGAGACTATTGTCGCAGATGTGATATATATCAAAGAACTAGAAACCTGTCGCGATGAGATGAAATGCCATTGGTACCACAAGTAACTTTGCAAGCATTTGATAAATGGGTTGCTGATTTTGTGGGTTCTATTAACCCACCAGGAAAATGAACGAGTGCATGCTATACAATCATCACCATAGATTACTTAACCAAATGGGTCAAAGCAGTGCCAATAAGAGATTGTACCATTGCGACTACTAAAATATTTGTATTCAACCATATTGTGACTTGATTTGGATGCCAAAATATTTTGATAAGTGATAAAGATAGACATTTTGTGAATCAGCTAACTGAAAAATTAACTTAGGAATTTTAGAGTCAACACCAGAAGACATCGCCATATCACCCATAAGAAAATTTCATTGTCGAAGCATTCACTAAGATATTGGAAAATGCATTGACAAAGACATGTAGTGTTTAGAGGGATGATTTGGATCAAAATACCCCCGTAGTATTATGGGCTTATCGCACAACCTATAAAAAGTTGACAGGACATACTCCATTCATATTGGTTTGTGGATAGGAGGTTGTCATGCCATTAGAATATATTGTACCTAGTCTCATAATCGCCAGGATCACTAAGATGACATATGTTGGTGCAGTAGAAGAAATATTATCGCAGTTGGTACAATTGGAAGAAGATAACTTTGTCACATGATATCATCAGTGTGTCGAGAAGGAGAAACAAAATGCTTGGCATGATCGCTATATTAAGTTTAAACAGTTTCGGATTGATGATTTTGTCCTCTTGTATGACAGTAAATTTTCAAAGAATCCTGGAAAGCTTCGAATGCACTCGATGGGACCATATGTTGTCATCGATATCACCGATGGAGGTGTGGTCCAATTGTAGAAGTTAGATGGTACACCCTTTAAAGGATTAGTGAATGGAAGTTGGCTAAAACCTTATTAGGATAGCTTCACTTGGCTTGACTGAAAAGATAAACGTGAGAAAAAAATTTGAATTATTATATATAAAGTTTTTGTCACAAGTTTTTGATTTTGTCCCAATTTTCAAGTGTGTCTCAAGTAGAGAAATGTTGTTGCTGACTATACGTCTATCACAAGAATAACTTCTGCCATAAGTGACAATTGGATGGAAGTTAAGTTGAGGTAACGATATATTTTTTAGGCATGTTTTTTGTCACATATACCCTTAATGCATAATAATTACTCACTGCCAGGATAAGTGAAGTGATGGTTCATTTGGATTTTTTGAAATGATGGGAAAGATTTCCCCATGTGACAAAATTTGCCGCCACCTTTTCCATTTATTACAGACTGATCCAGGAGGATCTATGAGATCTATCAAAACTAAAGTCTTCAAAATGTGAATAGAAGCTTGCATTTTCGTATATCTAAGTGAAAGCTTTTTTGCGATGTTCATTTCGTGCAAAACGGACTCTGGTTGAGAAATTCATTCAGTTTTGAACTTTCAACAAGACATGTAAAACTAGCAAAAAGGGGTGCCATCTGGCACCACTGTAATGGTGACATGTGTCATGTACGATGTTGACGTCACACCACCACCACAGAGCTCCATGTGGCATGTATAGTTGGTAGGTACAATCAGCAGGTGGTTGGCATGGCAGCTCCACAGTAGGACACGTGGTTGAGGTTGATGACATGACCATGATGAGGTGGACCAGTGGTAGGAGGATATGTGGACCAATTAGGGCCTACCATGTGGCAGCCCTGTTGGAAAGCAGTTACACCAGTTTCCAAAATTTTATGGATTTGTGGAGGATCAAACCCCCGACCTCCACTTCACCTAAGCCTCCACCAAATCCATTTAACAGTCTCCTCCATTCGATTGGTCTTAACCATATGATAGACCACTGCTATTTAAATTTGAATGAGTTTTAATTTTGAAAAAAAATGGTTGATCGAGGGCTTAGCCCTCGACCCCCAAATATTTGTAATGTTGTAACCATATTCAAATCATACCATATAATACGATGAAACTTTAGATTATATACCACTGCCAATGCATATGCCAACAAACCTCTACCACATTTTATTGCCACCACATATATTATATGCCAACAAATCCACCATATGTTATGCCACGATTACACTATAACCTTTGCCATTTTCATATGCCAACACAAAAATGTGAAAGGAGGAGAGGTCCAAGACCTCATCCCACAATGCCAAATCTTTCACCATTGTGCCACAAGCTCCAATTGTTCTGGGATATGGAATATAATATTTTTATATTAGTATGGAGTGGATTTTTACCCCCAAATGGGTGTGCCTCTTTTTTTTTTCCTAAAAATTAAACTAAATCCATACTATTGTATGGTTTTTAACCATATATATGTTATATATTTCGGATTTGGTTATTATTTTTAAAACAAAAATGGATATTTGTGGAGATTGTTGGAGACATTTACCATCATACTCACTCTTTCGGTCAAATTGGCCTAGTTAAACCACTATCCTAAGTTTAATTGACATCAGTGGAGTATTAATTACCATCATCCCAGTCACTCCCATGCCTACCTACAGTCAAGGAGGCTAACTGGAGCACTCCAGGGATGATCTATGTGACATTAATGCACCTAATTGCTAACTGGTGGTTAATTTCAGTTCAACCATTCAGTTACAGTCAGTTAAGGTGCCTCCATTCATTAAATATATTTTTTAATGATTATTTAATGATTATTGATTATTATTTAATGAACTGGAGTCAACAAGGCGTCTCCACCAACTTCTGATGGTTAGTTCAGCTTCAGTTAACCTCATCAGGGTTTATTGGAGTCATGCAGGACTAGCACTTGATGGTTGGATTGCTATGACATGTGTTTGATCTCCTTCAGTTGAGATTCAGTCATTTATTGCACTCTGACTTCAGTTAGGGTTTGGTGAGTCAATTAGGGTTTTGGTCAAGTGGTTAACTGAGTGAGATTGCATGGAAAAGAGTCAGTTAAGCTAGACTCACTCATTGAACTCATATTTTCCCTTAGGTATTCAAATTATTCAATCAGTTAATCCATTGCTCTGCATGGGAATTGTAACCCATTATTGTTTATAAAATATACAGAGAGGAAACCTATTTTTGTTCCAGTTATTTTCCAATTCATGAGTATTTGTTAATAATTCTTTGATGATTTTGATTCCTAGTTCCTAGATCATGTGCAAGAATTAATATGGTATTAGAGCTTACGGCGGAACAAAGAACAATCTCTCAAGAACAAGATTTCGACAGATTTCTCCATGAGAAGTGAGCAATAGCTCAAAATTCCAGCACTGCACCAGAAGCCAAGGCTTACCACTAAATATCCCAAGTAAAGAACTTGTTGATCAAGCTTGCTTGATTGACTATGCTGGGTGTGATGAAAGCCTAGAATGTGCAGGCTGTCCGACCTTATTTTGTCTTTTCTGTTTTGATTTTCAGGTTTCTACAGGTGAAGCATTCGCTACAGCATATCCAGATGGCCTCCTCAGTACCTCTGTTGACTCCATACAATTTCCACACATGGAAACTCAAAATGGAGCATCAACTGTATTCCAAAGGACTCTTTAGAGTCGCCATGGACATTGAAGTTGAGCCTGGATCCGTCGTAGAAAAATCAAGATTCTTGAACAAGAAGGATGAAGCCTTCTGTTTCTTGTGCCTCTCTATTTTCGATGACCTTCTCTTCCATCTTACGGATCTGAAGACACCGAAACAAATATGGGACAAATTGGAATCTCTGTATGGACAACATGATGACATGAGAGTTTATCAACTCGAAAATGAACTCATGTCTCTCCAACCTTCCAATTTCGAGACTTTGAATGATTTCTTTACAAAGTTCAAGCATACTGTTTTTCTCTTCAAGCAATGCAAAGTGGAGAAGGAATATGATCAGCTCATCCTAGCCATCCTCTCCAAACTCAGGGTTGATTATTCAGTTTTTGTTTCTACATTCCATGCGGGGAAGCTCACAACTCCCGGATGGAAGATGCCTACATTCGATGCCTTCATTGAGTCCCTAACTAGTGAACATGACAAGCTTGTCCATATGGGGATCATCCGATCTTCCCGTCATCAAGCCCTCCATGTCTTGGGGCCCAAAGATACGAGGGTAAAGGAAAGCAACAGAAAAATCAGAAAACTAAATTTGATGCTCCAAAGCCTAGATTTGAAAATCAGCAACATCATGAATCTTCCGGCTCAAGGAAGAACAAAGGAAAATAGCACAATGGGAAAGAAAAAGTTAGGTGTTCTTACTGCGGGAAGGGTTTTCACCCTGAACATGCCTGCATGAAGAAAAATCTTGATGAAGCAACCTCTCTCCTTGAGAGGAATCACATCAATCTTCCGGAGAGCTTTCGGAGGAGAGATCACCAAGATCGGGAACCACAGCATGAGAAAAGTCATGCCCTCATGGAAAGCACTTCGAAGTGCAAATCACTGCTGATTGACAGTGGAGCTTTGAATCACATGATGGCTGAAAAAGACTCATTTTCATCCTTGGAGACCAGCAAATCCATCCCCATCCACTTGGGAGATGACTCCACCATCATTACCAAAGGACAAGGTACTGTAGATCTAGAAAATGGTTTTTTTTCTAATGTTTTGTATGTACCATCTCTAGCAGAAAATCTCCTTAGTGTCTATCAAATGACACATACAACAATTCCTAAGAGGGTCTCCTTCAGCCCAAATTATGTGGAGATAACAGAAATTGCATCCGGGAAACTCATTGCAAAAGGCCATGCAAATCATCATGCAAAATCCTATGAGTTCTCTCACTTTGTTGCGGATGCAAAGCCCACCGCTTTGCTAACTCATGGAAATGAGGTTAGTAGGTTGTGGCATGAAAGGTTTGGCCATATTAATTTCAAATATTTGCAGCAATTACAGAAAAATTCCATGGTTGAAGGCCTCTTGGTCATCAAGGAAACCACGGGAGTCTGCAAGGGCTGTGTGATTGGAAAACATCCTGAGCACAAGTTCGATCGGGGGAAGGCAAACCGAGCTACAAGAATATTGGATCTGATACATTCTGATATCAGTGGTCCAATGCTTGTCACATCCATGAATGGATCAAGGTACCTCCTTACCTTTATTGATGATTTTTCAAGGTATACATGGGTTTTCTTTCTCAAAAAGAAATCAGAAGTATGTGAGAAATTTTCTGAATTAAAGGCTTTGATCGAAAATGCCTCTGGGATTAAGATCAAGATATTGAAATCTGATAATGGAGGGGAGTATGTCAGTAATGATTTGCTGTACATTTGCTCCCAAAGTGGTATTCAGGTCCAACATTCAATTCCCTACACTCCCCAGCAGAACGAAGTAGCAGAAAGGAAGAATCGGTCTCTCAAAGAGATGACCACCTGTATGTTGGAGTCAAAGAAGCTTGATGCAAATTTGTGGGCTGAAGCCATGCATGCTACAACATACATTCAGAATAGGGTGCCACATTCATCAGTGAAAGGAAAGACTCATTTCGAAGAATACTTTGGACACAAGCCAGATGTGTCGAACCTATGGGTGTTTGGGTCCACTGCATGGGCCTGGATTCCACTTGATAAAAGAAGGGCTTTGCAACCGCAGAGCATAGAATGTCTGTTTATTGGATATACTAATGAATATAAAGGATTCAAGCTGCTGGATATCAATACCAAATAGATCATTATCGAGAGAAGTGTCAAGTTCGATGAGCCTCTTCAGGAGGTGGAACTAGTGGAGGAGAAAACTGCTGAAATTCCTTCCTATTCCACTGAATATTTGGATGATGAAATTGGGGATGATAAATCTGATTTCTGATATCAGTGTGCAGCAAACATCATATATTGAATCAGAACCTGAAGTGCAGAATCATCTTCCTACATGGGCCCGACAGACACTCTCCTCCGCAGGAGACAACATTGGAAATCCGGATGCGCCAAGGAGAACCCGGTCTGATTTCCAAAGAGCAGGTATTGCACTCTCTTGTTCTGATAATTTGCTGTCTGAAACTTGCTATTTGATGATTAGTTTAGATCCAAAATCCTACTACCATGCTCGGAAGGATCCAAGATGGCAAGTTGCCATGGATGAATAGATGAATTCTCTTCAGAAAAACACTACTTGGGAGCTAGTTCCTCTTCCTCCGGGAAGGAAATTGGTTCAATGCAAGTGGGTGTTTCGGACAAAGGTTTCTGCTGATGGAAGCACCTAAAAATATAAGGCAAGTCTGGTAGCAAAAGGTTTCTCTCAGGTCCAAGGATTGGACTACCATGAGACCTTTGCACCGGTTGCAAAAATGGACTCCATTCGTCTTGTTTTGGCTATTTCCGCATCCAAGCACTGGGAGGTGCAGCACATGGATGTTAAGTCAGCATTTCTGAATGGAGATATTCATCAGGAGATATACATGAAGCAGCCTGAGGGCTACATCACTGATCCATCTTTGGTTTGCAAGCTAAAGAAGTCACTATACGGTTTAAAACAGGCCCTAATAGAGAGGTATTCCAAGATGGATGCCTTCCTTGTCTCGCAAAACTTTCAGAGATGTAGATTAGATCCAAATGTGTATTTACAGCAGCATGATGGTCATCTAATTATCATTGTTTTATATGTTGATGAATTACTGATCACAGGTAGCACAATTGCCTCCATTTCAGCCATCAAAACTGCTCTCCACAATGCCTTTGAAATGAGTGATTTGGGGCTTCTAAAACAATTTTTGGGGCTCGAAATTGAGCAAAATTCTGATGGGATTATGGTCACTCAGTCAAAATACATTTCAGACCTGTTAGTCAAGTTTAACATGGCTGAATGTAGGATTGCACCATTCCCTTTCCTTTCAGGGATCAGCATTGAAGAAGGAAAAAGCACACCTCCCATGGACTGCACTATCTATCGACAGCTGATTGGTAGCTTGTTGTACTTGACACATTATAGGCCTGATATTTGTTATGCCATGAATGCTGTATCAAGATACATGTAGCAGCCTCATGATCTTCATTGGAAGGCAGCCAAGAGGATCCTCCAGTACATTCAGGGAACCAGGACCTACGACATTCACTATGCTGCAGACTCCGAGCTAAAGCTGGTTGGATACATAGATTCCGATTGGGTGGGTGATTCTATTGACCGGAAGTCAACTTCCGGATATGTATTCATGTTTGGTTGTGGCCCTATTTGCTGGTCAAGCAAAAATCAGGCTGCCATAGCACTATCTTCAGCAGAGGCCGAGTATCGAGGAGCGGTGAATGCTTGCATCCAATCAATTTGATTGCAAGGCATTCTTTCAGAGTTTGATCTTGGTAGTACTTTGTCCACTGTCCTATTTTGTGACAACCAAAGTGCTATTAAGATATCCACGGATCCAGTTACCAGGCAGAGGAACAAACATGTAGAGATTCACATGCACTACATCAGGGAGCTAGTGCATGACAGGACCATCATTCTGCAATACTGCCCGACTGATGAGCAGATTGCAGACATCTTCACCAAGAGCTTTTCAGAAAATAAGTTCACTTACCTCCGTTCACTGTTGGGGGTGAGTTCATCAGGGTGATCCAGACTACTTTCAGTGTTCATCTTGAGGGGGGGTTTTTTTTCCCACTGGGTTTTCCCTCTTTTCCTCACTTAGTTTGTTTTGAGCATTGTTTCAGTTGCTTTATTGTATAGGGTGACCTATGGCCTTTGTTGCCAGGGCCCTAGCATTTTATGCATCTATGTTTTCTTACTCTTCCTGAGTATAGCTTAAGGGGGGGTGTTGGAGACATTTACCATCATACTCACTCTTTCGGTCAAATTGGCCTAGTTAAACCACTATCCTAAGTTTAATTGACATCAGTGGAGCATTAATTACCATCATCCCAGTCACTCCCACGCCTACCTATAGTCAAGGAGGCTAACTGGAGCACTCCAGGGGTGATCTGTGTGACATTAATGCACCTAATTGCTAACTGGTGATTACTTTCAGTTCAACCATTCAGTTACAGTCAGTTAAGGCGCCTCCATTCATTAAATATATTATTTAATGATTATTTATTATTATTTAATGAACTGGAGTCAACAAGGTGGCTCCACCAACTTCTGATGGTTAGTTCAGCTTCAGTTAACCTCATCAGGGTTTATTGGATTCATGCAGGACTAGCACTTGATGGTTGGATTGCTATGACATGTGTTTGATCTCCTTCAGTTGATATTCAGTCATTTATTGCACTCCGACTTCAGTTAGGGTTTGGTGAGTCAATTAAGGTTTTGGTCAAGTGGTTAACTGAGTGAGATTGCATGGCAAAGAATCATTTAAGCTAGACTCACTCATTGAATTCGTATTGTCCCTTAGGTATTCGAATTCTTCAGTCAGTTAAGCCATTGCTCTGCATGGGAATTGTAACCCATTATTGTTTATAAAATATACAGAGAGGAAACCTATTTTTGTTCCAGTTATTTTCCAATTCATGAGTATTTGTTAATAATTCTTTGATGATTTTGATTCCTAGTTCCTAGATCATGTGCAAGAATTAATAGAGATTTACCCATATTTTCTCCATTTTTAAATGGATTTGTATCCCATTAAATTTGGGATCAAATATTTGTAAATCCCACTCAATTTGGGGACAATATATGGATTTGTGGGCTATATAAACCATTGTAATTTTGCATGAAAAGGCATGGAGGATTATTGAAAAATGTATTGAAGTGTTGGTGATATGATGCTAAAGTTCCTTTGAAGGATTTGTAAGCTATATTTGTTTGTAAGAGGATTTTTAGCCACTCTTGAGAGATTGTGGAGAGTGATAGGACTTCATTGTTGAAGCCTAGGTCTCTTTGTAGCAGTTGTGATTCTGCAAAGAAGGCATTTGTACCTATTCAAGAATTTTATTTTGAAGACCAATAAGATCAGTCCTCATTGGAGCTCGACCCGGAGATGTATCCCAGGAGGGGTGAACTCTGTTATCAACTACTATCTACAAATTTCATGGTTTGCATCTCTTTTCTGTGTTTTATGTGCTTCGATTATGCTCTTTAAATTTTTTCATTTAAATCCTTTTAATAAGTTTAAGCATTCAAATTTCCACATGCAAATTAATGGTTATAAATATCGTGTCATTTTTCGATCACATACCCATGTGAGAAAACAAATTCCTGCATGCGTAAACCTATTTTCATCTTCGCGCATAAGTTTGTTCATTCATTTGTATCCAACTGAGTAATTTCTTGAACTGAGCTATTTGTTTGCAACCCCTTTGAAGCCGAAGCCATTGATTGAGTACGGTAATACATGTGTCAAGCATTGGCACTTTTCAAGAGTCTTGTATGGAGGTTCCCTCTCCCATGCCCATTGTTGAAGAACCTCTAGAAGTTATGTCACGTTCAAAGTTGGTTGTTCCACCAAGAAAGAAACGAACTGGCCATGGAAATGTTCCCCAACAAAGATTTAAAGCTACCCACGATGCCGAAGGATCAGGATCTGGGTTTGCGATCATATTTCTTGGATACATTCCCCTGAGGAAAGATGATGCTCCTAGAATAAATATTAGCAAGAATTCCAAGTATCTGTTGGTCAATCCAACCATCTAAAATCCGTCCATGTTATGGAAGACATTCTACCGAATATGAAGAAGATGGGATTCATAGACCACGATCTGACGAAGTTTCCTGAAATCACCATGTCATAGTACATGACCTATGTGCGAGAAACTAAAGATGGACCTATTCACCTCGTTCTAATGGAGTGGGCATGAGGACTCGATAAGTCAGGAATACTGTCATTGATGCAAATGCCCCATTTTGGTTGCATGGTGGAAGTGAATACATGTTTCAAACAATTGGTGGTTTTCTTTCATGGAGGCTACCTTTGGTTGGATCGACGAATTTTGATGGATCTCTACCTAATAGCTTCAATCACTGGACTTCCTCTTGCAAGGGTCAATCCATCACCTTTATATTCCAGAAAGGAGCAGGACCTGGGTCTAGTCAACCGAATGAAGGAGAAATATGACCTAACCAGAGATAAGAGATGCTTTTCCATTGCCTCTATTAATGACACTGTTATTTGGTTCGCAAAAAAAATTTTAACAAGCAAGATGCTCATAAACATGATACCGAATCAATGTACTACTGGAACCGTTGTTGTAGTAGAGCAATGTGCTACAGGTATACAGATGAACTGGTCGACCTATTTGTTGAATGAGTTGTTAGTAGATGCTATCGATGCTCAAGAGAAAGGAAATCCCTTTACTTGTTCATGGTTGTTAATTTTGATATCATTTGTTGCATGGGCCAAGCCGTCGAACCACCAAGGAGTGGATGTTCTTGTGCCATGTCGAGGGGAACGCGGATACCAGAACCTATGGTACGAGAGGGATAATCTATGCCGACAGAAGGAAAATAACTTTGAGTTTTATTTATATGATGATGCACTGAGGAATCATATTGGGAAATAAGCAAGGATTGATACGAATAAGGTTCGTCGGTTCCGCAATGTTATCAAGTATTTTGTCGAGGCTCACCACATTTATCTGCAAAAAAAAAAAACCCAAGAACCAATGGTTGGCCACTAAGTTTCGGATAACAAATGAATACATTGAGACAATCATTTGGGACTAGCCCGAAGAGTAGAGATAACCTATTGCAGATGACCAATTATCTGTTCATACTTAACTACGACATGACAGAACTCCAGGAAATTAGGGTGGGATCCACAAGGAGATCAGCATGATGCAAAAATCCGACAAATATCCCCTTATGAAAGAAAATAGGAATCCAGTGCGACCCTAATGGATCTAGAGCTGGGCAACAAGAGAAAAAAATATAAGGACTGAAGAAAGAGTCGCAAGAAGAGGAAGGCCAATAAAACAACTGGAGTTGGGGGGCTTACTGATGATGATTATAATCACATTATTGACTGAATGGAGAAAGTGGCTAATGAAACCTGCCAGAAGATCAATTAGAGGAACACTGACTTGGTCAAAGGAATCTTGGATTTACTGTAGACTCTGTGCGTCACAATAAAAGAAGTTAGAATAAAGATCAAGCGAGAACCATTCCAGACTTAGTCACAATAATTCCATCCCTTTGAGGATCGAACTATTGAGGTACCATCACTAAAACAACATAGAAATATTCAAGTGTCTCCTAAGGCACTTGATTTGGTCACTCTAGAGCATAATTCCATGATCAAGTGTTGATTTTTCTATAATTCCTATGTATCTACTACATAATATTCAATAGGGTGCAATAGATAAGTTGAAGGCAAGAGAGAATATGGTGTTTGAGCAACTCAAACATTGAAATAATATAGTCGCATTACTCAAAAAAAAAAATTAAAGAGAGGGAGAAAAATTCATAGAGATGGCAGGAGGACATGAAAAGATTGGAACAAGTTGTTGCACTCTCCTGCCATGAATTCAATGAAGAGGAATTACAAGTGAAATGCTCCTAGAGGCCAATTTTTTTTGACTTGGGGAGGTAGTTTTCAACCTTCGCCAATGAATTGCAGAGTTAGAAACAAATATTACTCCCAGTACACCACCTGAGCTACTAGAAGCGCAACAAAAGGAAGTAAAGGAAAATGTTCAAAAGATTCAGGAGGTTGAGGCACTTTGTGCCAAAGCATATGTGCAAGTTCTCAGTCTGGTAAATCCTTGATGGATGATGTGAAGTTGGAGAAAGTTACAGAGAAAATTCATACCTCATAATCAAATCTGACTAGGATAAGAAATCAATTGAATAAATTTTCGTCGGTCAAGAAGATGAGCAAGGCTGCTGACTTCAAAACATTACAACAATAGGTTGCTAAACTGCGGACACAACAACAAATATGAACTGAACGTGTCACAGAGCTCCAGGCATAAGCATATAAAATTACAGGAACCATCCACCTGATCCATGAGCGAGTGTTACAAGCACTACGAGTGACAAGAGTTGGAACTTTAGAACATATCAGTTCTAAACTTGTCGAACAAATGCAGAAAGTTAAAGGAGACGTGAGAGAAACAAAGGAAGTAATGAAGATTTGTTGAGAGTTTCAGAGTAAACTCGATGCAACAAAAAATTGTGGTTGAAGTGGCTCGGGATGAGCCACAAGTAAGTGTTGGGGGCTTGTTGGCCCTAGGAAAATGCATACCATTTTTTGTCAAAAAAGTGAAAAATTTGGTCGCAAGGTGAGCAAGGCCGCGACGAGAGAAGGAGAAGAGTAAGTCAAATTAGGGAATCCAACATATTTTGAAGAAACAATAAATATAAGGGTGAGTTAAGTTATACTAATAGTATATCTTTGGGAATGGCCATGATTGTAATATGGTTCGTTAGTGTGTTCATTAATGTAATGGGATTTGGGGTAGTTAGAACAACCAATCGACTGTCAGTTGAGAACTAGTTGACGATTAGAACAAGAATTGTAAGAAGTATATAAGGTCGACCCAAGTTGTGTGCAGGTCAAGTAATCAGTTAAAAAATAATCAATATTGAACGAGATCACCATTATGATAGATATCGACAGAAAGGTCGACAAAAATATGGAAGACATGAGAGCATGAGAAAGATAGAGAAACTCATCTGATGTAAAGAAGATTATGAGAGAAGTCTACAGGTTGTGTGCCCAGACCAAACCGTTCCAAATATTACCCATGCTAGATGACGAGCTCTTTGTGGTTTTTCCTGTATGATTTTCCACGTTAAATATCCATGTCTTTAATGTCTATGTATTTTCTATTTGAGTCTTTATGATTGTGTCACACTTATATTGATACAATATTGTGGAAATGACAATGATGCTATAAATCTATGTATTTTATATGCTGTGAATGTGTGGATGGATTGTTCTGCTTTCTTGTTGTGTATGTGTTGAAGGTAATCTATCCCTCTGTTTCGGTCGAGCTGCTTGATTATGTTGTCTTGAATAAATCTCTTTCCATAATTGCAGAACCCTGGTTCTGGAAGTCCCCATAGGTACCTCGAGTGAGACCTCACCTACGTCGTAGGTGTTGCCGATGGATTTTCACTCTATTGGGTTGATATCTTGGGCTTTGTTGGACGGATAGTGAAGACTGAACTAGGGTTAGTGGAATCAACCCAAACATGGCCAGGGAGAGGGAAATATATTTATAGCCTCATCCCATTACTCCTTAGATCAGACAGCTCTTGATATTTTTCAACCTACTCAAGTTCTATGAGGAGGCGACATCACTCAAGGGAAGCAATACGTTCCTCAATCAGTTGATCACATGTTAGGATGATCATAGGAAGGAATTTCGAGTTGGTCCCGATGAGTAGTTCCAACCCACACAAGATCATCATAGGGTCATCATAGGAAGTCATTTCGTGTTGGTTCCAATGAGAGGTGAGGAATTTCCCCAGTTCCCTGAGGTCCTAGCTGTAGTCCTCACAATGACTCAGCTAGTCTATGTTCAAAGATATGTTGATCTTAACATCCTTAAGCCTGCTCAGTTTCAAGTTAGCGGTGAGAAACTTTCCATTACTTCTTTTGGTAGAGAGGATGTGAGGTGCCTCACTTTGTTGGTTATGACCATCGCACAAGTGATGGGTATCACATTAGTTTCCCTTTATTATATATTTTGATTATTTAGTGCAAGCAACTATATTTGTTAGGTGGTATGCTATTTTTTATGACAATTTTGTTACGCTCTTAGTCGATGTTGTGCATCTATTGGTGGAAGGGAGAACTTCCCTTTTCGTTTAAAGTTGTTTTTTCTTTTTTTTAAGATATTTCTAGTGACTATACGATCTTTGACTTGTTCCTCCTAGATTGATGACAACTGTGCATATGCACATGTGGGGGAAGATGATGCCCAAGTTGGGTAAAATAGACTTTAATACGAGGATTACCATGGATGTGCTTGACATGCTATGCGGTGAGGACCGGCCTTGATTAGACATGGTTGCATATCCATATGTGCGGGGTTGGATTGGAGAGAGTATACCAAAATATTCTTCACCCAAGACAAGCAATTTGATGATAGAGGTAAATTTAGTGTTATGTTTAAATTAATATAGTTTCATTTTATTCTCTTTGTACTAAATGTAAATGAAATATATTTTGAAATTGTTATATTAAATTCATGTGTAATGAAATTATCTAATTATTATTGTGTACTATATATTTTATAGATATTGACACATTTGATGGCAATGTGGGGTGTCGTCCTTTGCAGGTAAATGAGGATCAAGACATGGATATGCATGATCACCCCGAGGTTCCTTGCTTATCCAGACCTGGCCTTCAACGCAGGCCAAAGTAGAGGTTTTGACAGGACATCACAGATAGGTTATCCAGATTATTAGCAAATCAAGGAGTTCATCTTGTTTCAGTTAGGGAGATTCAGAGGAAAGACTAGTACATTGAGATATGGAGGATGCTTCCTCTTGATATGAGGATTTTGATGTAGCACATTGTTGGTTCTTGCATTCTTCTAGATGTCAGGTTGATGGTAGTTCATTGTCTGATGAGAGTGGGCATCCTTGGCCTCCAATTCCACCTTCTTCTGCACTAGATGCTTCAACTAGTGGAGTATCCTCCACATCCACTGCACCTCCTCCTCTTCAACCTTTGACATCTCATACACCTCCTCCATCACCTCCTTCATCATTTAGTCCTCTACTCCTACTTGACCTTCCTCTTGATCCTACTTCATCATCTCCTCTACTCCTACTTGAACGACCTATCGATCCTACTTTTTATCCTGACCATCCACTATTTACTACTCCAACCATTTATATTATAGAGATGCTCATATGGGGTTGTACGATTCATCTTGATGGAGCTATCCATGCTTCTCTAGTCCAAACTCATTTCTTTCCTAGAACATGTATTGATGCATTTGGCTCTATTGGTGGAGATTTCAATGCCTCTGGCTCTACTGCCAGAGGTGGTGATACTACCTATGGCTCTATTGGTTGAGGTGATTATGCCTCTCGATCTGGTAGAAGAGATATGATGATGCCTTTGGTGGAGGATCAAATATGTCAACAATTATTGGATTGGAGATATATTAATTTGGCATATTGTATCATCGCTTTGATGTTATATATATTCATATCTATATACGATTGGATTTTTCACGTTTATGTTGATGTTTATTTATATGTCGATGGTGATGGAGCCCCAAGGGTTAGCTCATTTGTTCGAGCACCCATCACTAAAGCACCTCTACATGAAAGGTGGTGGGTTCAATTCTCCTTGATGCACTTGGGGTTAGGCATGCCGAATTAATATATGTCGAGAGGTGTGAGGCCCCTTTGGGTGGTCATGCCCAGATTTGTTTCGTGGATGTAGCGGGTACTGACTGGTCTTTGGTATGGTGCAAACCACATTATATATATATATATATATATATATATATATATACATCGGTGGTGATGTGTTTTTTGTTTGTTAGATGGTGAAAATGTTCATGATGATCATGGAACACTCATGTTTACATTTATTATTAGATATGTGTGTTAGATTATGTTTAGATATGTTAGATGTATATGTTAACTGAATGTTTATGATGATATGTCCATTCTTATTTTTTGTTTTATTTTAATGATGTTATGATGGTATGATGTTATTTATTTTTATGTTTGTTAGATGCTAACAATGATAACCATGGCATGTTTAAGTTTATGTCGTGAAAATGATGATGATGCAGGTACATTTTTGTTTATGCTTATGGATATGTTTATGTTAGTATGATGATATTTATGTGTATGTTTATGATGGTATGATCATGATGTTTAGGTTTTTTAGGTGTTGAAAATGATTATCATTGTATGCTTATGTAAAATAACTTCGTACTATTCAAAATCATGTGGGTCTTTAAATCACTAACTATTAATTTAGTTGACAAAAACATCACAAATTGCATTGTAAGTTACGAAATAAAACAAATTCTTGTATGACTTAACAAGTTTTCAAAGCAAAATACCTTTGTAAAGAAAGTTATTGGTTTTAATTTTGGTCAAAATTTTAGAACCCTTTCGACCATTTTTCATATGAAATAATTTCAACCTAAATTTTGTATAGAATTTGAAGAATACTTTCATATATATGTTGATATATTGGTTAGAAATTTGAAATTGTGTTTGGTTGTGAGGTCATCATAAATGTGAAAATATGGATTGGAGTAATGGTCATTGAAAATGTTGAAAATTATTGTTTCATTAATTAATTTAACATAGGTTAGATTTTTATTTTTACATAATATAATTGAATTAAAAATATCATTGATTTTATTTTTTTTATGAATTTTGTATTGATAATGGATGAAGTTGTGGAAACTCTATGATTTATGAATGTTGTATAATTTGTCATAGTGTCATCTTTATAATTTTTTCTATAGCTTATCATAGTATAATATTTATGTAATAATATTTTTTTATTTGGTGTTCATATTGTTCTTATATAATTTTTATGGATATTATAATTTATTGTAATTTTCATAATAAATAGTATAATTTGTCATAATATTATACTTATATAATAATATAGTTATTTTGTTGCAACTTTACGTCGAGCATTACAAAATAATATATAATTATTTTTAACAAAAAATTTAACTATTCATCGTATAATGTTGAAATGTTGTGTATAACTTAATTATTCAAATAATAAACATAAATGAATAATTTTGTATAAGTCTAACCAAACATCATAACAAAAAGTCAAAGTATTACCATGTAATAGTATTATTAACATCATAAAAAAATGTAAATATGAACATCAATATGACCTATTAATGTATCATTCGATATTTTTATTTTTTGACAATAACTCACTTTACAATGACAAATATCAAAGCTCTAATAGGAAGAAACAAAAATACTTGATTAAAAGAACAACCTTTTCTCTCAATTGTAAACCCAAAAGTTGCATTCTCCAAACTTATTATTATCCATCATGATCTTCATTATATAATCTAACATTAGTCCACATTGAAGGAACTCAACTTATACCCTCTACAAATGAGGTTTGGTTATGATTAATACATAATTAACATGATTTGTTTGTGGATGCTCAAAGATATCCAGTGTTCTAAGAATTGCGATTATTTCCAATATTGACAATTATGTACTTTTCGATTAAATGTGATTAGAGAAGAAGATAAAAGGAAGAGACTAGGTTTTCAAATTTCATGTGGCCCCTTTTGATTCACATTGAATAATGGAAGGCACAAGATGAGTGATTCATCAAACATGTTTGGCGAAGATCAATCTGAAAGGTTGATTCTATGTACAAAATACTATGACATGTTAGGGAGTAAAGGAAAGGACAAAGTGATCCAAAATAATCATCTCATTGTAAATAATGGTAAGTCTGGAAGACTTCAATTGGTTATCCCCAAAGAAGATGGATCTACTATGAATTGGAAGCGAATCATTTTCTCATGGATCTATTCATCCCCAACCATTATAGGGGCAATATGTAGGGAAACAAGATACTCAAGGCACATTGAAGGATCTCTTTGAGCAATTGATTAACACACTCATTGATTTTGGGAGCTATAAGGATGGGAAATCCAATGTTGCTTAACAAAATGTTGCAGTATCAAATGGTCTTACATGTAACATAAGTCAAAGCTTGAGATCTCCTTTCATTCCATTTGTGTGGGGTTTCCTAGATTCCCCTAGAAAGCATATCCATCCTTTTAATCCTATGGACATGGTACATTCAACCATCCCAAAAAAAAATACAACAAAATATCACCATCTAACAAAAACTCGATTATTTTGAAAATCCCATTGAGAGGAGATTAGAGATATTCTCGTTAGACATTCATAAACCATCAATGGGTAAGATATCACATCTCTTGAAATAAATCCTTCAAGTAGAGAGGGAAGTTGAAGTGGGTAGATAATGGATAATTATAGGGGAACTTGAAGTGCTGAAATCCCCAAAGAGGGGTAGGAAATGAAATCATCTTTTAGAACATAAGGGGCATGAGAAACCATTTCAAAAAGACCTATCTCCCAGCTATCATCTCCAAAAAAATTATATTATTATGGTATAAGAAACAATGCTAAATCCAGATAGGTATCTTAAAATTATGGAGGTCTCCCAAATAGGAATTTTTGCATGCCATATATTATTATGCTATAAGAAACAATGCTAAAGCCGGATGGGTATCTTAAAATTATGGAGAAGGTCTCCCAAGTAGGAATTTTTGCATGCTCATTGTGGAATGTCACTTGCTTGTATACAATGTATAGCAACCAGATCAAATACTTGTCAAAATTAAATTCGCAAGTACTAATTGCTAATATTTCCTTGAGTTGAGATTTCAGTCACTTGCATAAAACCAAACTTGGTATTCAAAGACTGACTTACTAAGAATGTTTATAACATCACTTTTAATGAGCATTAGGTTGTCCTCGTTAGAATCATCGATCATAAAGGAGTTTTAACAATATTTCCTTGAGTTGAGATTTCAGTCACTTGCATAAAACCAAACTTGGTATTCAAAGACTGACTTATTAAGACTGTTTATAACATCACTTTTAATGAGCATGAGGTTGTCCTCGTTAGAATCATCGATCATAAAGGAGTTTTAACAATAGTACGACAAATATATAAAGGCCTTTATCAACAATAACATGTTCATTAAGTTGCATTAAATCTTTTTATAGGACTGTCATATGTCAAAAGATGGAAATAGAGATGAGCAAAATACTTTCTAACAAGAGTATATTATAGCCAAAAGTCACCTATATACTGAGATCAAAATAATGTCAGCAAGCTACAGCAGAATGGAGAAACTTGTGTCTACACTTAAGATGAAGTATATGGGATGTTTTGTATCAAAGTAATGCGCAGATATTTTAAATGAAATCAGTCTTGTTGACAGTGATGTTTAGAATAATGACAATAATAATGACTCAAATCCAAAGTGTTGCCAATCAGATATTTTAAATGAAATCAGTCTTGTTGACAGTGATGTTTAGAATAATGTTGAAAAATACTATTCCAATACAATAATGACTCAAATCCAAAGTGTTGCCAATCAGAATTGTATATGGATTGACCAACGACACAAAATATCTTAGAATGCTGAGTGGATATCCTGGAAGGAAGATACCAATGCCAATAGTTGCAAGCGATCAAGGCTATATGTCAGGGATTAAAAAGAGTGGCTTTGAATGTTCATATTAATAGTAACATTGAATGAACTCAGATTACTTCAAATCTAATAAAATGTTGTAATCCCACTTGAGAGTGGATCAAATTAACCATCAGGCTAGTTCGAATATCATTGTCCTTGCAAATATAGCTTAACCAGGTTAAAGTCTAATGTCTATCACGTGAAGAAACAGTGATTAATCAGATTTTCAGTGGGTCGAATTGATCTAAATCAGGCAATCAATATCACTATCAACCAGATAGTAACAGTGAGTAGGGAAAAACTCTTAGATTCTTTCTGATTTAAATTGAATACTAGTGATTACGATTATATAAATACTCATGAAATACTTGTAGTAGCTCAGCATAATATTAAGACCTTTGTATGTCAAGAGAGATATACCATTCAAAGTATGGCAGTGTTAGTTATGATCAAATCAGATTTATCATCCGATATTCAAAGTAGCATATAGCTATAGGGTTAAGTTACTGAAAACCATTCACAAAATCAGTTTGACGATTTTAGATGTATATTAGATAAGATTCAACATAGGATTAGACCATTAATATTCTGATCCAATAACTTAGAAAAATGGGATTTGGTTCACTTAGTCAATTTGGGACTAGGTTTGAGAAAATTTTGGTGTTGATATTTTGATATATTACTAATCATAGAAAGAATGTGGAGAATCTAGATCCACCACACAAGATTAGTACTTCTTTAGGAAACAAACTCAACACTCAATCAATTAAGTAACTCAAATTTTGAATCCAACATTACAAGATAATGAAAGATATTCAAATGATCAAAGAGATAATACTTCGATCTTTTGAAGCATAAGAGGCTTACTTACACAAAGTGTTGTTTTTATTATTATTTATGGGGTTTATTTAGCTCCTTGGGGTTTAGATGGTAGCAATTTTGAAAAGTCAAGGAGAGTAAGTATATTTAAGGTTTGATCCAAGCTCCTACAAAACAAGTGAAGGTAAATAGATTTAAAATTGGTGAAAAGTGATAAATTGCAACAAAATAAAATCCAAAACCCTATACTAATGTCTTAAGGGAAGCATCAAGCTTAGGAAAATGTAGTCAAAGTTTGAGATGGGAATTGAATAAGGATCTTTTCAAGGGAGGGTGGAGGATATTCAACACCCCTCTTCTAGTTGAGGGAATCCAATAGATCCGCTACTCCAAATAATTCTTGGACACCTATGATCATCAGGAGAACAATCTAGCTAACAAACAAGCAACATAAATCGTTTAGTTAAAGCTATAATAAACAAAACCCTAGCATGAACAAAAGAGGTTGCAGTAATAAATTAAAACAAGAAAATAAATTGAACATGATAGACAATGTTGCAACAATTACCTGTCAACTTGCTATAGCTAAGCATAATCACCGTAGATTTACCTTAAATTGGTGAATCCATATCCAACAACATTCAAGAAATTACCATAAGTTTACACAAGAAGAGCCCCAAGTACACCAATAGAGAGCAACAACAAAATAATTTTTATTGCATTATCAAAAAGTCCACCCAGAGAGAAATTCATCCTCCTTTAAATGGCCAAGGAGGGATGAATTCTTCTTTAGAAGAGATCTCGGGTTTTATATAAGTTTGTTACATGATAAATTGTCTTATGATAATCTCAAGAAGGGTTGTTGTTGGATCAATGGCTTAGATACAACACTCTTACCTAAAATAATACAAGAAAAAGGCAAGTCGTTAAGCTAAAGAAGGTGCATCCTTGGTCTAGGGACCAAAAATACTACAATATAACCATGGGTTTTTTCAACACGAGAGGATAAAATTGTGTCTTGATTTACAAAGCCTTTGTTTGTTTGTTGAAACCATGTGTTGTTTTTCCATCTTCCAGGATTTGACCAAAAACCACTTCTTAGCCAAGTCGTTGGAGGCTAATGATTTGCTCTTTCGAAGTCGACCCATGTACTAGGAGGATAAATCAAGGGCTAGGACTTCATCTTTCAATGAGGTTTGCTTTAGATGCCATCAAATCACCTCCACATGTTTGCCAAGGTGCCACCTCATCTTAATTGACCTCAACATATGTGCCACAAGCCAATTTGAGCAAAATGACTTGGGCTTTTTAGGCTAATTAGTTCCAAAATATATATAAATGTATCATTAACTTGAAATTAGAACTTAAAGTGCACTTTTAGCCTCTTAATAAATTATTGAACACGAATTGGACCTTTTTCAATGAAAAACCTTAGGCGTGCCATCAATGGTCATGGTAATTTAATATCCTGTTCTTGTGGTTTGGTGGGAATCAGATAAATGACGAGTCGGTTAGTCGCTTTGCCAGTGATGGAGCCCCATAAATTATCTCTGTTGTAGAGAAGCGAGGCAATAAATTATACTTGGTGCGGTGGAGGCAACGGTCAAATGTAAGTGTTAACCAAATCATAAATTGGAGGTGCTCTCATAAGTCTATACCTAAAACATAACCCATAAATATCCCAAAGGCCTGAAAGGTATATTATGGTGGCAAGTCATATATAGGCCTTTTAGCCATTTCCCTTACTGGGCCACTTCCCACCACCTTAATAGGATGGCCACCAAGAACTGCACGAATGACCTTAAATTGTAGTAGCGAATAAAGAAGCTTTAGTCAAAGCCATTAATGCATTCATGTCCTATTTATTCAATAGTGTGTTAGTTGTCCAATTGGAGACAACTCTTAACTGTAAGGCAGGATGGCTAGCGTATAGAGATTTTGTTTACGCGCGAGTATTTACCCTGTAATAACCTAAAATAACACTGTAAAATCCTATGTGCCTACAAAAGTGCTAAGATGGGCAACACATTGCATGGAAACAATTGACCTCGGTTGTATGGTCCATGAGGTGGCAAAAATACCAAATCATTGCCAAGATAGTGGCTAGGTATTTCTCATGCTTGCCCATGAATTTCCAAGATGCTCACTGACACTAAGGAAGGCCCCCATGGTATCTGTTCAATTTTAAGGAGTGTTTTGACAGGAAATAGTTAGAGGCTATAAAAGGGCCAATTGGATTCCCATATCTACCCTCGGATCATCAAAATACTAAGCATATCAACTCTGTTAGCACTCAGAATGTACCCAGGTTGTAAAAGGCACACCCCGAGGTAACAGCAAAACCACTTTAGGAAGATATTGGTAATTTCTCCCAGAGAGGGATCTCTCAACATGAACTTTACAAATTGCAAGACCAAACGGTAACAATATTTAAAGGTTTATTTATTTGGTTGAAACAATCACATATCCATTGGGCAACGGAGTCATATACATATAAAAAGATTCCCAAAATGCATACACAGGATTTTTCAAAGGCAAGATAATCACATAATTGCAGTCATTTCATTTGTCAGGGTGAAAATAGAAGAAATGAGAGAACAACCCATCAATACAGAGCATCTAAGACGAATTCCATATCAACTTTGGTAGAAAAGATCATATAATACCTGAAACGATGAATAGAGCATAAGCATATGAATTCTAAACATCAAACACTGTGTTCCAGATACGACAGAAAAAACAGAATGGAGCGTTACACAGGAAAAATTACAAATCACACAGAGAAAGAAAGAACGGACTGCAATGTCAATGATACATGAATCTCTGAAAAAGAACTCTCATGCATTCATTTGGTATTAAAAACAAGACAGATATGTTCTCCACAACTTACTTCATCTGATGGGTTCCAACCCCCATCTCATAAAAGAGATACAAATTTATAGATCAAACAATAAGTCTGCCTCCAGCAGATCAATAACAGAATGACCGGCGTAAATTAGAGTTTGTAACTGAAATCCTACACCACTAGGAAGTTGTTACAATTCCATTCCTAACCGATCATAAAGCATGAAACAACTGGATAACAAACTTTGGTCCATCAGCTCCGAATCTTTGCCCCAACAGCTCCACGTCTTTTCCCCATCAGCTCCGAATCTTTGCCCCAACAGTTCCACGTCTTTTGCCAAATCAGCTCCAAGTCTTTGCCCCATCAGCTCCACGGTATCTGCCACTTGTTCCTATGGAGGAAGAGTAAACTTTATTTTCCCCAGCCGCTCCACAGCCTTCCACTGTTCGAAACTTGGGGTGTCGCTTTCCATCATTTCCCGGATGGCTACCTCGAGCTCCATGTATGTTTCGTAGGACTTTTTAGGCAATCTGGTTCTGATGGCTG
>LPNX011074279.1:111455-154205 GCA_001517045.1 Pseudotsuga menziesii | reverse complement strand
AATTGGGCGAAGAAGTTACAGGATTGAGGTCCTACCTGGCTCACTGTGAAGGCGCGTGTTCGGAGTGCGTCTGGTACTGACAACTGGAAGCGCCCAAATCGACGGGTCCTTTTCGCCGGGTCCCGAGCAATAAAATAATCGCAGAAGAGGTCAATTCTGCCTTTATAGGACCGCCCCAACTAGACAAGTGGGAAGCATTTATTTCCGCAACCACTACTTATCTCTAACAGCTGTGCATCTTTCTCCTCCGGGTTCATTCCCGACCTTTGATCTTTTCTGTGCAAATTTCTTGCCTTCGGATCGTACACCACGTGTCCTTTTCCGCCGGGCATCTTGGCGCTAAGCACCGTGTAAGTTTCCATTCCGGGGTCGCTCGTGACCGTCGATGTGACGTACTTCCACCCCTCACCGTTGGATTAAACGCCACGTCCCACATTCCGCTGAGCCGTCTGACCTTAACTACCATGCAACTCTGGGTTCCAGAAACATCTACAGCCGTCGATCTGATCTTCCTTTATGGGCGGGCCGTTGGATCATGTGGCGCCCACTCAATTCCGTTGGGATCCTTCGCTTTATCCGTCGGGCCACTTAGATCAGCGGAATTACTCCCCGCCGTTGATGCGATCTGCCTTCAGCTCCACACCGTCGGATCAAGCACCACGTACCCGATTCCGCCGGGCAATCCGGGATTATACTCTGCGCCTGTTCCTCCTCCGGAATTCTTTCCGGCCGTTGATGGGATTGCCCAGCGCTTGTCAACCGTCCGATCATGTGACACGTACCACATTCCGCTGGGCGATGTGAGTTTATCCGGTGCGCAAGTTTCCATCCCGGAATCACTGTTAGCCGTTGATCTATTACCCTCTGATCTCCAACCGTTGGATCGAGTAGCAAATAATGAGTTCCGCTGGGTGGCTCAAAGGTTATCCTGCGTGCATGTTCATCCCCCGGAAATCAAAATGGCCGTCAATCCACTCTGTCTTTAATCCTCGGCCGTCGGATTAACCTCCACGTACCCCTTCCGTTGGAAGCTCTGGTGCTTATCCGCCGCGCAGGTTCCGGCTGCGGAATCAATCCCAGCCGCCGATGTGATCCGATTCCGTCCCTCCACCATCGGATCGAGAGGAATATATGTGATTCTGCCAGCTCCCATTTCTTTAACTAACTTGCACTTTCTCCCTGCGGATTTGTTATGAACCGCAGATCGTCCCCGGATCAATTTGTAACCCTTGATTTGCGCAGGCGGCTAAAGGCCCGAACTTCTGCTATCCTCCTCGCATGTCTTGAAAGGTGGAGGGAGTATCAGCCATGGATTGGCTCCTTCTTTCGATCACAGCCTAGGATTTTGCTAACTTGGCTGCTCTTTAGACCATTACATCACTTTTGTACTATAATCTTTAAACCAAAGTATTTAAACAACACAACTTTACCTCCCCTTGGTCTTATATCTCTTTTGTTAAATACAGGTGTTAACAAACTCCATGCATGTTCATGAAAATCAACAGTCAATCTCTCGTGAGAAGTCCACCACCTTTTTGAAAGTTATTGATCTAAGGTAGTAATGACCAATATGACTTCATATGCCTAGGTAAGTGGGCAAATGAGTATCCAAATATGCTTTTACATCTTTAATATACATTTTAGACCTCACGATATTGATACACCACCTTTAAACCCCTAGGCCCTGATATAATGGTTCTACAAACTCCGATATATTGATAAAGACCTAATAAATCATCTATGGCATTGAAAAAGATGTATTAGGATCATAATTTGTCTTTGGTGGACCAACAACAAAGGGTGTCTAGACCAATACAAAGAATATGTTACTAACTATCAAATTGAGTCATCATATAACTAATCATGTTTAAATGATTATATACCTACATCAAAAGTATCTTGAAACAAGTTTTTGAGAAGCAAGATTTATCTACTAACCAATGCCATGACAACATTCAAATACTTGCAATGACTAGTTTCTTCAATGGGGTGAGTGAGATGGACAAACCAACGTTAGACAATTGAGAGTTTTGGTTAAGTGATGAATTGGTTGGCTCAAGGTGTAGAGGGAAAGGATATACTCCAAAGTTATCTATGCTAGTGAAATCATCTAATAAAACCATATACGTCACAAAGAGAAGTGTTAGAGAGATGCACCCTTCAATTAAATATAGCCTTATTCAATAGGGGAAGCTCATTGACTTGGAAGAGATACCAATTAATGCGGGAGTAGCTAGCATCCACACAAAATGTTAGAATATTCAATGATTTATGCTAGTGAAGCGTCCATAGACCTGACAATGCCTAGCCCCATATATCCAAACCAAGAGACATTTTTATTTGCATTTATATCACCCCTTTTCATTTTAACTTCATAGGTTTATTTCTTTTATTTTCATTTTCACTTTGCATTGCAAGCTTTGATAAAGGCGTAGTGCTTTATAAGTCATCCTAACTGAAAATCAAAAAGGACATGAGTCATGAATCCACCAGACCCCCTAGCTAGAGGAATACCTATGACATAGTCAACTCTAAGACATATTTTCTAACATTCAATACTGGCAATTGATAAGGAGGGGAATTCAAGAGTCAACTTCATCAATCCTTAAATCAAGGATGTAAACCAGAATTATGGAGTGAGGTGGATGGATGGAAAGTCAAGATATGGACCCAGAGAAGTGGGTACAAGTCCTTACAAGATACTCAAACATTACCTAGGTTTAATGGTACGTAAGTAAATCAAGGATCTACTACCCTCATCAAGGATCATCACATACATCTCTTCTTTTAAAAGGGTAAGAAAAGATAGGCCTTAGTACTCTGGTTTGCATCTTGCTCATAAAATAAAAAAAGAGGATGCCCCACAAAGTGTGGCATGACAGGTATCTGCACCAACAACAGAGCAGGGGTTCAAGTGATGGTATGTATCAAGACATTAGCAATGAAAAGGAACATCAAAAGATGAAGGTATTTGGTGATTCTGCTTAACCATTTCCTTGAGGATAGTAATTTGATGAATGAGACAGAATAATGCCATAATAAAAACAAAAAGATGACATTTTTGCTGAACTAAAGGCTTTATTTAGCATTATCTGTTGTTATCTTTGCTGGCACACCAAATCTTGTTATTATTTTATCTTCAAGAAAATCCATAACTACCTTTTCAGTTGCTACTTTGGTAGGGCTTCCACCCATTTAGTGAAGTAATCTGTAGCTATTAAGATCCATGAGTAACCATTGCTTGAATTATCTTTAAATTTTCCTATGATGTCCAAACCCCTCTGCTAAAAAGGAGCTTCTACAACAACTAGATGTAAAGGCAAGGAGGCTAACTTTTGTTTACTAGTGAAAAGATAACAAGGTTCACAACATCTCACAAATTTGTGGACATCAGAAAAGA
The DNA here is from genome assembly GCA_001517045.1 of Pseudotsuga menziesii. Taxonomy (NCBI): domain Eukaryota; kingdom Viridiplantae; phylum Streptophyta; class Pinopsida; order Pinales; family Pinaceae; genus Pseudotsuga; species Pseudotsuga menziesii. The sequence goes on along the minus strand of LPNX011074279.1, from coordinate 150,805 downwards.
TAGAAGGCCAATAGTAACCGGCTCTAAGAATTTTATGAGTAGTGGTTCTAGTTGCATAGTGACCACCACACAATCCAACATGAAATTCATTTATGAGACTTTTGGCTTCATCTTTATCAACACATCTAAGGATCAGCCCATCTGGATTCTTCCATCCTAGTCCTATTTGAGTAATAACAAATTTGGTTGTTTTTAACCTTAAGGCTCTTCTCTTATGACCCTCAAGATGACTGGGGCATGTGCCATGCTTTAGATAGAAAATAATATCCGCATACCATTCCACTTGTTGTAACTTTTGAAGATTTGGGGAATATTCAGGCTCATCACTTTGGAAAACCATGTCCAAAGCTTTTTCATTGCCTTTAGTCAACATTTGGGCTAGGCCTTGTCCGTTGACTAACTTTGTGGGCTTGATTTCTAAGTCATACTCTTGGATTTTAGCAATCCATCTCCCTCTTGCACCTAACCCTTCTGTTTGAGATAATACATCTTTGACTGCTGAGTTAGGAACATATCCAATTACTTTAGAATACCCAATAAAAGTTCTAAAATGATTAAGGGACTTAACCAATGCATATGCTTGCTTTTCAACTATATGATATTTTAACTCTGAGCCTTGTAAGGCCCTACTCATGTAAGCAATGGGTTGGTCATGGCCTTGGTCATTTGTTTGGAGCAAGACACCTGCAATGGTATCTTCCGAAGCAAAAGAAAAAATCTTGAAATCCTTGGAATAATCTGGACTTACTAGGACAGGAGCTTTAGACACGGATGCCTTTATTTCCTTAAAATCTTTCCTACCCTGATCATCCCATTCAAATTTGACATCTTTCTTAAGCAATCTGTAAAATGGCTTGGCTACTTCTGCATAGTTCAGAACAAACCTGTGTACAAAATTTGTTTTTCCAAGGAAGGACTGGAGAGACTTCTTTGATGTGGGCAATGGGATCTTTTCAATGGCTTCAAATATTTCAGGATCTATTTTCACCCCATCCTTGGTGACTATATGGCCCAAAAATTTTCCCTTAGTTACCCCAAACACTGACTTAGCTGGATTCAATGAAATGCCAAATTCCCTGCACCTTTCAAAAACCTGTTTTAAATGTTTGATGTGGCTTCCCCCATCCTTTGAAAACACTGTTAAATCATCCTGATAGATCTCAATTATTTTCCCTATCAACCCTCCGAAAGCATAATCCATTGCTCTCTGAAAATTGGCCCCAGCATTAGACAAACCAAAAGGCATTCTTACATAATGGAAAGTCCCCTATGGGGTTGTGAATGTAGTTTTATGTTGATCTTCCTTTTTAACCATTACTTGATTATAACCAGAAAAACCATCAAGCATTGACATCATTCTAGAACTTGTTACATTTTGTAGTAGTGTTTCCATTTTTGGAATGGGGTAAAGGTCCCTTTCATAAGCTACGTTCAAATTTTTAAAATCCACACATAATCTAATTGCCCCATTCTTCTTTCTAACCACTACTAAGTTTGAGCACCAAGAAGAATATCTTGTTGGGACAATTATTCCAGCTTTCAACATTTTTTGTAGCTCCTGGTGGACTAAGGGAGCTAATTTAGGATTCATCTGCCTTAGTTTCTGTTTAAAGGGTCGAGCTCCTTTCAATGGAATAGTATGCTGAAGCACATCCTCATTATAGGCTTTTAGCTCATCATATGAAAAGGCTAAAACATCCCTATATTCTTTCAATAATTTTACTATTTGGTCCCTTTACTCTTTTGGGGTGTTCTTTCCAACTTTTATCATTTTCGGGTCCTTCATTGATCCTATGTTGATCTCTATATGTTCACCATTTTTTAAACTTTTTTCTTCTTCCTTTTTGCAACCATCATCCCTATCAAAGAAACATTCATAAGAAACAACCTTTCTAGGCACTGGATTGATTTGTCAATCATTCTTTGGATTATGACATTCTTCCTCCTTATGACTAACTTCATAGTCAACAAACTCATGCATATTATTCAAAAAGTTAATGACTTGCCTATCATCACTGAAGACTTGCCAATGATCAACATTGTCAAGAACTGAAGGTCTGAATATGATTTCCATTTTAACGTCTTCCTTAACCATATCTTCTGAAAGCTGCAGGGTAGAAGCTGGTACAGCTAATGCATCAACTTTAGTGTTCATCTCTCTAGGAATGGCAGTAAGGTTTAATGCATCAAAGAACTCCATGGTGCTCCATATCGCATTCCTATATCTTTTTAGCCTTTCAGATTTGCATGCAAATATATTTTTAACCTGTGATATAATCAAATCTAAGTCCCCTTTAATGTTCAACAATTTTATGCCCCTATCTTTGCAGATTTTTAAACCAAGCAACAAAGCTTCCTACTCAACTACATTATTTGTAGCATCAAACTCCAACCTATATGCAAAAGAGAATTCTTGTCCCAAAGGAGACTCTATAGCTATGCCAACACCCTTACTAGACCTAGAATGTGCTCCATCAAAATGCATTTTCCATACTTCATTTGGTTTTTCTAACTTAATTTTTTCCCTTTCAGGTTCCAGAAAATTAGACAATATAGCAAAATTCCCAATCCCATCTGACTTATACTTTAGTTCATTTCTTGGATTTTTTGGGTCCTCAACATGATATTTCCTTTGTAACTCTCTATTAAGTCTAACCATGGTTCCTTTAGGGGTAGGGATGGTAGCATAAGTTAAATCCATTTGCAAGTTACCTCCTAGATCGCCTGCCCAATTTCTTGAAAGGAGCATGCCCCACGAATTGGGTACATCAATTACCACTATGTCCATTATTATTTGGATATCAGGAAAAGCAGCAAGATGTACTTGCAAATCCTTTATCAATCCATGCACTTCTATCTTTTTACTATCCATAGCACAAATGTTGTGATAAGGCCTTGATATTCTTAAGTTTAGCTGTTGCATCACCTTTTTAGACATAACACATGAGCTAGCACCTGAATCAAGCATACAATTATGTAGGAGTTGTCCATTTACCAAGAGGGTGACATAGAAAGGATCATTTCCTTTGTTTGCTTTATCCATAGTTTGCAAAATTACGAGGGCATCTTAATAAGCTTCTACTGGTTGCCTTTCCATATTCTTCTAATTATTCTTTAGCACTTCAACTTTGGTCGGAAGAGGGACATTGGAAGAATTTTTGCTTTTGATCCTCCATCTTCATGACTTCTGTCAAAGGAACCGGTATTTTTACATGACTAGCCCACTCTCCTACATCAAAATTTGATTTGTTATTTGAAGGAATATTTTCTAGAGGGAGAGAAGGTACCTGAGGAGCGCTTGCTTATATTTTTTTCTTGATTTTGCTTTCCACTTTTTTGATACGTGATGCCCCTATACTTATCCATTTCTGCCACTTGCTTAGGTGAAGGTTTTGGTCCATAGGTTTCAGTCACCTTATCCATGTAGTTATTACTCTCACCCGATCCTACCAAACTTTCCCCAAGAACATTATAACTTTGGGAAAACATGCATACATGTTCATTTGCTGATCCATCCTCACTTATCTCAAGGAAGTTTAGGCATGTGGATTCTTCGTGGAACTCCCCACATGGCCTACAGTAGGGAATCACTTGGTGGTCAACCATATTATTTGTTTCCAAAGGACTTGGAAACCTGTGTTCTTGGGAAGGAGGCTTCTTTTGCCATTTATCATTTTGCTTAGGATGGAACCTATTGGCTTGAGACCTTTCCATGTTTATCAACCTGTTTTGCATGGCTACCAATTGGTTTGCATGGTTAATCTCCATTTGCTTGATCAATTGAGTGAGTTCTTTAACGAAATCACTAGATGATTCTTTAATTTTTGGTTTTTTCTTCTTATCCTCATGAGACCTTGAAGATGTCCCTCTAGTGAACCCAAGAATATTAGACTTCCCAGAGGCTTGCATGTTCCTTTCAATTTTTATGGCTTTCTTTTGAGCATCTTTTAGATCTGTTGGCTCCTTATCTCTTAATTGATATCTAATTTCCCCATCAAAAGATTCCATATAATGTATTAATATGGCATCATCCGGAGGTCTAACCTTCTTATCTAAACTTTTGACCAAATCATTGAATTTCTTATTAAATTCTTCCATGGTTTCATTCTCATTCTTTTGACTTGCATGCAAGGCAGCAAGCAAAAAACAAGCTTCCTTCCTATCTCCCCATCTTTCATTAAAGGCATCTAGGATTTCTTGAAGAGTCTTAAACTTATCATCATCTTGCTCTGTGAACCAATCAAGGGCATATTCCTCCAAGGACAAAACAAAGAGCTTCATTTTCACATCCTCATGATTATAGGCGTTGCACCATTTGCTAATGCATAAGCTGAAATTTCGAACATGAGCCTTTGCACTAACAACATTGTTTCCCTGAAAAGATGGCAACTTCTCAAGAGCTTTGTCAGAAATAGGATGAGGATAACCTTGGATATTTGAAAAATCACATGGTTGGTAAATTGCATCCATTGGTGATGTTATTAAAGGATTATTAAATAATAAATGTATATCAGAGATTGCTTCTTCTCCAAGACTTGCAAGGAGTCTACGAGGAGCTAGTCTATTTTCTCTCCTCCTATAAACCCTTTCGGGTTTAGGGATGGGAACAAGTAAACCCCTAGAGTTGCTCCTAGTAGAATACCTCACCGAATTTGAAAGTGGAGTTGCCACTTGAAGATTAAACAATATCTAATAACTTTTATTCTTGTGTTATTAAAATTTAAATCTTTTTACAAAATTAAAATTAAAACCAAAATGTCAACTAACCAAGGAAAAGAGACTTGCCCCGGCAACGGCGCCAAAAATGTTGCCGCTTAAAACACACTTGGACATGGGTAAGTCTCCCAACCACTGTGTGTGTTCCCGAGGGCAACTTATGAGTTGAGAACCCACTGTCACCTCGGTTCTAAACTCCTCCATTTAGACCACAACTCCTAAAGGCCAAGGGGGGTAGTCCCTACTTACTAAGTTCTTTTTTTGAAGATCGTTTTCTGGGAGTTGTAAATTACAAAAATGACAATCAGTGTGCAGTGATGCAAATATTTCAATGTCAAGCAAACCCTTTAATAATCAACCAGTAATGTATGAAAGAGAGAAACAATCGAATAATCAAAATGATCAGTGTCGTCTCTACTCGGGCTATGGAGTCACAATAATCAACTTCAAATAATTTTCCTAAAGCATCAACTCATTTACTTTAACAAATATTCAAGAACATGATGAATTCCAATAAACGAGTAAGTTAAAATAAAGTGATTGCAAAGTAGAGAAATGTAAATGATTGTAACAATGTTATGCAAGTGATCCTGTAAGTTTTAGTAAATTTTATGTCTCTCTTTGACTTAGGGAATTAAGGTGTTTGTTGCAAAGAAATTAACTATTCTAGATGTCTACCCCAAGTGACTATCTCCTTCGATTAGAGAGAGAATGCCGTGTGCTCAACATGAGAACACAAGGTTCCCACCTAGCTCCACGGGTCAAACTTGAAACTTGATGGGTGCTTAACTGGAGGACACAAAGTGCCATGAAGCCCCCTACGACCTCTACCCCACTAGCTCCACAGGTCAAGCCTCTTTTTCTCCTTTCTAATGAAGATATTTATTTGGGTGCCTATTAAACTAGCCAACACAAATATTTGCCATTTCTCGTCACCCTAGATCGATCGAACCGGTGGGGGGAGAGGATATGAGGAAAAAATGAGGCTTGTGGTAAATTTTATCCTTAAAGAAAAAATAAACAAAACAAGCCAAGCGCGATATCACGACGGAGGCAGACCCTACTCGATTGTGAGGTGCGGGCAAAAGGAAATAAGAAAATACTTTAAATAAAAATGCTAGCCAACGGGATTTCACATGGATGGGCAAAGCCACTTCGCTTGCGAGGTGCTGGCAAAAAACAAAAAAAAACAAAAAAAATAAGCAGATACTTGGAATAAAATGCTAGCCAACGTGATATTGCAAGGATGGCAAAGCCAAATCACTTACAAGGTGCGGACGAAAAATAAAGAAGAAAATAAAAACAAAACAAAACTCTAAGTCTCTAACTAATCTAAAACCCACGCCAATCAACAATTGCTTATGCAAAGGTGGGCAAGCCCAACTTCTATTGCTAGCAATGGATGGCAAATAAATGAGACTTGATTTAATTGAAAATGAAAGGCAAAAAGTCAAGTCCAAGAGACTCTCTTGGACTTGTTAAAAAGGCTAAAATTTCAGCATAAAAAAAGAGGTAAAGGGAGTGAGAAAAACCGTGTTTTTTTTCCCTTTCTTGAGATGTCCTTGAATCTCTTCTTTGGGGTGGCCTTAAAAGTCTTCTATGGCTGAAACTTGACAGATTTTTTTCTTGTTTTGTCAGTAAGCTACTAAAAACCATCAAACAAAAAACGATAAAATGTGTCCAAAATCACTTTGGGGAAGTTAGTATGTTAGTGCAATATATATCCAAAATTTATTCAAAGTTGTCAAATGAATAATTTTGAAAGAACTCGAGTATATAAGAGTTAAAATCATATTTAAAACATTCAACAAATTAAAATTAAAATGCAGAAATTTGTATGTAAAGAAAGAGAAAATTGGTTTTTTGTTCTTCAAGAAGTGAAGCAATGGCGCATACAACCGAGGAATCCCACTCTTCAATCCAAATAACCTGCAACTTATAATATTTTCACTACACAACTACTAGAAGGTCAGAATCAAATAATGAGCAAAGAAATCATAAACTTCAAACTAGAAAATATATGAACTTATTTACTACAAGAATGAAAACTCACAAAATTTATGGAATACAAATACCATAAATCTTACCAAAGAAAATTAGTATGCTTCCTTGGCCAACCAAACTTGTGTAGCTCCTTAAGCATGGAAGCAAATCATCAATGGGAACAATGCACACAAGATTCCTCCAAAGATTTTTATTACCAAAGCCAAATGGCTGAAAATTACAATAGCCCAAGCAAGAGCAAGGGCAAGAGAGCAAAAGAAAGAATGAGAGCATGAGCAAGAGAGTGGGTGTGTAACCCAAATGAGGAGGGGAAGCCTCCTTAGATAGGAAAAATGAAAGAGAGAAACTCTTTGCATTCTAGAAGTGTCACAAGGGAGAGAGGGGGGCCCAAGAGAGGGGAGGCGAATTTGCTCAAGGAGGGCAAAAGCAAGGTTTGAGATCTCAAATATAGGGAGAGAAACCCCCAATTTAATGCTTTTAACCTTATTGTTATGTCAAATAGGGAAAAAACCACCATAGTGGGGCCATTTCCATTGACTTTAGCTCACCCAACCAATCAAAGAGAGAAGGGGGCACCCCCTAGATTCGGCAACTCAAAACTTGTTATATGCTTGCTTGGGGGGGCCCTTTGGGTCTTAAACTTGTCTTAGGAACATAATATAAACATTAAAACCTTTACCTGGCCACCCCAAGTGACTATAGTCACTTTTCCAAAATTTGGCTCTCTAATTAAATGCCCAATTTTCTAATTTCCATGACTGACCTGGGCAAAGGTGACTAAAACCATTGTAATACTTGTCCGAATGACTTCAAACTTGGCCTAAGGATGTAGGGGTACTCATGCCATTTGTCTTGAGTACCCATACCCCTATACAACATTAAAAGGGACCAAGTAACCCTCTTTTATATTACAACAAATTATCCTGAGTGACCATTTTTAATGACCAAAAATGTAAAAAACCTATGCAAAACATAATGAAATTCCGCAGGACTCTGGATAATGTCTAGCATGGTAATATAGAACATTCCTAGGCCCCAATCACCCCATGGACTCGATCACCAGAACACCTTTCACCACTTTGGAGGTAATTTTAAGTGAAAAACTCAAATAATTAAAATCTCTAAAAACAAATTTTAATTATCCGAGTGAAAATACACTCAATGAAAGGACTTCCCTAATGACTAAGACTTAGGCAATCAAGTTACAAAAAACTAGACCTTCATGCTGACATATCCTTACAAAATCTCCTGCAGGGGGCGAAAATTTCATAGAGAAAAGAAGAGAAGAAGAGTTGCCTCGCTTGATATAATCATTAAGTATTTCGTTATTATTTTCAATGCACATCCAACATGTGCATGGTACATCGTTGTCCACCTAGTTGGTTTTAGTGGTCAACATGTGGTATCTTCCAAGTGGATCTACAAGATAAAGCATGCAGTTGATGGAAGTATTGAGAAATACAAGGCAAGGATTGTGGCTAAGGATTCTCTCAGAAATAGGGAGTTGATTATGAAGAGACATTTACGCCAGTAACAAGGTACACTTCCATTAGAACCATCATGGCACTTGCATCCATGATGAAGTGAAGTTTACACCAGATGGATGTGAAGACAACTTTCCTGAATGGTGTTATTGAGGAAGAAGTGTACATAGAACAACCACAGGGTTTGAAGCTGAAAATAGGCAGACTCACGTATGCAAGTTGAAGAAGGCTCTGTATGGATTGAAGCAAGCTCTTAGAGCTTGGTATGGAAGGATAGATAGCTTTTTGATGAGCTTGGGCTTTACCAAAGGTAAATATGACCCTAACCTTTACTTTAAGGTTATGGATGATGAATCTGTCATATTATTGTTGTATGTGGATGATTTATTTTTGTCAAGAAATGAGAAACAGATTGTAGAGTGCAAGAAGAAGCTCGTTGAAGAATGTGAGATGAAAGACCTTGGATTGATACACTATTTTCTAACTCTGGAAGTATGGAAGAACCTAGAAGGAATCTTTCTCAACCAGGGAAAGTATGTTATGGAAATCCTAAAAAGATTTGATATGTTGGAATGTAAAGCCATGGCCACACCCATGGATACCAACCTAAAGCTGTTAGCTGATGAATCATCAGAGTTAGTGGACGTGACTCAGTACAAACAAATTATCGGGTCGTTTATGTATCTGACTAATACCAGGCCATATATATGCTTTGCTGTGAACACCCTGAGTCAGTATCTAATTGAGCCTATACGTATTCACCTGGTAGCTGCAAAGCATGTGATGAGGTACCTGCAAGGTACGATAGACTTTGGTCTATACTATGTTGGAGATCTTAACTACAGATTGTATGGTTATACAGATGCAGATTGGGGTGGAAGTGTCTCGGAGAGGAAGAGCACCTCAAGTTGATGTTATTGTCTGGGATCTACCATGATCTCATGGTTTAGCAGGAAGCAGTCCAGTGTTGCTCTCAGCACAGCTGAAGCAGAGTATATAGCAACTTGTTCTGCTAGTTGTGAAGCCATATGGCTTCGAAAATTGATGTCAAGTCTATTTGACCTGGAGTTGGATATCATAGTGATTCTACGTGACAACTAGAGTTGTATAAAGATGACAAAGAACCCAATGTTCCATGACAAGTCAAAGCATATAGAAATCCAGTATTTTTACATACGGGATATGGTATAGAAGGAAGCTATAAAGCTCCAGTATGTGAGCATTGATGAGCAAGTTGCTGATGTGTTAACTAAGCCTCAGTCTCGAGTAAAGATTGAGTACTTCCGTGACAAGCTTGGTGTGGTTCAAAAGGACCTTCTTCGCCCCGTATTCACTCCCCTTGCCGGTTGGTCCGACCTGGATGACAAGAAAGGGAGAATATTTGAGTTTGCTAGATTAATAGGCATTTTAGCTCCTTATTGCAATAATGAGAAAATTCAAAATAAGGACTTGTTGTGGAGCTAGAGGGGTAGAGCTTGTTGGGAGCCTTGTGATAGTTAGTGTCCTCCTGTTGAGCACCCTACTTGAACTTGGGACTGATTTGTGGAGCTAGGAGGGAGCCTTGTGCTCTCTTGTTGAGCACCCAACAGTTTCTCTCAATTGAGGGATAAGGGTTAGAGGTAGACACATTATTAGCTTTGCATTTCTTGTATAAACATTAATCCCCTAAACTGAAGAAAAACCATAAAATGAACTGAAATTTACAGGACCACATGCAAAACATCACAAACTTCTACTTTATCTACTTTCACAATCATCTTCTGTTTTGTTCAATCTCTTGCAAACATATTTCATGCATATTGGTCCATTTACTTAAAGTATTGTTGCATATGTTAAATACAGTTACTTGATTATTGTGGTAAATAAATGTTTTAGTATAATTATATATTTTGGCAATCTTACTATATCTTTCAACAAGTTTGTGACTCCATAAGTCGAACTAAGTAAGCATTGGTTTAGTGAAACTTGATTGTCTTTCTTTAGCGATTGTATTTGGTTCTTGTACAAAGAAGGATTTGTTTGTCATTGTATTATTGCGCACTTGCATGGTTGCTTGCCATTTATCTAGTGGAACATTAATAATTTGCAGCTCCTAATTAAACTCTTTAAAGAAACTTAGTAAGTAGGGACTACCCCCCTTGACCTTTGGGAGTTGGGGTCTGAAAGGAGGAGTTAGGAATCGAGGTGACATTGGGTTCTAAATTCATAGTTGCCCTCAAGAACACATCAAATGGTTAGGAGACTTATCTGTGGTTAGGTGTGTTTTAGGCGGCAACAAAGAGCATTGCTACAACACCACTTACCATATGTCCATTGGTATGACCCCATTCTTAGCATTGTATGGATATGATGCTCCTTCATTTGTGGATATGGCATTTGGGGTCTGGGAATAGAAGGGCTCCCAAAGCCAAAAACTGGATACAGAAGAACCAAGATATCCTTAGGGTCCTTAAGGATAATTTGCAAGTGGCACAAAACCAGTAGAATTTGTGTTCGAGTTTGGCGACTTTGAAATTCGTAAAAAAATCGACAATCAAAATTTTGGTGATAAAATTCGGCATTAAATTCAAGAGGCTATAAAATTCAAAATAATAACAAATACATCATTTTTTTAATAAAATTCAAAATAATAAAAATACATCCAATTTTTTAATATTCAATATACTCATTCAACACATTATAAAAATGAAACTAGATAATAGTTTTCCCCGTACCCACAACCAGTTTGCTCATTGGCTCATTTCCCACAAATCCTTTATCACTAATCGTCAAATAATCAAGAGTTTTAGAGTTTGACATTTGAATGCCAAGACTCAAGAGGGGCCCTGTTCAAATATTGGCACGACTGTCGACCACAAGATCTCTTGCAAGACCGTAGACTGTCGAGGGTGTTGAGCAAAGAAGTAGAACTCGTGTGGATTTTTATTTCTCTCGATTTAACGACATGGTGATCATGCTCGCAAGATCTGTTGTAGTTTCGGTCAACGACATTGAGTGAAGCACAACTCACGGGTATAGGGCGGATACGAATTTTTAATGCTCATGTTTGAACAAAAAACAAGGGCTCGTAAGCTAGGGTAAACTTAAACGGATTAAATTCGACGATTTTTAATGATTAAATTCGTCCTCCATTAAAATTCGGCGTTTTTTTATTTTCAAGCTTGAAAATCGACGAATGCGGTGACTTAGGGGTAGAGTGCAGTTTCAGGGTAGGAGACTTGGTTTTTCTGAGATTGCTGCCATACAAACAGTCTTCATTAAAGAAATATGGCGAAGAGAAGTTGAAACCATGCTTTATGGTCCCTACAAGGTGATTGAGAGAGTTGGGGAAGTAGCTTACAAGCTTGAGGTGCTAGAGGGGAGCAAGATTCACAATGTTTTTCATGTGTCATGCCTCAAGAAGGAAGTGGGAGAGCAGGCCACTACTTCGGTAGAGTTACCACCACTGGATGAGGAGGGCTAGTTGGTGCTAATCCCTAAGGAGATTCTGGATGTCAGGGAGAGGAGATTGAGGAGCAGAGTGATCAAAGAGTATCTTGTCAGTTGGATAGACTTTCCAATGGAAGATGCTACTTGGGAGGGAGATCAGATTTTGCAGCATCCTAGTTTGTAGTTGCTCGAGGGCAAACACTCTCGGGAAGGGAGGACTATAATGTCCCTTTCCAAATGATCACTCTAGAGGGGCAATTTATTAGCCTATTTAATTCTAGTAGGCTACAGTCGATGAAAAAAGGAATTAATTAATTATTTAATGTCCTTTGGAAAAAAAACAATATTAAAAGTGACATTGAGTAATTATATAAAATGGGACTTTATAAAAGTCACTTTTATAAGTTTTATTAATTAAATGCGGAAAAAGGTAAAAAAGGGGGGATAAAAAAGAAAATCGACCCATTCTCTCATTCATTCATGAATTATTTTTTAGAAGGGAATTTGAAGAGCTCTTCTAGCTTTTGGCTCATGGGACAGAAGGTTTCTAAGAGAGATTGGGTTTGGTGGTGAAACTAATCCACCCTAGTTGATCAAGAAAGGAAAGATCACTCAGATCTTTCATTGTGCTTCAATTCCAAAAAAAGAAATCAAGAATTCTTGCAGATTTGTAAAGATTTCAGGATTTACAGTGTATATGGAGGAGGGTGCAATTGTCTAGGAGGGGCGTTGAGCATATATTAATCCACATTTTTGTACCACTTCTATCTACAGCTGAGAAGAGGGTGATTTACTCTATTTCCTCAAGATTCATAGCTGAAGGGAGAAGGCTCTGTAGATTTGGGAAACCGTGAACCTTGGAGCATGGCGCCATAGGGGTTTGAGGGCAATTTTGCGAAGGAAGACTCAAGGGCACCAACCATTCACTGCTGCCAATAATTTATGTAGATTCACTGATGTCCAAAAAGTAGATTTGACTTCTGTTTGTATCATCTGAGGTTTACATGCTGACTGTACAATTTCAGGAGCAAATCGCGGCACTTAAAGGAGACATTTCACTACTCCAAGGAGCTGCTATCACATCTATTACCTACAAGTCTGCAAATAAAATTTATAACTGATTTTATTTGCTTCTTGTATCGCTGTTACAGCTGCTAGTATATCACTCTACCTTCATGTGTTGTAGTGGGTTGTTATTTATCATGAAATGCAAATAAATATATTTACTTTGGATATGCCCATTTCATTGTTAAATGTGTTATGAATGAGATCTGAAAATTAACCTGCAAAACCCAACAAAAACAATCAGTAAAACCAAGCAAAAAATCAGCCACCCCAAGCATGGGATCTTACAAGTAGAATAGACATGCAAAATAGAATTTTACTTTCTACCCTTTTACTTAATTTATTTTTATTATCATTTATCATTTCAAGGTGTTTGAGAGGGGTTACAATCTCACCAGACCTCTTATGATGAAAATAGAATTTCATATCCCATCCAAAATTCAGAAGAGTTGGCAGTTTTCAGAATTCGAATTGACTGAACTGCACCAAACTGAAGAAAAGTCCACTAAAACATCAAAAGACGCCAAATGTCACCCTACTCTTCAACTACATGCCACCTACGAAATATAGACCTGTTAAAAAATAGAAATGCCAGAGGATGGTCATATAGCACATGTCGAGGATCCCATTTAACAACGCTGATGCATTTCATGAATGATCATGTTGATCAGTGATCACTGATATGTAGCAGGCTTACCTTGTAGCACGTAGTGTTTTGTATTCTAGAGGCCATTTAAATCTTTGCTGATTATGTATTTTGTTTCACATACAATATATACATGACCAGACTATGCATATTTTGTTTCATATTATTTGGAGTCTTTAAAATAAAATTCTCCATTAAAATTCTAATAATTAATGTATTTTTTAGTAAACTGGGTCATTAACTTCAATTGGCCAAATCCGAGTCTAAATCCAAGTCCAAGTCCAGGTTGACCCTCGGCAGATTCTGAGTACGAGTCCGAGTCCAAGTCCAGGTTGACCCTTGGCCGATTCTGAGTCCAAGTCGGAGTTTTAAAACATCGGTTTTCATTGGGCCTCTTCCAACTCCCCTATTTCTATATGGGTGTCTTTTATTCCTGTTCTTTAGTCCCTTTAACCTAATTTGGTCTTTACTAGACATTAATATAAATTTCATTTCATTTTCTTTCTCGGAGAACAAAATGTTACTGATCATCCACAAAGTTTAATTACAAGCAAGACCAAGAAGTTTCTATGAATTGATCATAAATAGAAAGTAAATGAAGTTGAAATATGGCTGTGGTTGAAAAGAACCACTGTATCTTGGGGGCTGGACAGTCTGTCACATGCCTTATTTTTAATATTTTTTCTATCATCTAAGACTCAAGAGCGCAAACATACCAAGAGTCTCGAAGAAGCTAGAATTTAGACAATGAGACCCTGCTCTTGGATGTAATCCAGCTCTTGTAACTATCCTAGGATGTTTTCTGATGAACTGTTCAGTGGATAAACAACTAGTTCGAGTCTCTAGAAAATGTCTGCTGACTTCCTGGTTATCAGCTAACATTGCACAGTGTTTCTGCAGAGCAACTGAAGACTGTTGATACAAAATGACACATAATGTGATGGTGCAAATGCTAGAATAGGAATTGAAATACTAAAAGTGGCATCATCTGTAATGTATTTGAAGTTACCTTTTTCCTCATATAGTCATCACGTGACCTATGCTCCTTTTTGTGATGCCTTTTTGAGTGTGATTTTCTCCTTTCCCGTGTCGAATCTCTCTTCCTTTTCGTCTCCATTATGTTCTCTTTGCCTCTATCATAGTCAGAAGAACTGTTGTTTAGTGCATCATGGGTAGATGAATTACCGAGGTAATCACTCTATCCACTTTCATGCCAGATTGTATTTTCCTCTTTGAATCCACTGTCTTTGGCAACATGTGTTTCTCCAATTTCATATGCATCAGCTTCTTTCTCTTCATTCTTGATCAAACTTGATATAGAACCATACATCCTAGATTTTGGATTAGGATTCCACTCGACAGCTTTTTGAAAAGAACTCTTAGCAAGCATTGATATGTCATTTACTGCAGTAGTCTCACCTTCTCCTATTCTCCTTGACTCTTTGCAGACTAATGGAACATCTTTGCCTTTTTCTGTTAGATCTAAATCTCTTGGAACTTTCAGACCCAGATCTTTCCCAAGTGATTCAAGAAAATCACCAGCAATCAAGCGATTCAAAGTTGCATTAGAACCCTGTGCACTCTTTTCGTGACTATCAAGCTGCTTCTCAGTATTTTCTTCTTCGTCGTTATCAGACTCATCTGAGAATATGGCCTACAAACAAATATGCATTTAAAGTTAGAACTGTAAACGTACATGCAACCCTGACAGCTGTAGATTAAAAGCTTGGCATCCACAGATTCTTTGCTTTTCTGGACAATATGTTCATTTCATCTAACATGTGAATGAATCCATTGTTATAAAGAGGGTTAAAGAAACTCTTCCAAGACATGGGGAAAGTGTCAATGGAATTACAAATGAAATAGAAAAACAGCAATCTAATTTTCATACCTTGTATAAGTCAACAGGTTTCTTGACAACTGCATCCTTGGCTTCAACTACTTCCTCCTTGTCTTCATCAACTTCATTGGGATTAAAGGCTTCTAGCTGTGACTGCGATACTGAGTTTGCAGCGATATTATACCTGCCTTCGATTATTGAAGAGGTTTCAGGTAAATCTCTGACAGGATTAGAATTAGAAATGAGAATGAGCGACTCCATCTTGCTCCTTGCCTTACGTAGAGGTGGAGGCTGTCAATGAAATCAAGTTGCATTAAAGCTCAATAATAAAAGGAGAAGACAGAGCTACCTGAACACAATAAAGAATGACTAAAACAATACGACTAACATATCAGACTATATTAAGTGTAGCTATGTTATACAAAGGAAATTCAAAGTTTAGAATTTAATCTTAGAAAATATATCCTCTACAGAAGTTACCAAGTTTTAGGCAAGGAAAGGCAACTTCTTGGATCTAGCACTAGAAACACTTATACTTGAAGTGTGATAAGCTTTTCCATCAGATTTGTCAGACTCCATATGACATGCAATGTAACACAAAATGCATGAGCCAATGCGGCGACTTCTTTTACCTATACCCCATGATCAGTTGTTTTCTCTATGCCACAATTAAAAACAATAATTTCCAGATATGTTGAAAAGCAAATGAGGTGGCAGAATAGGACACCTTTAACATGAGACACCAACCTAGACACCCAAGTGAGCATCCATATATAAGGTAAAATGTACTGGTAGATGCAGAAACATGGAGAAACAGAAAAACATCAAGATAATGGGATAACTATGATGATTTGCAGTCATCATCGTCCTTGTCCCAACCAGGTGCAATCTTTTTTGTCTGTAATTTCTCCAACCTGTCATTCTTCTGCTCATCATCTTCCTCTTTGTATAGAGTATAAACAAGAAAAAAATAGGATATTTATCAGAAATAGAAGAGCAACATTTCACTCTTAAGAAGCCAAAGCCTCCTTCCTTAAGCTGGAATATAATTTATATCTTCTAGAAGAGATACAATGTAAAGCATAGTAGCATAATTCGAGTATGAATACAGATTCGAACACGATTCCATACGAAAAAATCTATTACAGAAAAAATAATGGAGTAAGTTGCTTATAGATTTAAAAAAACTTATTTTTCAATGTTTAAATTTTTTTTAAATATACATAAACCATTCAATATTTGCATGCACTGTTGAAATTTGACGGGCAAAAGTTCCGTCATGGGCCATTTTCCTGTGAAATACAGTCTATATTTTATACTTTCACTCACAAAATATCAAAGAAAACATTAAAATGTCTATATATAGTCTCCAAGAGGGTGAGAATTTATCTAATACTGTATTTATAAATATAATTATAAAAATATTAAATAATTAAAATGCCAAAAATAAATTATAAAACAATAAACCAATTTCTAATAATATATTCCAAAAAATAATACCCTAACTAAAATCTAATACTATAACTAGTTACTAAACTTTATATATGATCAAACATCAATTCAGATAAATTGGTCAAAAGTGAAACTACGTTGTGCGGTTTCATTAGGGTTAGGCATAAAGGGGGTCAAAATAGCTCGAAATGTCGTGAACGTTGGCGTGCACTCTCGTCTATCAAATGGGCATCCAAATCTATGATCAAATTTAAATTTCAACAAGTTGGTCAAAAGTGAAACTCGTCGCCCAATTTCGCTAGGGTTTGGCTTAAAGGAGGCGGAAATAACTCCGAACATGGCGAAAGTTGGCGTTCACTCTTGTCTATCAAATGGGCATCTAAATCTATGATTAAATTTTAATTCTGAGAAATTGGTCAAAGTGAAATTTCATCGTGCGGTTTCGCCAAGATTGGCCTTAAGGGGGTTGAAAATAGCTTGGAACACCACAAAAGTTGGCGTGCATGCTTTTCTATGAAATGGGCAACCAAATCAACGAGCACATTTCAATTCCAAGAAATTTCTCAAAAGTGAAACTCCATCATGTGGTTTCCCTAGTGTTGGGTTTAATGGATTAAAACTAGCTCAGAATGTTAAAAAAGTTGGCGTGTATGCTTGCTTATCCCATGTGCATCCAAATTTATGATCAAATTTTAATTTCAAGAAATTAGTCAAAAGATAAACTCCATTCCGCGGTTTCGCTAATGTTTGGCTTAAAGGAGGTGAGAATAGCTCTAAACATCATAAAAGTTGGTATGCACTATTATTTACCGAATGGGCATCTAAATATATGATCAAATTTTAATTCTGAGAAATTGGTCAAATGTGAAACTTCATCGTGTGGTTTCACAAAGGTTGGGTTTAAAGGAGTTGAAAATAAATTGGAACATTGCTAAAGTTGGCCTGCATGTCTATCAAATGGGTATGCAAAGGTATAATCAAATTTCAATTCCAAGAAGATAGTCAATATTGAAACTCCGTCGTGCGGTTTCACTAGTGTTTGTCTTAAAGGAGGTGAACATAGCTGTGAACATCGTGAAATTTGGTGAGCACTCTTATCTATTAAATGGTCATCAAATTTTAATTCCAAGAAATTGGTCAAAAATCAAACTTTGTCATGCGATTTCACTAAGTTTCAGCTTAAAAGGGGTGAAAATAGTTTGTGACATCACGAATTTGGTGTGCATGCTTGTCTATCAAATGGGCATCCAAATCTATGATCAAATTTCAATTCCAAGAAACTGTTCACAAGTGAAACTTTGTTGCACAGTTTCGTTAGCGTTGACCTTAAATGATGTCCAGATAGCTTGGAACGTTGCGAAAGTTGGTGTGCACGCTTGTCTATCAAACGAGCAACCAAATCTATCATCAAGTTTTAGTTTTGAGAAGCTGTTCAAAAGTGAATCTCCGCCATGTGACTTCCCTAGGGTTTGGCTTAAAGGAGGTGAAAATAGCTCTTAACATGGTGAAGGTTTGTGTGCACACTTGTCTACCAAATTGAAATCTAAATCTATGATTGAATTTTAATTCTGAGAAATTGGTCAAAAGTGAAACTCGATAGTGCAGTTTCACTAAGGTTGGGCTTAAAGGGGTTGAAAATAGCTCATAAAGTCATGAAAGTTGGTGTCTAGGCTTGTCTAGCAAATGGGACTCCAAATCTATTATCCAATTTCAATTATGAGAAATTGTTCAAAATTGAATTCTAAGCTATTTTGACCCCCTTTAAGCCCAACCCTAGCGATACCACACAATGGAGTTTCACCCCCTTTGTGTGTTTTTACTATGGCTGGGTTTAAAAAGTGTCTAAATAACTATGAACATGGTGTAAGTTTGAATGCATGCTTGTCTACGAAATGGTCATCTAAATCTAAGATCAAATTTTAATTTTGGAGAAATTGGTCTTAAGTGAAACTCCATTGTGCGGTTTTGCTAAGGTTGGGATTCAAGGGGGTAAAATAGATTGGAATGTCTTGAAAGTCGGTGTGCACTCTTATCTATCAAATGGGCATTCAAATTTATTTTCAAATCTCAATTCCAAGAAATCACTCAAAATTGAAGCTCCGTCGTACGGTTTCGATAGGGTTGGGATTAAAGGGGTCAAAACATATCCAAATGTTGTGAAAGTTGGTGTGGAAGCTTCTTATCCAATGTGCATCCAAATCTATGATCAAATTTCAATTATGAGAAGTTGGTCAAATGTGAAACTTTGTCATGCGGGTTTGCTAAGGTTTAGCTTAAAGGAGGTGAAAATAGCTCTGAACATTGTGAAACTTAGCGTGCACTCTTATATACCAAATGGGCACCTAAATCTATGATCAAATTTTATTTAAGGGAAATTGGTCAAAAGAGAAACTTCGTCGTGTGGTCCAGCTAAGGTTTGAAGTAAGGCCTTCTAAAACCAATTACAAGGTACAAAATCAACTTTCCATCTTTAACAGTGTTGATACAGAATGGTAGTAGTAATGCTATACTTCCTAACTCCATACTTCCTTACTTCCCAACCCGCATACACAAAACTTCCTTGCTTCCCAACCCATAGACACAAAACTTCCTGACTTCCCCACCCATAGTCTCAATTCTTAAAGATAAGTGACCAGCCAATTAAAACAGCTTAGTCCTTGCCAAACTAGTCCCCGACATAACAGTCGAAACCCTCAGTCTCAATCCCAAAATATTTTGGACACCCTAAAGGTACATATTTCAGACTAGCGTCACTGCATGCACACTTCATCCATCATCTAAGAAAATTTAGAGTGTAAAAAAACGCTAACTAATATTTCAAAGCCAAGCTTCCGAACTGACAAGAGCTTGATTATATCAACTACAACAATGGAGCATAATATCTGGAAATACTGATAAAGCTGCCAAAGACCATATCCCTAAGAACAGGCCATATTGATGCAGAGAAGATCAAAGTAAAGCATGAAGAAACACCTTTAAGATCATTGAAAAACCTTATAAAAAGAACCAGGTGCAAAGAGATAAACCCCATACTTCAAACTTATAACAAAATATAAGATAAATCCTAAGCAAAGTGCTAAGAAGAACCAGGACAACCTGGTTTTGTTGTACCAGAGCTTGAAGAAGCAGGATACTGAAAACCCAAGCACGCAGTTAGGAAATCAATTTTGTCTTGGACCCATTTAACTGAAACTTCCAAAGACTGAATCGACGCAGAGATATCAGTCTGCCAAGACTCAAGAGATGAATTGTCCAAATTAGGAGACTGGTTATCCCATTCAGCTCTACCCACCAAGTTTTTCATAACCCAGAACAACGCGACTGATTTCTCATACAGACTCGTCCGACCTACAGTGTGGCTAGGATCCAGAATCCATTCCTACACCTTCTTAGCCTCCTCTTTCAGTTTTTGGCAGTCAAGTTCATCCCAAAGCCTACATTTCGTTGCAGCAATACAATTCTGAATTTCTTGAGGGATTTCTAATTCAAAAATACAGGACTCCCATAAATCCTTGTGGTGCGCACGGGAAGCTACTTTGGACGAGTCTGATAGAGAATGCTCCCTTTTCCCCTTTCCTTTATCACTCATCTTGATAAACCAGATATTCCTAGTTGAACCACGAATAAAACACTCACAACAATAACTCTAAAAAATACCCGATGAGCAGCTGATAAAAGTTCCAACACCCTGCTTCAGAATATATAACCTCATATAGGAGTGCGAAATGATGGACATGATCTGCGAATTAAATTCATAATCCTTCACACAAGTCCTTTGAACAGACTCACCATTAATTTCTTTCATATGATCCTCAGAGCCCAGTACAAAATACGTACCAACAACCGTCACATATATGAAAAAATATGCCCAAACCATCACAATTAAAACACACATCGGGTCAGAAATTAAAAACAAAGAATACACCTATCAAGTGCCACGTGCTTAGAGAGAATATAAGCGTGTTTTAATAATTATCCTGACCTTCCATCTGGACGCTAGTACAATCACCGAAGATAAGATCTTGACACCGGGATTGAGCGGTCATATCCAAAAGCATATTCCAATCTTGCGCTCTTAAATGCTGACACGTACCAACCCCCTTGTTAGCCAAGAAATTCTCCATCTTGTTGTCATTCTGACGAACATGTGTAAAAATGACAACTTTCCCCTGAATGAGACCTGAGCATATAGTTGCAATACAACTCTCTAGGTGCCAAGAAGATGAAACTTTAGAGCTTTGAGAGCCATTATGAAGATTAGAGGCGAGGTGAATAACCATCTGTGAATCTCCCTCCACTATGATTGGTTCGTGAAAATTTTCCAAAACCCATTCTAACCCTTGGATCAGTCCTTCAATCTCTGCTGCATTGTTGGATTCAATACCCAGGAAACCATATCCATAACCAAGCATTTTGCCTCTCTTATTACGAAGAATAAAGCCATATCCTACCTTCCTAGGATTGCCCTTAGAGGCTCCGTCAAAATTTAATTTCAGAAAGCCATTTGGAGGAGGATTCCAACAATCCAGGCTAGGATTAAACGAATGATATTTCTGGTTAGGCTGAATAGAAGTACCATAATTATCCAGACCCCAGTCTGCTAGAATCTGCCTTTCCATCCCTACTAACTCGAAGTCTTTTATATCCCAGTTAGTCAGAGAAATAGTTTCCTTCAATTTGGACTTCAGACATTGCCATACATTAAAGAGAGACAAAGTTTTAGAGCGGAAAATTCTAGTATTACGTTCATTCCAAATAGCCCACATCAAGAAATTTCGAAAAATTTCCCAAAGTCGATTCAGGATTTGACTCTGGAACAGGTTCTTAGGCCAATGAAGCAGGGTTCCCACTGGGTTCTGCTTAATTTGAGCTAAACGATGGAACAAAGATGCACCATGATCCCATAGAGCTGCCGAAAAAGGAAAAACATCCAAAAGATGCATAGATGTTTCCTCCACTTGTTTGCAAAGAGGACACTGGTAAGGGCTCTACATCCCTCATCTTTTTAAATTTTCTCCTGTTAAAATTCTTTTATGCATAGCAAGCCAGCAGAAAATAGTAATTTTTGGCCATAATTTTTTCCCCCAAAGAGAATTCCAAGTGAAATAGCTGGGCTTTCAGAGGTCTGAAAGAGAAGGATATATGCCTCTTTGAGAGAAAATACCCCTTTCGATCCATAACCCCATCGAAGATTATCCTTACCCTCCTGTCTTCGAATACATCACAGATTGAGCTCTTCCTTTAGCCTTGAACATTCCTGAAAAGGACCTAGGCGATCCAACCAACTGTGAGTTACCCATGACCAAGAGAAAGAACTCGAATGTTGAAACCCCCAAAGGTCAGCAACTTTGCATAAATTTCTGTTGATACAGGCTTCTTGGAGCTTTGGATACTGCCCCGATTGTTCCAATGGTGGAAGTTGTTGCCAAGCGTCCTCCCAAAATCAAGTAGATTGACCATCACATATTTCCCAGAAACCATGCTGTTGAATTATACTATGACCTGCCCAAGTTGTTTTCCAAATGTGAGAGCCAGATTTTTCTTCAGAAAACCTAATTAAATCCTGGCAATACCAATGGGGAGCATATTTGGCTACCCATAATTTATCCCATGGTTCCTAAGAGTGAGTAATCCAATGCCACCAAATCTATTTCCAGATCTCTAAGCCCTAGACCCCCCTGAGATTTAGGTTTGCAGACATTGTCCCAATTGACCAGAGCCCATTTATGAAGATCTTGAGTACCACTCCACAAAAACTTCCTTTGGCTGTTTCTCAAATCCCAAAGAACGGATTTAGGCACTAGCATAGTTGAGAACATATAAGTAGGCAAAGCTTGAAGCACTGATTTAACAAAAACCAAATGGCTCGACAGATTCAAAGATTTCAAAGTCCAATTACTCAATCGCTTCTTGACTTTATCCACTAGTTCAATCCAGGAACTCTTCCTTGATTGAGTATTTTTATAAGAGGAGTTCCCAAAAAAGTAGCTGGAAGAAAACCTTCAGAGAAACCTAGGATACGAATAATATTTCGACGAGTGATACTAGGAGTATTAAAGAAAAAAACATGGGATTTTTTCACATTGACTTCCAAACTAGAGGCATTACCAAACTGATCCAAGCACTTCCGAAAGCTAGAGGCTTCCTGGAGAGAGGGATATCCCATAAGCATAGTATCATCAACAACTATTGGTGAGAATGACTAGCCCCATCTGGAGTTCCACATAAACCTCTTATAGATTTGGCATCCTTTGCAGCAGAAATAGATCATCCCAGACCTTCAGCCATAAGAATAAACAGAAAAGGAGATAGAGGATCCCCTTGACGGATACCATGAGTAGGAGTTATGATGCCTGAAGGAACCCCATTAACTAAAATTGAGAAAAAGGCCGATGAGATCAAATTTATAATCTAGTTAACCCAGGCCATACTAAAACCAAATGCTACCAACATTTTCCTGATAAATTGCCAGTTAAGTTTGTCATAAGCTTTGGCAATGTCAATCTTAACTAACATGCCTGACATCTTTTTTAGTTTGATGGAGTGTAAGATTTCATGTACAAGAATAATCCCATCCGAAATTTGATGCCCCTCCACAAACCCTGATTGCTCTGATGAGATTAGAGAAGGTAGAATAGGTTTTAAACAATTAGCAATTACCTTGGTTATAATTTTATAAATCACATTACAAAGGCTGATAGGACAGAATTTATTAGGCGAATCAGCACCCTCATTTTTAGGAATCAGAGTTAAAAAAAGTATCATTTAAGGCTAAAAGAATACGGCCAGAAACTCGAGATTGTTCTACAATATTCAGGACATCAATTTTAATCATCTCCCAAAAGTGATGAAAGAAGTTAACAGTAAAACCATCCGGGCCAGGCGAGGTACCTTCATCTGAAAGACAGCCTCCTGAACTTCTTGAAGAGAGATGGAATTCATTAACATTTGGTTCTGTTGCCTTGAAACTAAAGATGGAATCTGACTCGCAATGATTTCAATATCAGAAGAACGATTCCTCCAAGGATCAAATAAAATATCTAAAAAATGAGAGTCGAGTAAATCCTCAATTTCCTCCCTACCTTCCAAGAGGTTGCCTACTTCATCTTTAAGGGAATAAATTTTATTCTGAAACCTATATTGGATAACAGAGTGATGAAAGAATTTGGAGTTCTTTTCTCCTTCCTGGAGCCATTTGATACGAGATTTCTGTAGCCAAAGGAGTTCCTCTTGTTTTTCTAGTTCTTCAAGTTGTTTTTCCACCAATCGTTCCTCCTCAAGAAGAGCTGGGGAATAACCTTCATTAATCCCAATGGATTGAATCTCCTGAAGACGAGTCTCCAATCTTTTTTCTCCCTAAAAATATTCTCAAATTCTTCCTTATTCCTTTTCTTGATTTTAGATTTTAGAGCCTTCAAGTTCTGTTGAAAATACCACATATTAGTGACCTGATTTGAATGTAATTCCACCCACCACCTTTTAACTTTTTCAGAGAAGTCAAGATGAATCATCCAAAATTGCTCAAAATGAAAGGGATTCTTGAATTGAGACCCCAGCCCATTCCAAAAAACATCGATTGGCCAGTGGTCAGATCCTCGACCAGAGAGGGGCGAACTATGAATTTCGCTTCCTAAATTAATGACTGATTCATAAACAAGAAAAAGATCAAGTCTGGAAGCAATATGACAGTCCCTTGTACGTTTACTATTCCAAGTAAACCACCCAACCCCAGGAGTGATATACACAAGACCCAGATCTTCAATAGTCTCATGGAAAAGATTGCATTCCTCCTCTAAACAACATCTACCACCTTTTTTTTCCTCAAGCGAAGTGATTAGATTAAAATCACCTCCAACCACCCAATGCTCAAAGGGCATACAGGTTTTCAAATTGGAAAGGGTTTTTAAAAAATTACGCTTATCACTCACGAATTGAGGACCATAAACATTCGTGAGTAAACCCGAGATAAGAAAACCAATCACTTTAAAAATGGCAGAGATAGAATTACGGGTTCCTTGAAAATTAGAAAGGGCAACCTGAGATGGATCCCATAAAATACAAAAACCTCCAGAAAACTCTTTAGAATCAATACCCATGCTCTCACAACACCTCCATATTTTACTCCTGCGTTCCTGGATCAAATTAGGCTGGCACTTAGTTTCTTGTAAGAAAACAATAGCTGGATTAGATTTCTTAATCTTCTGACAGAGAATTTTCATCTTTCTCAGGCTATTAATGCCTCGAGTGTTCCAGGAAAGGATTTTCATTAAAAAAACACAATTACAGACCAAGAGCAGCTCTAATTGTCAGATATTGACCCAAATCAACCAATCGCCTTCCTACATCCGCTACTCTATGTTTATTTGATTTGCGTCCCGGTTTCTTGCCACTCTCTTCACCAGATTTTTTAGTTTCTTTAAAAGAACCTGAATTAATGCCCAGAGAATTTGAGAATTTAGCTTTAAGAATAGCCACTTTAAGAAGACTAACCTATTCTTGAGGAACATAGCCTAAATCTTTATCCGAACAGGATTTCTCAATTCCTTCAAGACCTAAGTCACCTATATCTATTTCTTCTGATTCTTCCAGGAAATCAGGTTGTAGAGAGACATCCATTGCTTTAGTGTATGATCTAGCTATTTGTTGCAAATTTCCAATATGGATATCCTAGGCTATACTTGGACACGAAGCATGGATTGAAGTTTGACCAATCTCAGATTTGGAGAAATTACCCTCAGGACTCTTAGAATCCACCAATTTTCTGCCTGTTTACCCAAAATTTCAAAGGAATTAGAACTGTTTATCTTCTTGGAAGAGTCTTGAGGTTCTTGTTTTTTATTTTCTCTTTTGCAAGAAGATACCTTAGAAAAACCAGGTTTCGAGGGATTCAATACCTTATTAACCAGCGATTTGGGATGATTCACGGGGCATTCCCTAAATAAGTGACCATACTCATGACATCGGCGACATCTAAAGGGAACATGTTCATAGTCCAGAGTTTGAATCCCTTCGTCATCATCCCAAAGAAACCTGATAGCCTTTGGAAGAGCCTTGGATAGATCCATATAGATACAAATACAGGCAAAGGAAATATATCACTGAGATTTAGTTTGCTCCAAAATTTTAATAAAGGAACCCAAGCAATACCCAGTGCTTCTAAGGTTTTAGCATCCCAATATTCCTGAGGAAGTGAATATAACTGGATCCAGACTGGAGCAATGTGCATGTCTTCCTTTTCCAGACATAATTTCTCTTTCCAAGGACAAAGGAAAAGACCTGCTGAATAATAGAAGTAAGGACCTCCATCAATAATTCGATTCCGATCCTCTTGACTGATAAAAGAAAGAGTTAAAAACCCCTTCGATCCTAAACGTAAATGATAATGACCTTTCGGTTTCCAAGTCAAGTTGATCCACCAGAGCAGAGCTTTCTCCAATGTCTGTAACCCAATGAATTTGCAAATCAAAGCATGGTCTGTCATAAACTGAATTTTTTCCCTAATGTTTGCAGACTTAACAAGCATGGAAGGAATAGCTGATGTTTTTGGAAAGCATTGACCAGGTTTACGATCCATACTAGTAGAAACAGGGACTTCACCTTGAATTATTGGGATCAAAATTTCTCCAATAGTCAAATTACCTTGGTCAGGAGGATGATAGTTCAGGGCATCCCCCACCATTACCATAGAAAAAACCAAGCTGAAATGGACTACTAAAGACTCCGTAGGACCTCCCACCTCACTTCTTGGAGCTCATCCTCTGAAAAAAATTGAAAGTATTACAGTTGAGGATTTTTCAAGACATCGCGAAAGTTGGCGTCCACACTTGTCCTTGAATTGTGCATCCAAATAAATGGTCAAATTTCAATTCTCAAAAATTGGTTAAAAGTGAAACTCCACTGTGTTATTTCACTAGGGTTGGGTTTAAAGAGAGTCAAAATAACTCGAAACATTGCGAAAGTGGGCGTGCACGCTTTTCTATCAAACGAAAATCCAAATCTATGATCAAATTTCAATTTCAAGTAGTCAAAAGACAAAATTTGTCGTGCAGTTTCGCTATGGTTTGGCTTAAAGGAGGTATAAATACCTCTGAAAAATGGTGAAAGTTAGCATGCATGCTTGTCTACCAAATGGTCATCTAAATATATGATCAAATTTTAATTCCAACAAATTGGTCAAAAGTGAAACTTCATCGTGCAGTTTCGCTATGGTTGGGCTTAAATGGGGTGAAAATAGCTCAAAACATCGTAAAAGTTGGCCTGCATGCTTGTCTATCAAATGGGCATCCAAATCTATGATCAAATTTCAATTCCGTGAAATTGGTCAAAAGTGAAACTCCGTCGTGTGGTTTCTCTAGGGTTGGGTTTAAAAGGGGTCAAAATAGCTCGAGCCTTGTGAAAGTTGGCATGCACGCTTGTCAATCTATGATCAAATTTTAATTTCGAGAAATCGGTCAAAAGTGAAACTTCATCATGCTATTTTGCTATGGTATGGCTTAAATGGGGTAAAATTAGCTCAAAACGTCACGAAATTTGGCGTGCACGCTTGCCTATGAATGGACATCCAAATCAATGATCAAATTTAATTCTGAGAAATTGATCAAAAATGAAACTCCGTCATGCGATTTCGCAAGTGTTGGACTTAAGGGGGTCAAAATATCTAGGAACGTTACGAAAGTTGGCGTGCATATAAATCCATAATCAAATTTTAATTCTGAGAAATTGGTCAAAAGTGAAACTCCATCATTTGGTTTCTCAAAGGTTTAGCTTAAAAGGGTTGAAAATAAGTTAGAACATCACAAAAGTTGGCGCGCACACTTGTCCATCAAATGGGCATTCAAATCTATGATCAAATTTCAATTCAGAGAAATAGGACAAAAGTGAAACCATTTCGTGCATTTTTTCTAGGGTTGGGTTTAAAAGGGGTCTAAAATGCTCCAAACATGGCGGAAGTTGTATTGCATGCTTGTCTGCCAAATGGTCATCAAAATCTATGATAAAATTTTAATTCTGAGAAATTGGTCTAAGTGAAACTTTGTCATGCAGTTTCACTAAAGTTGAGCTTAAAGGGGGTGAAAATAACTTGGAACATTGTGAAAGTTGGCGTTCACACTTGTCTGTGAAATGGGCATCCAAATCTATGTTCAAATTTCAATTCGAAGAAATTGGTCAAAAGTGAAACTCTGTTCTGTGTTTTCACTAGGGTTGGTTTTAAAAGAAGTCAAAATAGTTCCAAACATCACAGAAGTTGGAGTGCATTCTTGTCTACCAAATAGTCATCTAAATCTATGATCAACTTTTAATTTCGAGAAATTGGTCTAAAGTGAAACTTCGTCATGTGGTTTCTCTAAGGTTGGGCTTATAGGGGATGAAAATAGCTCGGAACATCGCGAAATTTGGTGTGCGTTCTTGTTTATCAAATGGGCATGTGAATCTATGATCAAATTTCAATTTCAAGAAATTGTTCAAAAGTGAAACTCCGTCATGTATAAATAATCTAATATGGAAGCATAGAAAAAGTTGTCTGCACAGATATCAATAACAAATGCTAAAGATAATTGGATGAAAGTACAATATACTAAAATTCTAAAGTCACTTACAGGAGCCAGTGATTTGCTCAATTTACTTGAAGAAGCTGATCCAAGCAAGGAAACCTCTGCCACTGGTGGAGGTCAACAAAGTCCCCATTGTTGCTGAAAATGAAGCCATGTATAAAGAATCTAGAAGACAATCACTAAAGTAAAACATAAGCTGTATAAAGAAAATACACATTAGCTTCTATACTAATGATTATTTAAGACTGAATCAGAAGCTATTAAATAATCTAATATGGAAGCATAGAAAAAGTTGTCTACACAAATATCAATAACAAATGCTAAAGATAATTGGACGGAAGTACAATATACTAAAATCCTAAAGTCACTTACAGGAGCCAGTGATTTGCTCAATTTACTTTGATCCAAGCAAGGAAACCTTTGCCACTGGTGGAGGTAAACAAAGTCCCCAGTGTTGTTGTGAAGGATTTGTAACATCATAGAACTTCTGAGTTTTGCTACTAGAAAAATAGGACATAGAAAATAAAAAATCATAAAAGCTAAATGTGAAATATTTTTTAAAACAATTTATCCCAATGAAGAAAACTTTCTAAATTAATTAAATGCTAGAACAAAATTATAGGGGATTAAAGCAGCAAACTCGTTCATATCACCCATTTACTTTTGGTAGACGACACATTGATTTTTTAGTTAATAGTTCTATTAGGGAGCTGGAAAAGCTTAAGGGGCTTCTGGACCTCTATTGCAAGACTACAGGAATGGTAATAAATATGAATAAGTCTTCAAAAATGTAAAGTGGATTGGAAGAGTAATTTAAAGACCGGACCAAAATCATATTTCCCATTAATTATTTCAAGAAGTCAAATACCTGGGTTTCATCTTGAAACCATATGATTGACATTTAAATTTTGGTTGTAACTGTCCTATGGTTTGTATATTAACCTTCATTAACCTATTCTACAGAGCATACAAGAGTATTGGATGTCTATAGCATAGCGACCAAAATGAATCTTAACCAAATCAGAAAGAAGTGTTTTAGCATCCTTCACATAGGAGGGAGGGCCAAGAAATTCCACTAATTATAAATGGAACAGGGTAGCCAATTCCAAGTCAGCTGGGAATGGGGTTTAAAACACAAAACACTCCAGCTCAAAATTTGCAACTAAAAGCCTTTAGATATTGCTTTATAATGATGGAAACTGAGGTCGGGTTATGAAATCCAAACACTTAAGAGATGCATCCATGGAATATTGGCTTAAAAAAAAACACTCACAGGATGACTCCATTACAAGGAAATCCTTTGGTAAAGTTCTCCCCTTGGTGGGTAAATAAATGAGGGAACTGAGGAAAAGTCAGAATTGGAAAGGACCCGTGGATCAGGATTGAGGAAATTTAAAATTTCAAAGGCTCTGCTAGATAGTTTACATGCTCAGTGGTCTATACTGTCATAGAGAGTCATACTCGTAATTGGCAAGAAATGCCTAGTCTTGAGGATGGTTGACAACAAAAAGTCTTAAGTTTACAAGGTGAACCAGAGGAATGAGACGATTACATTGACTTTCCCAATCATCAAGGATCCAAGAATTTAAAGTGTTCAAGGATCAAGGGAACTCCATGGGTCAAAATAGGTTATGCTACCAAAGTGGAGGAACTCATGCAGGAGAGAGCATCCTGGAGGACAGTTGTTTGGAATCTATTCAACCCTTTAGAAACAAAAACACTAATGTGGTTGGTACTGGCTAATAAAGTACTACCATTGGGCAAATGAGAGATACCATTTCTTGATATAGCATTTGAACCAAGCCATATCCCCTGGTGACACACAGTAAGGAAGCTCCCAATGTAGATGTCTACTTAAATTTTGTCATGGCAGTTGCCAGTGACAGTTGACGAGATTTTAAACGATATGCAAATTTGCCAGTTTGGCCATAATGTTCATTCATTCCCATAGTTGACAAGTCTCTTGCTCCTTCAACCACAAGTGATAGAATTTCTTCAGTTATAAACATTATGTCATAGATTGCTCTGTTAGTTCATAGATAAAGGAATCCTAGTGCCATAGGAGACATACCACCAGGAGCCAAATGTGAATGGAAGCCATGTCCAAGAAGTGCTCCCACCCCACCATTAACTGTCAGCTTTGACATCAAAGTTTTTGAAGACCCAAGAGCAGCAGCAAAACAACTCCTCAGAAGCTGAACAACAACATGCTTATCTTGCTTGAACACAGTGCATGAGCAAAAAAACACAATGTAATCATGCCACCTGCGTACTTTTTGAGCCCAGAGCGTTGCAACAATGGGTGTACTGGGCCATGGTCTTCCAACTGTGGTACTTTCCAATGCTGGTCCAGAAACGCCATGAAGAAACTCTGATGCTTTATCCAGCTTGAATGTTATCTTGAGGCTCGCAAGTGCTGCTAAAGGTAAAGGAAGAGTTGTTGGTGCATTTCCACCTACTAAACATCGGCATTGAAGAAAATCCACAAGAAATTTATAAAGCACTGCTCAAAGGCTATAGTATATACAACCTAAGCACAGTTAAAGGAAATGATCTCACAAAGTATAAAATAGAAAATGGAATACCCATGAGACTTGGTACATGAACACCTGTAGCAGCCAAGACCTCTTTTATCTCAGCTTCAATATTCTGAAGATTTGCTGCAGGACTTGGCCAGTCTATTCCATTCATTGATGCAAGTTTCCAAACACCACGAGTAACCTCTGCAGTAAAGTAGCTAATAATTACTGCAAGGGAAGCAAGAAGAAAATCTACAAGGTCTCTCAGGCCTGCATGTTCAAAGGTATTAACAATGCCATTTAGTACTTTACAAAAATCCTATTCTCTTCATAAATTTTTGTGATGAAGCATTATCATTTAATTTTTTTCACCTTACCTCCATTTTTATCGGCAATTAGAATGCAAAAGCACATAAGTTTAAAGTTTGTGTTCTCAATCATTCACAAACCGATGAACGTAAGTTACTTGACGATGTTATTATAACACTAACTATAGTATTCTTCTTATCCATCAAGGAAACTGTTTGTTAAAGCAACTTATGGTCATGGGTTTGCGGGCAATATATGAAAATTTCATGTAGAATTCCAGTTTAGCATTCACAAGGCATATGCCAAAGTTCAAAAGATGCACTTCATCAACAGGAAAATTAAACACACATATCAACACACAAACAAAGTAGAAACATGTAACAATACAACTGAAAGATGGCTAAACCCTGATGCATACCCATGAGACTTGGTACATGAACACCTGTAGCAGTCAAGACCTCTTTTATCTCAGCTTCAATATTCTGAAGATTTGCTACAGGACTTGGCCAGTCTGTTCCATTCATTGATGCAGGTTTCCAAACACCACGAGTAACCTCTGCAGTTAAGTAGCTAACAATTGTTGCAAGGGAAGCAGGAAGAAAATCTACAAGGTCTCTCGGGCCAGCATGTTCAAAGGTATCAACAATTCCATTTAGTACTTTACATAAAGCCTATTCTATTCATAAATTTTTGTGATGAAGCATTATCATTTAATTTTTTTCACCTTACCTCCATTTTTTATAGGCAATTAGAATGCAAAAGCACATAAGTTTAAAGTTTGTGTTCTCAATCATTCACAAACCCATGAACGTAAGTTACTTGACGATGTTATTATAACACTGAGTATAGTATTCTTCTTATACATCAAGGAGATTGTTTGTTAAAGCAACTTATGGTCATGGGTTTGTGGGCAATATATGAAAATTTCATGTAGAATTCCAGTTTAGCATTCACAAGGCATATGCCAAAGTTCAAAAGATGCATTTCATCAACAAGAAAAGTAGACATGCATATCAACACACAAACAAAGTAGAAGCATGTAACAATACAACTGAAAGATGGCTAAACCCTGATGCATACCCATGAGACTTGGTACATGAACACCTGTACCAGCCAAGACCTCTTTTATCTCAGCTTCAATATTCTGAAGATTTGTTGCAGGACTTGGCCAGTCTGTTCCATTCATTGATGCAGGTTTCCAAACACCACAAGTAACCTCTGCAGTAAAGTAGCTAACAATTGCTTCAAGGGAAGCAGGAAGAAAATCTACCAGGTCTCTCAGGCCTACATGTTCAAAGGTATCAACAATGACATTTAGTACTTTACAAAAATCCTATTCTCTTCGTAAATTTTTGTGATGAAGCATTATCATTTAATTTTTTTCACCTTACCTCCATTTTTATCGGCAATTAGAATGCAAAAGCACATAAGTTTAAAGTTTGTGTTCTCAATCATTCACAAACCCATGAACGTAAGTTACTTGACGATGTTATTATAACACTGACTATAGTATTCTTCTTATCCATCAAGGAAACTGTTTGTTAAAGCAACTTATGGTCATGGGTTTGTGGGAAATATATGAAAATTTCATGTAGAATTCCAGCTTAGCATTCACAAGGCATATGCCAAAGTTCAAAATATGCATTTCATCAACAGGAAAAGTAGACACGCATATCAACACACAAACAAAGTAGAAACATGTAACAATACAACTGAAAGATGGCTAAACCCTGATGCATACCCATGAAACTTGGTACCTGAACACCTGTAGCAGCCAAGACCTCTTTTATCTCAGCTTCAATATTTTGAAGATTTGCTGCAGGACTTGGCCAGTCTATTCCATTCATTGATGCAGGTTTCCAAACACCACGATTAACCTCTGCAGTAAAGTAGCCAACAATTGTTGTAAGCGGAGCAGGAAGAAAATATACAAGGTCTCTCAGGCCTGCATGTTCAAAGGTATCAACAATGCCATTTAGTACTTTACAAAAAGCCTATTCTCTTCATAAATTTTTGTGATGAAGCATAATCATTTAATTTTGTTCACCTTACCTCCATTTTTATAGGCAATTAAAATGCAAAAGCACATAAGTTTAAATTTTGTGTTCTCAATCATTCACATGACACAAACCCATGAACGTAAGTTACTTGACGATGTTATTATAACACTGACTATAGTATCCTTCTTATCCATCAAGGAAACTATTTGTTAAAGCAACTTATGGTCATGGGTTTGCAGGCAATATATGAAAATTTCATGTAGAATTCCAGTTTAGCATTCACAAGGCATATGCCAAATTTCAAAAGATGCATTTCATCAACAGGAAAAGTAGACACGCATATCAACACACAAAAAAAGTAGAAACATGTAACAATACAACTGAAAGATGGCTAAACCCTGATGCATAGCCATGAGACTTGGTACATGAACACCTATAGCAGCCAAGACCTCTTTTATCTCATCTTCAATATTCTGAAGATTTGTTGCAGGACTTGGCCAGTCTGTTCCATTCATTGATGCAGGTTTCCAAACACCATAAGTAACCTCTACAGTAAAGTAGCTAACAATTGCTGCAGGGGAAGCAGGAAGAAAATCTACCAGGTCTCTCAGGCCTGCATGTTCAAAGGTATCAACAATGCCATTTAGTACTTTACAAAAAGCCTATTCTCTTCATAAATTTTTGTGATGAAGCATTATAACTTGTATCAGATATCAATAAGTAATGTGTGAATGTGGAAGGTACTGGAAAAGACGTCAGTTTCCAAGTGGAGGCATGGTATATCTTAGGAATTTATTAATTTATCATATTTATGGTGGCTGTGAAACCTGGGAATGAAAGGAGAGAGTTTGTTAAATTTGGACTTCTAGGAAATTTAGTTTCTTGCATGCTGTAGATTTCATAGTATTTTTCTATTTGCATTATGGATTAAATATAGTTCCATGATCCATCCAGAGGGGATGCTATTCAGTATAATAATTACAAGTTGAAATAAGGTCTAATTTATTATTTTACTAGTTACATAATAATTTTTGGATATATATCAATCTCCTTTAGTGATATGCATGCCAACATTGTTGGCATTCATAATCTATGTGCCTCTTGATTATGTTTTTACCAGTAACCAATTTATGGTTCAATTGATGGTTGGGTAACAATGAATTAGTTGGCAATGCACTGCAATGCTATTCTTATTATCCAATTCATCTTACCCCAACACTTCAAAATAGCTAACAACATACTCTAACAATCTTTATTACTCTTATGTGAGCAAAGAAACTTGAGGAGAAACATTTGCACCAAGTTGAAGTCTCTCTTACAACACATGCAATCAAGAATTCCTGTTCACAACAAACTAGACAAAACAACCTTCCATATCTGTGTCACAGCTAAAACAGAAATTCACCAACAATATGCCTGCATCTTCTTCAATTGCAGATCAACCAAAGGTATTTGGAATGCTGTCTTTCAAAAGGAAACTTTGATATTATTTTTGGCCTGATCTTTGAAATAATGGTGAGGCACAGAAGCTGAGTTTGTTCAAGGGACACTCACAGGACATATCGTGTGTTCTAAGGAGCTGCTAACTATTCTATATTTGAAAAATTGTATATAAAATATTCACTGATAACTCTATTCAATTAACACTATATTATGCAGACAAATTTTCATGCATGATTGCCATGAATCTTGGGGGAAAATCGTGATGGAAATTATGGGTATGAGTGAGACAACACCCATAAAATACAAACTTAAATAGGCACAGCAAAAAATAACAGCATAGGCATAGGAAATAACAAAAGCATATCTGGGAGAATAGCACAAGTGGCACAATATTTTGTAAGCACATGTAGCTATGGGGTGACAGTTACTTTATGATGAGTAAGTTCTCTCTCTGGAGTCCGTATATGCTACTAAAGATGCCTAAGAAACATTTAAATTGATCCAAATTTCCAAGATATAACTGAAATATCATGGTAGTATTTATCTAAACTAGAACACCCCTAACTCCAATTTCTAAAATGTCAGTGAAGCTGAAAAGGTCACCAAGAAAATACAATGTTGAGCTACCAGAAAAACATAATGAGCTTGTGACATTTCAGGCACGCCCCCTTTTTTACCAGGAAAGGAAGAGGAAAACAACCATGCTAAGATATACTTCATGATACACTATGTGGCAATTTGAATAATAAATGTGCTCCAGTAGAAGAGAGAATTTTTGAGCTACTATTAATCACAAGTGCACAAGTGTTGCTTTCACAAGGTAATCTAAAATTGGTTTTACAAAGTGGAAAGAGCAAAAGACCAGGAAAACAGAGACATGTTGAGATACACCAAAGATTGCTAAGGGTGAAAATTAAATGAAAGAAATACAATTTCACACCACAACATGTGCAGTTCAAGCAGAAAAAGAGAAAAATCAATTATTGTGTAATGCTTTCACTCATACACGAAAAGCCCCTCTGTAGTTCTTAGATTTTTCCTCACACAAAAGAATGTCTCCGGTTCATTTCATCCAAGGAAATTGTTCCGATTTGACAAATACAATTCAAAGTAATCTTCATGGTAAAGATTAAATATGGAAGGTGAAGTTCATAGATACTATCAGAAAATGATAGTGTGGGGATGTTGGATGCATAGCTGCCCCAAAAAACTGAAAACAATTATTCTTCAGTAACAGCATAACTTTTAAACATAGACTGCAACAGGAGCTCCCTTTCCTAAGAGGCATTGTTCATGAGGAGGTCGATAAAATTTCCACAATCTTAGCAGCAGAAGAAAAGCACATGAAAATACCATGTAAACTGAAATATCCTCCCCTGAATTTGATGCCTGTAGAACTGTTGGAGAGATGGATCCAAAAATCTCACAAATAGGCATCAATGCCACTGCAACTTCAGGAAACTGCCAAGTGGTTATAGGAAACAACAAAAATTAGGATGAATTACAGCAGCAGACAAAACAAGGACTGTGCAACATAAAAGGACAAATTAGATTAAACATGCACAACAGAAATATGATAAGACAAAGATAGTTGGAATAATTCAAGTGAAATAAACATACCAAACCATACAAATAAAGAACATGAATAGTATCAGTCGATGTCACTCCTAAAAGGACGGTGTATAATAATGGTGCATAAGCTACTAAATTACTCCTGGGCCCACAATACTCTGGCGGAGGAAGAGGTGAGAATAACTTTACTACCAAGCATACTGTGTGTTCCTGTGAGTAAAGCTGAAATGAGACCCTTAACAATAACATTTTAAACAAGATATTTTTTCTCGGAATTTTTTCATGCACTCAATAAAACATTTCCTACTAAGAAATCATTTTCAAGCATCTAGCAATCTGATATAGATTTCTCAAGCTTGTACATAGCCACATATCTTCGAATTATCTATATTTCTTACATCATCAACTCTACAGTGAATGGCTAGGTAATCAAGGTTTAAGCTTTCAAACCACAAGTTTTTGTAAATCAATGTCACCTGAACATTCCATCCATGTATAAGAGATGCACCACACAATATACTGGCAACAGCAATCCTTTCCTCGTCTGTCCCATTGATTGCGAGTGGTGAACTGAGTCCATCATTGGTTAATCTAACAACTCTTATTCAATTGATTGTTTTTCTTGGAAGAGTAATAGGGCAGATTCTAGACATTTTAGGAAATCTTCACAAGATTGATTTTTTGGATATCAGTAAGAACTATTTATCAGGCCCAATTCAATGGTCTCTCAACAATTTATACAGTCTCCATACGCTTGATTTGAGCTACAATCAGCTTCAAGTCTCTATTCATGCTGGTTTGACCATGAACGCCAATCTCAAGATCTTGGTATTTGCTCATAATGATATCATGGGTGTGTTGAGGCCTGGAAATTCGCAGGCGGCAACAGTAAGGGATTCTCCCCAATCAGCGTTCCCAACTAGCCCACTGACTGTTTGGAATAGGGAATCCGTCCGGTTTGTGGTCCGGCCACCGTAGGTCAAGAAACAAAATTAAAGGGTTTACCGGTTGCGGCCCGGTCCACCGAGTTTTTGTATTTTGACTTAAAGAAATGATATGCAAGTGCCTTACTAAATGCAAGGTGGTCAAAATGCAGGGAGCGCTCACAAAGTGATGCGCAGGTTCTTACCTCTCATCTTACTCACAAGCATTCAACCGGATACAACAGAAATAAGCTAACTATCTACAATATCCCTAGGGAGCATGGTTGTCATTTTGGCTGAGCAATACATTATCACATACAGTAAGAAAAATCACAGATAGCTGATACTTCTCCTAAAGCACATGAACGCTTACAAATATTCAAATAACCAGATAGCCGATCATTCTATAACAACATTTATTGCTCTTAGTGAAAATATATCCCATAAAGACTACTGAAAAACATTTAACGAGAACGTAGGTTCAAAACATCAAATATTCTTACAGCAAATGAAATACAGCTGAAAACGAAATAGTTCCTCTTCAACCTTATTCATCAAATTGCCTTGGTACATTTCACTTATTTACTCTTTCCAGCAGACAAAATTGCAGTTCACTTAGCAAAACGAAGTAGTTCCTCTTACAAGCCAACAATTACAAAATTTTCTAAGGGAAAAATCCCTTTTCCTAGTCCTACTTCTCTCTATTTAAACTAGAGCTGCTGCCCCTTGAGCTGCCTTCCAGCGTGTGGCTTTTCAGCATCCTTGACGATTCATCTTCTTCCCTGACTGTTGCGTTTTCCAATCATTTCATAGGCGTTTATCTTTTGAACAGTAACTGATGGATCTGCCTCGTCGGTGGCTCTGCCGTTTGTTTGTTTTGTCCTTTTCCTCGCTCCTGATTGCTTCAGCGATCTACGGGAGTCCCCCTGCAACAACTTTGGTGCATTATCCATTTCACTGAAAACTTAAACACTCAAACTTTCCAACCAAATGATAGATCCACAAGGGGCCGGCCTGGTTTGTCCGGGCGAGTACTTGCTTAGGCTTAAGGCGGCAAACTGTAAATCGGCGGTCGGCCAACTTCTGCATTGGGCGGGACAAGACCTCAAGGGCCGCAACGGCAGAGGAGCCCAAGAACCGGATGATCGAGGACACGGGCGAACAAAGGAGGAGAACGGACGTCGGGAAAAGAGCGCTTCGGGAACCAGGAAGGGTGTCACAGCCGCAACGGCGGACGGCACTAAGGTCGGAGACAGGCGATGAGCTGAAAGAAAAAGTTCGGGCGGGGAGGACAAGGTTGGACGTCGGATGAAACTTGAAACGGAGGCCAACTTCCTTTCTCCGGCCGCAATGGCGGGTGAATAGTAACTTTTGAGCAAGCGATCTCAACCTTCAAAATGAATCGAGCGTCGGCGAGAAATGGACTTCGGATGAAAGATCGCTCGGGGAGCCGCAACGGCGGATGAGCTAGAACATCATG
This sequence comes from Pseudotsuga menziesii, assembly GCA_001517045.1. Taxonomy (NCBI): domain Eukaryota; kingdom Viridiplantae; phylum Streptophyta; class Pinopsida; order Pinales; family Pinaceae; genus Pseudotsuga; species Pseudotsuga menziesii. The sequence continues at coordinate 112,371 of LPNX011074279.1, read as the reverse complement.
GCTTCCGATCTAACAGCAAAAGGCCCGATCATAAGGAAGAATAACAATAAAAAACAGTACTAAGGATCAATTACAGCTAAAATCGCTTTTCCTTTACTAAGGCAAGGTTTTATTCTTCTATGACTGGTAAACCATACAACACGACTCAAAACGCACTACGCATGGTGCACAAAATAGCGGGCGCTTAGCTTCAAAATAAAACGAACAGAAAGCATGCTCGAGGGGTTCAGGAAATTACCGATCAAACCACAAAAGATGAGGAGGGGCCCAGGAAATTTAAGTAAAACTAAATTCGGGGAGAACCGTTGCGGTAGCAACAACTGGCGATTACCTGGGGAACCTAGATCTCTGGGTGATTATTGTCTTTGAGTAGCAGACTGTTCTACAACAGGTGCATCCATCGAATTCTTTCAGCTATCCAGATTTCTCATATCACCCAAGTGCATACCTTAATCATTGATGCCAGTCTTTTGGGGAAAGGAAAACCGAGACCCTCAAGTCCAAATAACTATGCCGAGGCCAGAGTATGATTTTCATTATTACCTCTGTTTTCAGGTAGCTAGCAGTGTGGACACCACAAGATTGTAGCATATAGTAAACAGCAGTATCCGTTTGTTCCTCATTTCCATGCCACTTTAGCATTTTGGTGCTATTGGACTTTTGTCCTTTCATTTGAGTCTTTCTGTGCGCCTCTTCTTACTGAATTTTTTAATTCAGGATCCTCTATCCCATAGTGCCCTTTTGTGTGAGTGGTGTACTTTAAGTCTCAGCTCACGGACGGAGAGGATCTTTTGGCAATTTAGCATTTATGCTTTTATAGAAGTTTGACTCTTTATCTGCCTTTTGGCATTTGTTTCCAGGCATGGGATCATTTATATTTAATACGCTGTTCACCTTGCTTCCTCTTATGGGTCTT
>LPNX011074279.1:688-111124 GCA_001517045.1 Pseudotsuga menziesii | reverse complement strand
TCATGGGGGTGGTCCCACTTGAGAACAAGGTCTCCTACTTCAAAGTCCCTTTTCCCGGCTTTGTGCTTATCAAACCATCTCTTGACTGACTCTTGCTGCTGTTTGAAGCGTTCTCTAGCTTTGGATCTAGCTTCTTCTGCTTTTAGGAGGTTATATATTCTTATTTGCAGGACCTCATCGTCTAACCCCCTAGACTCCTGAGCTAGAATGGAAGAAGGTAACAGAATATTGGGAGGCAGGATGGCTTCCTTTCCGTACACAAGGGTAAAGGGTGACACTCCTATGGCAGACTTAGGGGTCACTCTATCAGCCCATAGGGCATTGGGTAAGGCTGAGTGCCAACTTCGTTGGTTTTCTATGATGGTCTTCTTCAGGATTCTAATGAGGATTCAGCCAGGCCATTCCCTTGCGGATAATAGTTAGCAGAATAGTGTAATTTTATCCCTTTCTCACGAGCAAATGCAGTAATCTTAATGGATGAAAAGTATTTAGCATTATCAAAAACTAATGAACTTGGAACCCCAAACCTGGTCATGATATGATCTTGTAGAAAATTGATGAATTCGTCTTCATTTATCTTGCGCAATGGAATAGCTTCGACCCAGCAGGTGAAATAATCAGTTGCAGTAAGAATATACTTGTGTAGCAGGGAGGAATTTGGCTTTATTTCTCCAATGGCGTCTATTCCCCATTGCTCGAAAGGCTCAGTGATCATTACAGGCTTTAGAGGCGCTGCTGCTCTGGGTTGTCTTCCACCACATCTTTGGCAAGTATCACATTTTCTGACATGCGCATGTGCATCCCTGAAGAGTGTTGGCCAATAGTAACCGGCCCTAAGGATTTTGTGGGCTGTAGTGTCTCCCGAATAATGTCCGCCAGCCGGACCATCGTGTAATTCAGACATTACTTTCTCAGCGTCTTCTCTTTCCAGACATCTTAGAAGGACTCCATCATAGTTTTTTCTGAATAACATGCCTTCTACGAGTTGGTAGGAAGCTGACTTTAGACGCAAAGCTCTTCTTTGTTTGGAACTCCAATGTTTAGGCAATACCCCTGACTGAAGGTAATGTACAAGGTCTCTATACCAAGATTCAGGAGCTGTGAATAAAGGACAAACATCCATTACATGCAATTCAGCTTCATTATCCCATGCCTGTTCTTCACTATTACTGCTTCCAGTCATCAGCTTGCATAGCCCCTGACCTTTCACTATAGTGGCTGGTTTGAATTCCAAATCGTATTCTTGAAGGGCTGTTACCCAGTTGCCCCTTCTTTCTCCCAATTCCTTTTGAATGAGAAGGGATCTTACGGCTGGGGAAGGGACTATTACCTTGGTTCGATTTTTTAGTATATAAGGTCTGAATTGCTTGACTGCTTTAAATACTGCGTATGCCTGTTTGTCAATGGATGGGTAGTTTAATTCAGCCCCCTGTAGCCCAGTGCTCATGAAAGAAATTGGGAATTCATCACCCCCATCTTCCTTTTGCGTAAGTACGGCTGCCAATGAATCATCGGACGCAAAAGTATACATAATGAAGTCTTTGTCAAAATATGGACTTTTGAGAGAGAGCGCATGTGCAACAGTGGTCTTAATTTTACTGAAAGCATTCTTTTCAGTCTCAGTTCACTTAAACTGTGCGTTTTGCTTGACCATCTGCTGCAATGGTTTGACAGTCTGGGCAAAATCAGGCACGAATCTTCTTACAAAGTTTATTGTTCCCATGAAGGATTGCATTCCCTTCTTATTATGAGGCATGGGAATTTGTTTGATGGCCTTAATCCTTTCTGGGTCTATAGAGATGCCTTTCTTTGAAACTATATGCCCCAGTAACTTGCCTTCCGTGACAGCGAACATGCACTTTTTAGGATTGAGGGAAATACCATATTTCCTGCAGCGTTCAAAGATTTGCTTTAAGTGGAATGCGTGCTCCCCTCTTTTCTTCGAAAAAATTGTGATGTCATCAAGGTAGACCACCACACTTCACCCAATCAGTCCGCGAAAAGCTATGTCCATAGCTCTCTGAAACGTCGCGCCCGCATTAATCAGTCCAAAGGGCATTCTTCTATATGCGAATGTTCCCCATTTAGTTCTGAATGTCGTCTTCAATCTATCTTCCTCGGCTACCAACACTTGATTGTAGCCAGAGAAACCATCCAACAATGAAAACATTTCAGAGCCGGAAACCATTTGTAGCAATTGCTCCATGGGAGGTACCGGGTAGTTGTCTTTGTCTGAGGCGCGATTTAGATTTCTGAAGTCTACGCACAGCCTGATCTCTCCCGATTTTTTCCTGATAGGTACTAGGTTTGACACCCATTCAGAATGCCTGACTTTAAAGATAATCCTAGCGTCCAGCAATTTCTTCACCTCGCTTTGAATTAGTGGCTCCAGCTTTGGGTGCATCTTCCTCAACGGCTGCTGATATGGTTTGACGCCTGCTTTTCTAGGAATGATATTAGTGTCATAAGTTTTTAAATCTGCATACGTCCATGCAAAGACATCTTTGTACTGTTTAAACAAACGGAGGAACTTGTCTCTTTCTGCTGGTGAACAGCACTTGCCGAGGTTAACAAATTTGGGCTCCGTTTCAGTCCCTAAATTTATTAGCTCGAACTGTAGAGTTGAGCTGTGCGTCTTCACATTAGCGGGTCTTCTAAATTTCTCGTTCAAGTCAAACATATTTTCTAACGTCCTAACCCCTTTGGGAATGAAATTGTCATATTTCATTTCAGCCTGATGTTCCTCATCATCGATAATGGCTCCTTTAAAGACTTCATCATTTGTCAAGCATTCAATTATCTGCTGATCATCGTCAAATACTCGCAGGTTAGTGATCATGTCCGGTACTGAAGGCCTGAAAAGCAATTCGATAGAGCATTTGTTATTAGTGGGAACCAACCTGGCGGCTGACGTAGCTAAAAGATCAGCGGCTGCATTTTTTATCCTTGGAATTGAAATAATGTTAAATGCATGAAAACATTTAAGCAATTCCCATACCTCGTTTTGGTAAGCTTTCAAATGAGGGGAGATACAGTGTATTTGATTTTTTATCTGCTTTACAACTATTTCTGAGTCCCCAAAAACTTTTAAATTACAAACCTGTAGCTCAATCGCTTTCTTGAGTCCCTGTAGTAATGCTTCATACTCAGCTGTATTGTTAGTACACTCAAATTCTAACCTACAGGACAAGAAGTATTTATTTTTTTGTGGATCAATAAGGACGCAGCCGGCCCCTGACCCTTCTAATGTTTTTGAGCCGTCGAAATATAAAGTCCAGATAACATTATCTAATGGAAAATAATCTACTCCTACAGCTAAATCTACTATTTTACAGTCCAGCTCATCAGCCTGAGAAAAATGAAGGAGATCAGGCTGGGTGTTAGGTGTGCTGCTAGCCTCTTCCGCTTGATAATTCCCTGGTTCTAGTTCAAGAAAGTAGTTTCCCAATACAGATTCAACTGGTACATTCTTCCCATCCAATTGAGTGACATTGTACTTCATATGAGGTTCTCTCAAAACCTTGATCTGATTAGGACTCCCTTTGTACGGCAACCAAAGATGTGACCAATCTGTGGCGAAATACCCATTTAATTTGGTCGACCAATCTCTGCTCAAGACCAAGCCGTAAGCATCTGGTATGTCAGCCACTACAATGTTGATGACTTGGCACACTCTATCATCGGATGCCAGGCGGATTAGCACGTCCTCCATTTCGCCAACTACCTTGACGTCCGTCCTATCCAACTGCACCACTTTCCACGTGGTTGGCTTGGGCTGCCCATTTATTTTCTTGCATACTGATATGGGCATGACATTAATTGATGCCCCTGAATCCGCTAGACAATTGTGCACGTTATGATTAAAAATTTCAAACGTCAAGAGGAAAGGTGGATGTTTGGTTTTAGACTTACCTCCAGTACTAGCTTCCCCGATTTCTTCTTCCTCCTGAGGCTGATTGTCTGTGGGAAACTTCTCTTCTGATGTTTCCAGCGCTTTCAACAATTTTTCTTTCTGTTGAGGCACTTTGCACATTTCGAACAGTGGGACGTTTGCCTTTATCTTCTTTAAATCTTCAACAATGTCATATTCGATTAGTTGTTTAACGGACTGAGGTTTATTAGCGCTCTCATTGTCTTCGTTTGGCTTAGGTGGCGTTCTGTTTTGCTTTGGATCCTGGCTGGTAATGGTAAACTCAGGAATCTGATCAACCAAGGCTTTGTCTTGAAATTTCTTTTTGATATTTCTTTGCAACCTTCGAATCTTCGGGAGCAAAAGACTGCCATCACTAACCGCCCCTTTGCTCCTAGTTGTTACGTTAGCCTCCCTAATATCTTTGTGTCCCTGTGTATTTTCTTCCTCTGTGTCGAGTACGGAGACAGAACTCCATAAAACCATAGTCTCTTCCTCTTGTTCCTTCGTAGAAGTGGATGCAACATTTTCTTTCCTTTTATCATCATCTTCCTCCGTCAATCTCGAATCCAACATCTGATTCATGACCAATGTCATAGAATTTATCCATTGCGGACAGTTCTTTTCGGAATGAGGCTGTTGATGGAAAGTACAGAAATTTTCCATCCCTATTTCTGTCAGATTCATGGATGCGGTTTTCTGAGGAGGAGTTTGGGTTTGGTTGCTATCTTCTCTTTTCTTATAGTATGGCCTGAAAAACTTTTGTGCTTCTTTTTCCTTTTCTAAGTCTATGATCTTATTGGACAGCTTTTGCATCATTTTAGCCATGCTATCATAGTCTGGCGTCTTTTCTTCTTTAGGCTTGGTGAAAAGCAAGGTTTTTCTCCCCACACCTTTCTCTCCTGACTATTCAGGATAGTCCTCAACACTCTCTCTTTCAGCTTCCACCACTTCTGCTTCTTCATAGGTCTCCGTCAAAGTAGGCTTGGCTCTGCCTTTTGCAAACATGGCTAAATCAGGACCCAAGGCTGAAGTATAGTATTCGATCAGTACTTTGTCTAAAGGCTTATCCGTTTTAGAAAAATTTCTCAGATATGCTGCAAACCTTTGTGTGAATCTATGCACTTTTTCTTTTTTCTCTTTCTTCAATGCACACAGTCCTTTCATGAGGGAAGCATGAGTCTCTTGGATGGCATACTTACTTTTGAACATTCTCTCGAAAGTATCCCAGTCCGGGATCGAATTGGCGGGCAGTCCAAAATACCACGAAGCCACAGCTCCTTTAAGGGTATGCGGGAACAATCTACACACCACATCTTCGTGTTCCCCAGCCCTCAGACCTTCTATCACCAAGTAGAAACTCTGTAGATGATCATCCACCAGGATTTTATCATTTGGGTCAAATTTGGGCAGTAGCTTCTCAAAGGCCTGGGGTAGGTCATGCAAAGGTGGGGTCAGATTCAGAGGTGATCTAGCTTTCCATGCAGGTGGTGGGTTTGGAGGATTAGGTGGCTGGTTGGCGTTAGCTGCTGCCATAAGTCGAGGTGGAGAGTGCGGAGGTGAACCAACCGGGGTGTGAACAGGAGAAATGTAAGGGGTCTCGAGGCCTTCTTGATTCAAAGGTAGCTCAACTTCTTGTAAGGCAGTCTCTACAAGTTCTTGCCAGTCTCCAACCAACACCGAGTCTTCTATTATAGGACGGTCTTTCCTTTTGTACTCTCTTCTAGGAAACTCAGGAATGATAGGCAATCCTCCAATCTTCTTTAAGTATGCCCTGGTGTGTCTTCTTAGATCATTCACAATTTCGTTGCGAACAGGATATAGATGTTCTCTATTTTCTTCTTCTGGCATTGGATTTCGTGGTCCACTACTTTCAGAACTATAACCAGCGGAATAATCTCTGTAAAACGGGTTTCCTCGGCCAGCCATGCACTGGCGGCCCTCCTTCTAGCGCCAAAACTGTTGAGGCCTGGAAATTCGCAGGCGGCAATAGTAAGGGATTCTCCCCAATCAGCGTTCCCAACTAGCCCACTGACTGTTTGGAATAGGGAATCCATCCGGTTTGCGGTCCGGCCACCGTAGGTCAAGAAACAAAATTAAAGGGTTTACCGGTTGCGGCCCGGTCCACCGAGTTTTTGTATTTTGACTTAAAGAAATGATATGCAAGTGCCTAACTAAATGCAAGGTGGTCAAAATGCAGGGAGCGCTCACAAAGTGATGCGCAGGTTCTTACCTCTCGTCTTACTCACAAGCATTCAACTAGATACAACAGAAATAAGCTAACTATCTACAATATCCCTAGGGAGCATGGTTGTCATTTTGGCTGAGCAATACATTATCACATACAGTAAGAAAAATCACAGATAGCTGATACTTCTCCTAAAGCACATGAACGCTTACAAATATTCAAATAACCAGATAGCCGATCATTCTATAACAACATTTATTGCTCTTAGTGAAAATATATCCCATAAAGACTACTGAAAAACATTTAACGAGAACGTAGGTTCAAAACATCAAATATTCTTACAGCAAATGAAATACAGCTGAAAACGAAATAGTTCCTCTTCAACCTTATTCATCGAATTGCCTTGGTACATTTCACTTCTTTACTCTTTCCAGCAGACAAAATTGCAGTTCACTTAGCAAAACGAAGTAGTTCCTCTTACAATCCAACAATTACAAAATTTTCTAAGGGAAAAAGCCCTTTTCCCAGTCCTACTTCTCTCTATTTAAACTAGAGCTGCTGCCCCTTGAGCTGCCTTCCAGCGTGTGGCTTTTCAGCATCCTTGACGATTCATCTTCTTCCCTGACTATTGCGTTTTCCCAATCATTTCATAGGCGTTTATCTTCTGAACAGTAACTGATGGATCTGCCTCGTCAGTGGCTCTGCCGTTTGTTTGTTTTGTCCTTTTCCTCGCTCCCGATTGCTTCAGCGATCTATGGGAGTCCCCTTGCAACAACTTTGGTGCATTATCCATTTCACTGAAAACTTAAACACTCAAACTTTCCAACCAAATGATAGATCCACAAGGGGCTGGCCTGGTTTGTCCAGGCGAGTACTTGCTTAGGCTTAAGGCGGCAAACTGTAAATCGGCGGTCGGCCAACTTCTGCATTGGGCGGGACAAGACCTCAAGGGCCGCAACGGCGGAGGAGCCCAAGAACCGCATGATCGAGGACACAGGCGAACAAAGGAGGAGATCGGACGTCGGGAAAAGAGCGCTTCGGGAACCAGGAAGGGTGTCACAGCCGCAACGGCGGACGGCACTAAGGTCGGAGACAGGCGACGAGCTGAAAGAAAAAGTTCGGGCGGGGAGGACAAGGTCGGACGTTGGATGAAACTTGAAACGGAGGCCAACTTCCTTTCTCCGGCCGCAACAGCGGGCGAATAGTAACTTTTGAGCAAGCGATCTCAACCTTCAAAATGAATCGGGCGTCGACGAGAAATGGACTTCGGATGAAAGATCGCTCAGGGAGCCACAACGGCGGATGAGCTAGAAGATCATGGCTTCCGATATAACAGCAAAAGGCCCGATCATAAGGAAGAATAACGATAAAAAACAGTACTAAGGATCAATTACAGCTAAAATCGCTTTTCCTTTACTAAGGCAAGGTTTTATTCTTCTATGACTGGTAAACCATACAACACGACTCAAAACGCACTGCGCATGGCGCACAAAATAGTGGGCGCTTAGCTTCAAAATAAAACGAACAGAAAGCATGCTCGAGGGGTTCAGGCAATTACGGATCAAACCACAAAAGATGAGGAGGGGCCCAGGAAACTTAAGTAAAACTAAATTCGGGGAGAACCGTTGCGGTAGCAACAGGGCGAAATTCCCAGTATTGAAAGTCAGCTTCTACACATTGATCTCGGTTAGAATATGCTATCAGGTGATTTACTAGTGCTTCCTTCTTCTTTACAATATCTATCTTTGACACACAATGCTCTGCCTGGATCTTTTGAGAACAGAGCTTCTCTGGGTAGATTGAAGCACTTAGATCTCAGCATGAATCAATTTATTGGCAGTATACCAACATCATTATTTGGGCTTAACCAGCTATCAAAATTTTTCCTACAACCTAATAGATTATTTGGTAGCCTTACATTGCAAGTTGGATTAGTAATTAGTATTGAGACTATAGATCTTAGCCACAATAATCTGTCAGGGGAACTCTCTCCTCTTCTGGCGAGTGCTCGGAATATATATTTAAATCACAACCATTTAACAGGGATAATACCTTTCGAATATGTGAGAAACCTTTATACATGAAGCAGTTAAACTCTTTATCTATAGCATAATTATTTTCCAGCCTTTCCTCTGGCAGCTGGGGTTCCACTTCCAACTGGGTCTCTATGTATTCAATACAATTGCATGGATCCACCAGTTAGGTCACCATGCCCATTAAATCTCAGGAGGCAGAGAAAAGAGGCCCATGTATCAATGGAAGTTTTTTTCAAAGTCGTTTCGGCCTATTATTGCTTGTCCTGTAAATTCTTTGCCCTTCCCTATAAATTCTTTGATCCATTCTCAGTTCTTCTTGTCTGCACTGACGCCATTGCCCTCGATAAGCCAGAAATTCATTGTATAAAAACCCTCGACCATGATTAGGGAATCCACCGTTATCTTCGGTATATCTTTGTGGTATGTAGATTTATAAGTTATTTTGAAATCCTAGAAGCCATTTACATTTGAGACAATTAAATCTATTTACTACTTATGAAAATTGTACAGTTATGAGGACCATCTATAAAGAAATATTCAAATCAATTTTCCCCTGCAGATAGGGATAGGGATAATGGGATGACAGAAATCAGAAGGGATAAGCATTCAAATAGTGACAAATTTTAATTTTGACTATTGTGTTTAAACATGGTAAGAGAATATCGAGAACAGAGCTTGGAACAACATCATAGAAACTCAAAGTATTATAACAATCTAGGTCACCTCTTCTCCTTTGTGTTCAAATTATGCAACAATGATATTTGGTAAATATTCATCACAAAAAAATTGATAGAATGTGACCACCTAAATGTAACCCCCATAACCCCTAATTCCCCTAACCACTAAATCTCATAATGTGACCATAGTGGCATTCTATGTATTTTATGCACATGTATACTAAGAAACTAGCATAAACAATTAACAACTAACATCCCCCACCCTTAGAGAGGAGTATTGAAGGGATGAAGCCAGCTGTATGTCTTGGGAAATTTTTGCTAAATAGCTACCCCTCAACCCTGGCACCCACTCTATGTGGTGCAGCCGGTCAGGGTGTGCTTTTGGAAGTGCTTTCAAGTTTATGTTGTCATTTAGTTTATGCCTTTGCGATGTGCATTGGGGTCCAAACAATTTGACCAATCGGCCCATGGGACCTTGGTTCATGGATGAGGTTGGTAAAATATTAAGCAATCCAGTAGGGTTTCATTATTACTGTGAAATGTTCCACCCAAATAGTATTAATTTCAAAGGAATAAGTATTAGGGCCGAGAGCAAGTTCTGTGCAATTTCGCCAGAATAGTTACTTGTTTGACTTGGCACAAAGTCAGTGTTGTGCAGTGCAAATCCTTGAAACGTTTCCAATCAAGATAATAATAAAAATAAACTGGACATTCCAAATTGATGTTAATGGTGAGAATCAGTGCTAAATGCTAAACTAAACAATGGCAAACTTGGCTCCTTAGGACGCTGGATACCCAATTCCTCCAAAAACGGTTACGGTCCATTGATAGCATTGGATTTGACAGTATCCAGTTGTAAGTGAAAAAAAATGATTTTCGATCCTGGGATCTCTGTGTGACAAATTGGAGAATGTAATTGAGTAAATTCTTATGATATACGTTTAATAAATACACACCTAGCTAGATTTCTTGGGATTAACTGCAGATGCTTTCCCTCCATAGCCTGCAGCTCCAGATTTGTAAACATGTCGTGAAGAATCCTACTGCTTTGACTTGACCTTTGAATTCATTGTTGCTCGCCACCAATGATCAAATTTGAAGGGGGAGTCTTAATTTCAATTGGAAGGTTATTTATTCTAGGAGCACATGAAAAAATGATATATTTTCAATCAAACATATTTTGAACACATTAATTTGTCATATATATATCATTAATTTTATAGTTCACTAACATAACAACTATTTTATTGTATTTCTTTTGAGTTGGAGCACATTTCATTATAAAAAAACTACTTAGACTATGTGATAACCATATTGGGGCATCCACTCGACCTTATGCATATTGCAAGACGTCGTAACTAAATATAGTCTTAAAGAATAACTAGAACCATGAGAGAATTATGTACTATTAACTATATACAAAACGAGGCTATATATATATAACCAAAAAATTAATTTTAAACTAGAGAGAGGGAAACAATCCAAACATAAGATATGTAAGAATCATGGGGATTGGGCACCTAAGAAAATAATACACAACTCATAAAACATTAAAAAAACAAATCTTAGATACCAAGAAAGTTAGCAACGCTAGCATAACCTGGGTTGGGGCATCAAATTTATATGTTGTTCAACACTTGTCATGAAAGCATACAATATGTATGGGATGGAGGGGCAATGGAATCAATCCTAAGTCAACTAAAGCCTTGCAACACATTGCATGTCTGAGCCTCAACAATCTTCCTTTTAAATTGAACCAAAATACCAAAAGAAGTTTACTAATGGCTAGATTTGAGAAAGTTCTAGGTGTGAGTATTTAAGGGCTCACGGCTCTCAAATTTGCTATGTTTTGTACCAGTCTACAATTCAGTGAATCGATAGTCACAAGTAGGAAATTTAAGTTATTTAATGAAAACAATTAATGTGTATACCTCTATGTTGAAACTATTTTCCATGTTGTTGTAGGACTCTAACCTCCTTTTTGTCTTACCAAAAGGCATGATAATTAGGAAGAAGACCTCAAATTATAGACTTCACCTTCGAAGAATTCATTGCAATCACATTCGTAAGGAGTGATAAGAATATCACAACAATCCAACGTGTCAAATCTTAGTTGATAGTGTCAATTAAATTCTTATATGGTAAATTTAATATAATACTTACTTATAGTTGTCTCTTACTCTTTGCATCTTGACACATTTGATATTTTATGGTTGTCTTTGCGCCTTGACCTAATTGATATTATAATGCGAGGATGTGCATGCATAATAATCCTTAGTTATGACTATGAGATGAGGATTATAGAGAAGAGGATGTAATCATAGGTAATTTTAATATGTATTTTGGTTGTGACCGTTGAGGACAATTGTTGTGAGAAACCACAAATGTATAAAAGGACAGAGGGAGATTACATCATGATCATGCCACCCATCAAATTGAAAGACTATTCTTGAGCCAACAATTGTTTTTTTTAATTTTATTGATAACCAGTGTGTAGGTGCTTTGGTCCAAATTTTTTTTCTAACTCATTGTTTCTCCATATCGTGTTCCCAATGACACCTCTCTATAGCATTTCATAATTGACCTATGTATAGTTTGTGATCATAGCTACATGCCATTATTTGTATTTAATTGCATGACATCGAGTGTTGTTTATAGTTGTCATGAGTCCATGATATTCATGCAAGAAATGAAGTCTTGTAGAGGAGGACTCATCAAACTGGCCTTTTGAATTTCATTTTGATTAAAAAAGAGTGGACATTGGTAGAGAGGTTCACATCGGTAGTAGGAACAAAGTTTTGAGCTTGTTTTGGGCCTAGTAGTAGACTAGTAGTTTCTATCTATTGTTATAGCCATAGTCATTGACACATTGCCACACTTTATATTGCAGCCCCATTGGGAGTCAGAGTGACATCTTGATGGCTAGTGCCTCATAGTGATCAATCATTACTGGTCATCTTGCACAGCTAAACAGTGAGTGCATGACATGAGTGAGTGAGTTATTATAATTTATCAAATTTCCAATATTTTGAATGACGATTTGAAATTTATAGCATAGGAATTTCAATATCTTGATAAATTTATATGGATGGGTAATTTCAAATGTAAACTAAAACATTAATTTTTTGGGGGGGGTGTAAATATAATTATTGTTGTTCTATGATAATAAAAATAATAATATTAAATTTAAAGTTTCTAGTAATTAATTAGGTTTAAATTTATGTTAATCATTCTAGTAGCTTATGATTTAGAGTCTAAAACTTATCTCCCAATCACTTGAGGTGTTGATCTCTTGAGAATAATCTATGGTTTCGATTAGGTAGACCTATTTTTCTAAAGGGATTTTTTGTGTACTTCCATTCCATTTGTGTTGAAGTTATTTCCTCATTTTCAAGAAATAATAATAATATATTTTTAAGATCACACTCAAGCGAGACGCCAATTTTGTTGTATGAGACCCCCTTATTTGTGGGACAAGGAACCTCCTATGTGCAACTATTTAACTACTAAAGTATACATAGGTCTACATACCCTACCCCCCTCCAGATTTGAACATGTGACCTCCTAGGAGGAAACACATGTTCTTAACCATTAGACCCACTCAAGCTATTACTCTAACAACTAAAGTTGGGGCTTAAAGATTGATTTATTCATTCATGATATTTAACTTTTCTATTTTTTTCAAATAAATATTGTGGGGAAATCCACTAGATGTGTCCCCACATTCATGAATGGCATCCCTAATAAACTTATCGGCATAGATTAGTGTGACTATTAACCCAAAATGATTCAACTTACCAACACATAACTAGACAAATGCCCAACAACATTGATGAAAATCAATTGAACTAATTTTGAGTGTATAGGTTGACAACAATATTGCACTTAGAGAAAAGGCTTGATGCCAACAAACACATCCACTAACATTTGGAGTTGTAGCTAGAGACCTCATTGGATGTCTCTAGTTGTGCACATCGTGAATCAGGAGGGTGGTGACGTCAGATGCAAAATTTACCACGCCAATAATGCATAAAGGAGGTTTAACTTGATAGTGATAAGGAGAGGTCATCACTGCATTAAACATATCATATTCTGCGAGGTGAGGACTGTTAGAGATTGAGGAATCGAAATATTTACCTGAAACTTCGAGATGGGGTCGGGCTTCTACCTTTTTACTACATATGGATCTGAGACTAGTTCTGGGTCAGCACTCCAGTTTAATTATAATTGAAACTTTGATTGGTTAAAATATTGTTCCTGGTGCTTCCACCAGTTCAATTATTACTGGATCAACTGCTTCGACATTTAAAGGAATTGATCCTGGTGAAGCTATGTCGAGCTAGTTCGACGGTCACAAATCATGATAGTTATATTGAAGTTAGAAAAACACTTCAGTATGGGACTTGGGACTCTTACATTGAAGGATCGACAACTATCTATGATGCTTCTAGGTATCGATATGGTACTAGTTCTAATACCTAATTCGTAACTATAGGAACCTAATTTCCTTTGGCACACGCTTAACGATTTACTTCAATGGTGCAGCAGGGATGAAGATGGTCAAGAGAAAATTCGTTCAATTGCTTTGTTGGATCTCTGAAGATCGAGGTGCATGGCACCAATATTACTAATAGAAGGTAGACAATTTACAAAATTTACTAAATTGTAACACTTCATTGTCACAATTGAAATTTTCCATGACACAATTAAAAATGACTAATTCATATTCTTCTAGGTAGTCATTTTTTATGTCGTGACTAAATTAGTCGTTTATGTTAGTCATTTTAACTCTATCACTTATTGTCTAGTCATATTTGCTAATTGGTGACTAACTTAGTCGTTAATTTTAGTCGTTTATAGTTGGGTCAATCAAAATTGCTCATATTTAGTAGTAAATCACTTGAAAAACCTATGGTGACTAGAATTTTTAGTCACGTAGTAGCTAATTCATCATTTTGTACTAGTGTGCAGTTTCGCTAGAGTTGGGCTTAAATGGGGTCAAAAAGGCTCGAAACGTTGTGAAAGTTGGCGTGCATGCTTGTTTATAAAATGATCATCTAAATCTATGATTAAATTGTCGTAAAATTTGGCGTGCACACTTTTCTATTAATTGGGCATCCAAATCTATGATTAAATTTCAATACTAAGAAATTGCTCAAAAGTGAAACCTCTATCGTGCGTTTTCGCTAGGGTTGGGCTTAATGGTCCAAATAGCTCAAAATATTTCAAAAGTGTGTGGGCATGCTTTTCTATGAAATGAGCATGCAAATATATGATCAAACATCAATTCAGAGAAATTGGTCAAAAGTGAAACTATGTTTTGCAGTTTCGTTAGGGTTAGACATAAAGGAGGTCAAAATAGCTCAAAATGTTGTGAAAGTTGGCGTGCACACTCGTCTATCAAACGGGCATCCAAATCTATGATCAAATTTAAATTTCAATAAGTTGGTCAAAAGTGAAAATCGTCGCCCGGTTTCACTAGGGTTTGGCTTAAAGGAGGTGGAAATAACTCTGAACATGGCGAAAGTTGGTGTTCACTCTTGTCTACCAAATGGGCATCTAAATCTATGATTAAATTTTAATTCTGAGAAATTGGTCAAAAGTGAAATTTCATCGTGTGGTTTTGCCAAGGTTTGCCTTAAGGGGGTTGAAAAGAGCTTGGAACACCACAATTATTGGCGTGCATGCTTTTCTGTGAAATGGGCATCCAAATCAACGATCACATTTCAATTCCAAGAAATTGCTCAAAAGTGAAACTCCGTCGTGTGGTTTCCCTAGTGTTGGGTTTATAGGGTACAAAGTAGCTCAAAATGTCAAAAACGTTGGTGTGTATGCTTGTTTATAACATGTGCATCCAAATTTATGATAAAATTTTGAATTTCGAGAAATTAGTCAAAAGATAAACTCCATTCCGCAGTTTCGCTAAGGTTTGGCTTAAAGAAGGTGAGAATAGCTCTAAACATCGTAAAAGTTGGCATGCACTCTTATCTACCGAATTGGCATCTAAATATATGATCAAATTTTAATTCTGAGAAATTGGTCAAATGTGAAACTTCGTCGTGTGGTTTCGCAAAGGTTCGGCTTAAAGGAGTTGAAATTAAATTGGAACATTGCTAAAGTTGACCAGCATGTCTATCAAATGGGTATGCAAAGCTATAATCAAATTTCAATTCCAAGAAGATGGTCAATATTGAAACACCATCATGCGGCTTCACTAGTGTTTGGCTTAAAGGAGGTGAACATAGCTATGATCATCGTGAAATTTGGTGAGCGCTCTTATCTACCAAATGGTCATCAAATTTTAATTCCAAGAAATTCATCAAAAATGAAACTTCGTCATGCGATTTCACCAAGTTTCGGCTAAAAAGGGGTGAAAATAGTTCGTGACATCACGAATTTGGTGTGCATGCTTGTCTATCAAATGGGCATCCAAATCTATGATCAAATTTCAATTCCAAGAAACTGTTCACAAGTGAAACTTCATTGCACAGTTTCGCTAGCATTGACCTTAAATGAGGTCAAAATAGCTTGGAACGTTGCAAACATTGGTGTGCACACTTGTCTATCAAATGGGCAACCAAACTTTATCATCAAGTTTTAGTTTCGAGAAGCTGTTCAAAAGTGAATCTCCGCCATGTGACTTCCCTAGGGTTTGGCTTAAAGGAGGTGAAAATAGCTCTTAACATGGTGAAAGTTTACGTGCACGCTTGTCTACCAAATGGGAATCTAAATCTATGAT
Source organism: Pseudotsuga menziesii (assembly GCA_001517045.1). Classification (NCBI taxonomy): domain Eukaryota; kingdom Viridiplantae; phylum Streptophyta; class Pinopsida; order Pinales; family Pinaceae; genus Pseudotsuga; species Pseudotsuga menziesii. Next base: position 95,574 of record LPNX011074279.1, on the reverse strand, counting down.
TGAATTTTAATTCTGAGAAATTGGTCAAAAGTGAAACTCGATAGTGCAGTTTCACTAAGGTTGGGCTTAAAGGGGGTGAAAATAGCTCATAACGTCATGAAAGTTGGTGTCCAGGCTTGTCTATCAAATGCGACTCCAAATCTATTATCCAATTTCAATTATGAGAAATTGCTCAAAATTGAATTCTAAGCTATTTTGACCTCCTTTAAGCCCAACCCTAGCGATACTGCACAATGGAGTTTCACCCCCTTTGTGTGTTTTTACTATGGATGGGTTTAAAAAGTGTCTAAATAACTCTGAACATGGTGTAAGTTTCAATGCATGCTTGTCTACCAAATGGTCATCTAAATCTATGATCAAATTTTAATTTAAGAGAAATTGGTCTAAAGTGAAACTCCATTGTGTGGTTTCACTAAGGTTGGGCTTCAAGGGCGTGAAATAGCTTGGAATGTCATGAAAGTTGGTGTGCACTCTTGTCTATCAAATGGGGATTCAAATTTATTTTCAAATCTCAATTCCAAGAAATCACTTGACAAGGGAGAGATCTGATTTCGGGAGCCATCGAGGGTTTTGACGCTGTCACAGCAGGGGGGCAGGAAGGCAGAGGAAATCCACGCTTGGACCAGGAGGGGTGGGGGCAGTGCACCCCTCGATCTGGTATGGTGATTGCTCCAACAAGGAACCGAGGGAAATCCAAGAACAATGGGAGCAAGGAGGGGACAGGTGAGGGGAGGAGAACTGGGGTGGGAGGATGTCTCCCGAGGGCTCAATCCTTCGCAACGATCTAAATCCGGTCAGAATCAATTCTAGAGAAAATAGAGATGTGGAAGGAGAAGTCCCTAATTGGGAAATTTGTAGGGATCTGGCCCAAGGAGAAAGATCTTGTTCACTAGATCCAGAGCACTTGGATCCCAAAGGGGAATTATGACCTGCAGCTGGGAACCAAAGGCTTTTTCACCATCATTTTCTTCAATTAGGAGGATCGTGACAGGATCCTGGATGGGGGCCTATATTTTTATCTTCTTATTTGGGCTCTATCTTCATCCATGGAAGGAGCAGTTTAACCCTGATTCAAAGGATATGACAGTAGCCCCGGTTTGGATCCGCCTGGTTGGGCTTCCTGGGGAATACTGGGATATGGATATTCTGTGGGATATTGGGAACTCTATTGGGGAATTTGTGAAAGTCACTGAGCAAATCTGTCTCCAGAGGTATACAATCTTTGCCTTGATCTATGTGTATATGGATCTCTTGAAGGACCTCCCTAAAGCTATTAGCCTGAACTAGGACGGCGAGGAATGGATCCAGCAAATTGACTATGAGCAGCTTCCCTTCCGGTGCAGGATTTGCCATGGGTATGGAAAATTTGGGAGAAATTACCCCAGGGGGGGCCAGGAGAAGTTTGCACCGGTCTAGGAAGAAATCCCAGGGAGTGAGGGCTTCACTCAAGTAAAAAACAAATGGTAGGGAAGAAGCAATGGAGGGTAGAAACTACTCAAGGACGGACCCAAAAAACTGGGGGGAGCTTCAAACCCCTTCCAGGTCTTGGAGGAAGTAGTGGAGGAACAGATGCACAAGGGGGAAGCGACAGGTAAAACCCAGGAGACCAAGATGCATGAGGTGATATACGCAAACAACAGCGATAGCTGGCCGGACACCATGGAAGCGGACGAAGCGGAGGATATGGACTTAGGGGATCTGGATCTGGATGCCCTGGAAGCAAAATGCAAGAAAACTAGTTCAGGCTATGTCCCTAGAGAGTAGATAGAGCTCTTACAACAAGCAATTATTCGATCTAAAGTGCACAAGGATCTGGGGATAAGCACGGAGGAGCAGAAGTGCAGCAAGAGGAAAACACCAGAAGAATATCAGAAGAGGGGGAGGAAATCGAACAAGCAAAGGATAGAAGAAATAGGAGTCAAACTGATTAAATCAGGCTAGTATGCCATGATCAAGGTGGCCCTCTCTAAAGTAAGTAAGGTTTTCGAATGAATATAGTGACCCAGAATATTAGGGGGTGTAATCACCCAAGGAAGATTCTAACCCTAGCAAGGAAGATTACGCAGGAAAAACCAGACATTCTCTTTTTACAAGAGACTAAATGTAGCTTTGAGACAATGCAACAGACCAGGCAGAATATTTGGAAAGGCAGCCAAGTAATGGATTTAGATACGGATGGTATGAAAGGGGGGATAGATATCTTATGGAAAGACCGAGAGGTGGACCTCATGGGATGGCGAGCGGGTCATTTTTCCCTAGCGATCGACTTCCAAATCCTGGGTACAGAGATTAGAGGGACAATCGTTAACATCTACGGGCTGAGTGCCTTCCTGCAAAAGCAGGAGTTTGTCAACCATCTAAGATGGCTCGATGCATCGGCATCAGAGGGCAACTGGTAGGAGGGAATTTCAATCTAATTACCTCGCTCCAGGAAAAAAAGGGGGGTAGACAAACACTGGATAAATATCAGGAGGACTTTGGGGAAACCCTCGCCAACAGTACCCTCGTGGATCTGGAAATAGGGGATGGGTGGGTCACATGGAAAAATAGGAGGGGCAGTGATCACTTGGTGCCCTCAAGACTAGATCGCTTCCTTGTGACAGAAAGTATGGTGAGGGGGGTAGAAGAGATCAAGGAAAATGTGATCCCCACAGCTGGCTCTGATCATTGGCCCGTGTGTTTGAGATGGGAAGGGGTGGTGGATCGATTGCCAAAACATTTTTGCTTTGAGAAATTATGGCTTGAGCACAAACACTTTAAAGGTCTAGTTGAGCAGTTGTGGTAGGAGATGGATGACTTAGGGGGGACAAGGATGTACAACTTTCAACGAAATCTTAAAGTTCTGAAGGATAAAATCTGTACCTGGAACAAGGAAGACTTTGGCAACATATTTGAGGACAAGAAAAGGATTGTTTAGGAATTGACTGACATCCAACAAATAGGAATGGAATCTGGGTGGGACCAAGAATTGAAGGAAAAGGAGAAAGACCTTGGAGCCCAGCTGGAAGCCAGAGAGAGACAAGAGGAAGTCTAATGGAAACAAAAGTCATGTGTGAAATGGCTGCGGGAAGGGGACAAGAATACCAAATTCTTCCACAATGCCACGGTTAGCAATCGGTTGGGGTCAAATATTTATAACCTTAAACTCCCCAACGGGATCCAGGTGGGGACTAGGGCTGAGGTAGAAGAAGGCCTGGTCAACCATTTCAAGAAAATCATGACAGAGGAAAACAATGAGAGGAGCCAGGATATTGTTAGAATCACATCCTTGATTCCTAGAACTGTAGCAAGGGAGGATAATGAGAACCTCACCAAGCATATTACACTACAGGAGGTCGAGGAGGTCATGCAGCAGATGGCTCAAGGGAAAGCCCCCGGTCTGGATGCATTCACAACCAACTTTTTCCATCACTTTTGGGACATGATAAAAGAGGAGGTTTGGGCCATAGTCGAGGAATCCAGGACTAGCAGAGGGGTGCTCAAATCCTTTAATGCAAATTTTCTCGCTCTTATCCCAAAGAGTGAGGGGGCTGATGCTCATGGTAAGTTTAGGCCTATATCTCTCTGTAATGTGATATACAAAATAATTTCTAAGTTCATAGCTAATAGACTGAAACCCCTCCTCCTAGGGATCATCAGCTGAGAGCAATCGAGATTCGTGGAAGGGAGGAAAATTCTGGATGGTATTATTACAGTCCAGGAAGCTATTCACTCGCTCAAATGCACTAGAAGCCCATGCATGCTCATCAAGCTTGACATCGGCAAGACCTATGACAAGCTTAGCTGGGAGTACTTGGAGAAAATGCTTCAAGCTTTTGGGTTCTGTCAGGACTGGGTGGACTGGGTCATGGGGCTAGTGTCCTCTCCTTTTTTCTCAATCCTCTTGAATGGCTCCCCAACTAGGATTTTTTCACCCTCAAGGGGGATCAAACAAGGAGACCCCATTTCCCTGTTCCTCTTCATTATGGCTGCGGAAGGGCTAGGTAGAATCATAAAAGCTCAAGCAGGATAGGGGAGGATAAGAGGTCTATCTTTTTATGAAGGCATGGATAAACAAACTCACCAGCAGTTTGTGGATGACACGAAGCTAATGGGGCACCCTTCAGTCCAAGAGGCAAGAGCCTTCAAAACTACTCTAGTGACCTTTGTCAAGGCTTTGGGGCTTGAGGTTAATCCAGAGAAATCCCATATTTTCTTCTTCAATTCTCCGCTCATAACCCAGAGGAACATTGGAAGAATTTTGGGATTCTAGAAGGAGAGGTTGCCAACTAAGTATCTTGGGGTTCCATTGAGCCAAAATTTAATTAGGAAGGCTTCCTGGAAAGATTTGATAGACAGGGTGAAGGCTAGACTGACAAGTTGGGCTGTCAAACCTATAAATCTCCCTAGGATACTAGTGATGGTCAAATCCATCATTCAAGCCATGCCCATGTATCTTCTATCAGTGTTGTCGGCCCCAAAGTCAGTGCTAAAGGAAATTAAAAGCCTCCAACAAAACTTCCTTTGGGTTGGGAGAGAAAGTAAAGCAAAATTTGCCCTAGTTAGCTGGGATAAGGTGAGCATGTCGAAGAAGAATGGGGTCCTTGGTCTCCGAGATCCTGAAGTGGTGGGGGAGGTGCAGGGAGCCAATATATGGTGGTGGTGGTGCAATTACAAGTAGGATCCTTGGGCCAAGATGTGGCACATTAAGTATGCGAGGGGATGGCCATCCTTTCAGTTGGTTTGCTTCAACGAGGAGCCCTAGGGATCCCACATTTGGAAAAAGGCAAGGGAAGGGCGAAGATTGATCCAGTAGCATATCTTTTGGCAAATTCATGATGGAAGCTTGGAAAAATTTTGGGATGACTCATGGAACCAACACCCCAAGCAAGGGGAGGATCCAAAGTGGCAGCACATCAGGTTGAAATGCTTGGAAGAAGGCCGAGAAAAGGTGAATCAGTTATGGGAAGGAAATTCTCAGGGTGATAGGCGCAAATGGATGGTGCTGATCAAACCATCTGACCTAATTTCAGAAGTCGACATCAGAGCCCTAGGGGAGGAGCTTAACACTCAATACGTTCGGATCAAGGATGGGGCTGACAAACTCAGATGGGGTTATTCCCAGAAGGGGATGTTTAGCATAAAAGAGGCGATGTTTATCATAAAAGAGGCATACAAAATTAAAATAAGGGGTCAAACGGAGGTAGATGAGATCTAGGGCAAGGTATGGACATCCAACCCTTGGCCAAAGGTGGCCATCTTTTGTTGGCTAGTGGTTAGAGGGAGAATTCTTACTGGAGAAAACTTGCAGGGTTGAGGGATCTAGGGACCATCCCAGTGTGTCCTGTGTGCTAATTAGGAGGAGACTATGGGCCATCTCCTGGATGCGTGCCCTTTCACATCTGGATTATGGGATAAAGACGTGCAAGCCTTTAGGAGAAGTAATATATGCAAAGGGAACCTAGCTCAATCCTTAAGGGACTGGAATCCGAAGGCCTTCAAGAACAAAATTTTATGCTTTCTGTGGCAAGCCTTGCCAGTTATGGTTATCTAGGTGATCTAGAAATATCGGAACAGTAGTATTTTTAGGGGAAAAGGGAAGTCTCTGGAGAAATCCTGGAAATTCATAACTTACAACCTGATGGAGACAATCTGTAGCATGCAGTGGAGTGATGAAGATAAATATTTCGCAAGGGCAGAAAAAAGAATAGCAGAGGGCTGGGGTCTGGATAAGGGAGTCATCCGTGAACTTCACCAAAAACCCAAAGTCTGCAGAGTGGAGAGCCCGATATCATGGTCACCCCCCTCGCGTCAAGTGTTTAAGGTAAATTTTGATGGCAATGCCAAAGGCAACCTAGGGGAGGCGAGATATGGAGGGGTTTGTCGAAACTGCAATGGAGAAATATTATAGGTCTTCTATGGTAGCTTAGGGAATGATACCAATAATTCTGTGGAGTTGGAAGGGATGATCCAGGGTGTCCAAATCGCTATCAGGAATGGGTGGCTACTGACGATAGTCGAAGGGGACTCCCGGATCCTCATCCACATGGCTCAACAGATGGAAAATGGTAAGTCAGCAAAGAAGGTGGCATCTAGCTGGCGTCTTACAGGGAGACTGGAGGAACTTTGATCATTGATCGTGATGTATTCGGCATTATCCTTTCACCACATCAGGAGAGAGGCTAACCGGGTAGCAAATTTAATGGTTAACGTCGGGGTCCCTGACGTTAGGGATAGTTAGAGGGGACATATTGATGAATGTGAGGAGGAGCAATGGATGCCATCAACTTGTAGCTCATGATGGGGGTGAGCGAGGAATGTGGCTGGGATAGGAGGACGCAATGTCCTCCCACACGGTGTCTTTGTTAATGCATGCTCCGTAGGTGGTCTCAAATCAGGGAAATCCCAGCGTATCCTTATTCCATAAAGAGAAGGTACGAAGGAGATATGGAGAGGAACGGAAGTGCAGTCTCCACACAGACAGGTGATGTAGTTGTGTTGAAGACACTAACGTTGAACCCCATGTGAGGCACGGGGATGGAAGGAGGCTAGATTTGGGTCATCATTTCCCGGGAGGGATCCATTAATTCATTAATGGAAGGCTTGATTATTTATTTGACAAAGGTGGCCGAGGTAGCTTCATGTGATCAGGGTAGAGCTCAAGCTATATTGCTAAGTTTAGATGGTGATTTGAGGCGAGGAGGAGGAACGATTGTTAGAGACAAAAGCAAAGCTGAGCAGGATAAAATGGCCCCACCTCGTGGTGGTTTATGGAAACTAGGGGACAGTGTGGGTGCGACAGGTAGTTGGGGAAAAGGACAAGACTACAGTTGGAAGGGGAAGAGGGTAGCAACCAGATACCAATTGCAGGCTCAGGCTATGGCGGAGGCTTTTAAAGACCGAATTCCACTCATCTCTAGACTTACAATGGAGAATGTGGAAAATGCCCTCTGGGATCAGGTCAAGGCTATGCCAATTGAGGAGGTTCGTGAGGAGGTGGACCAGTGGGTCTCTGATCTAGTGTCCATGACAGGACATGCGTCGGCCCATGATTGTATGGTGATGATCTACTAGGTCCTTATGAACCCAGTTACTCAGGTGAACCTTAGGTTTGTGGCCAAAATAGAGGAGAAGATGACGTAGATGCTGGTGAACAAGGAGGGTGATGAGGAGCTAGTGAAAGCATGAAAGGAGCATAACGAAGAGTGCAGGAATATCCTCAACAAGGTGGAAGCTCTCAGTGCAGATTACTACCTCATGCACAAAAAGGTGGACCAGATAGCATCCAACTTGGGGATTGCATTATGCTATCTGAGGATGGAGCAGCTCACGGTGAGAGGGAATGGGAGGCGCACTAGTGGGAGGAATGTTGGTGCTAATATAGTGGAGCCTAGTGCAGAGGTGGCTCTGTGTCCAAGCAAATGCTGTCAGCCTGGGGGCCTTATTCCAAACCCCTCGGTGCTCCCCTGAGGCCTGGTGGTGTCTTTCTTTTTTATGTCTATTTATGTTTAGGGTGGTTGCGAAGTCAGCCTATAGGCTATTTTATTCGGTGTTTCTTTTATGTTTTTAGTAAGTAGGAAGATAGACACTGTAAGAATGTCAGGGATTGAGATATCCAAAGTGGGAACTCTCCTGGCTTTTGGGTGGGGGTACTTATGGAAATCTAAATGTAATTGGGATGGGTAAGTTCTGGTGCAGGTCGTCTAGGGCCTGTAGTTTTGGTGGTCTTTCTATAAGCAGTCTTTAAGCAGTAATATAACCTTTTATTTACAAAAAAAAAATTCCAAGAAATCACTCAAATTTGAAACTCCGTCGTACAATTTCGATAGGGTTGGGATTAAAGGGGTTAAAACAGATCCAAATGTTGTGAAAGTTGGTGTGCAAGCTTGTTATCCAACGCGCATCTAGATTTATGATCAGATTTGAATTATGAGAAGTTGGTCAAATATGAAACTTTGTCATGCGGGTTTGCTAGGGTTTGGCTTAAAGGAGGTGAAAATAGCTCTAAACATCATGAAACTTAGAGTGCACTCTTATATACCAGATGGGCATCTAAAGCTATGATCAAATTTTAATTAAGGGAAATTGGTCAAAAGAGAAACTTCATCGTGTGGTCTAGCTAAGGTTTGGCTTAAATGGGGTGAAAATAGCTCAGGACATCGCGAAAGTTGGCATCCATGCTTGTCTCTGAATTGTGCATCCAAATAAATGGTCAAATTTCAATTCCAAGAAATTGGTTAAAAGTGAAACTCCACTGTGTGATTTGACTAGGGTTGGGTTTAAAGAGAGTCAAAATAACTCAAAACGTTGTGAAAGTGGGCGTGCATGCTTGTCGATCAAACGAGCATCCAAATATATGATCAAATTTCAATTTCGAGAAGTTAGTCAAAAGAGAAACTTTGTCGTGTGGTTTCACTATGGTTTGGCTTAAAGGAGGTATAAATACCTCTGAAAAATGCTGAAAGTTAGCGTGCATGCTTGTCTACCAAATGATCATCTAAATCTATGATCAAATTTTAATTCCGGCAAATTGGTCAAAAGTGAAACTTCATCGTGCAGTTTCACTATGGTTGGCCTTAAATGGGGTGAAAACAGCTCAAAACATCACAAACGTTGGCCTGCATGCTTGTCTATCAAATCGGCATCCAAATCTATGATCAAATTTCAATTCCATGAAATTGGTCAAAAGTGAAACTTCGTGGTGCGCTTTCTCTAGGGTTGGGTTTAAAAGGGGTCAAAATAGCTCGAGCGTTGCAAAAGTTGGCATGCATGCTTGTCAATCTATGTTCATTTAAATCTATGATCAAATTTTAATTCCGAGAAATCGGTCAAAAGTGAAACTTCGTCGTGCTATTTTTCTATGGTATGGCTTAAATGGGGTGAAATTAGCTCAAAACGTCATGAAATTTGGCATGCACGCTTGCCTATGAAATGGACATCCAAATAAATGATCAAATTTAATTCTGAGAAATTGATCAAAAGTGAAACTTCGTCATGTGGTTTCGCAAGTGTTGGACTTAAAGGGGGTCAAAATAGCTAGGAATGTTGCGAAAGTTGGCGTGCATATAAATCTATAATCAAATTTTAATTCCGAGAAATTGGTCAAAAGTGAAACTCCGTCATTCGGTTTCTCAAAGGTTTGGCTTAAAGGGGGTGAAAATAAGTTGGAACATCACAAAAGTTGGCGCGCACACTTGTCCATCAAATGGGCATCCCTATGATCAAATTTCAATTCAGAGAAATAGGTCAAATGTGAAACCATTTCGTGCATTTTTGCTAGGGTTGGGTTTAAAAGGGGTGTAAATTGCTCCAAACATGGTGAAAGTTGTAGTGCATGCTTATCTGCAAAATTATCATCAAAATCTATGATCAAATTTTAATTCTGAGAAATTGGTCTAACTGAAACTCTTTCATGCAGTTTTGCTAAATTTGGGCTTAAAGGGGGTGAAAATAACTTGGAACATTGTGAACGTTGGCGTGCACACTTGTCTATGAAATGGGCATCCAAATCTATGTTCAAATTTCAATTCGAAGAAATTGGTCAAAAGTGAAACTCTGTTGTGTGTTTTCACTAGGTTTGGGTTTAAAATAAGTCCAAATAGCTCCGAACGTGGTAGAAGTTGGAGTGCACGCTGATCTACCAAATAGTCATCTAAATCTATGATCAACTTTTAATTCCTAGAAATTGGTCTAAAGTGAAACTTCGTTATGTGGTTTTGCCAAGGGTGGGCTTAAAGGGGATGAAAATAGCTTTGGTGTGCTTTCTTGTTTATCAAATGGGCATGTGAATCTATGATCAAATTTCAATTTCAAGAAATTGTTCAAAAGTGAAACTTCGTGATGCAATTTCACTAGAGTTGGGCTGAAACGGGCTCAAAATAGCTCGAAACGTTGCGAAAGTTGGCATGCACGCTTGTTTATCAAATGATCATCTAAATCTATGATTAAATTGTCGTGAAAGTTGGCGTGCACACTTTTCTATCAATTGGGCATCCAAATCTATGATTAAAGTTCAATACTAAGAAATTGCTCAAAAGTGAAACCTTCATCGTGTGTTTTCTCTAGGGTTGGGCTTAACGGTCCAAATAGCTCAAAATATTTCAAAAGTTCGCATGCATGCTTTTCTATGAAACGAGCATGCAAATATATGATCAAACATCAATTCAGAGAAATTGCTCAAAAGTGAAACTATGTTGTGCAGTTTCGTTAGGGTTAGGCATAAAGGGGGTCAAAATAGCTCGAAATGTTGTGAAAGTTGGCGTGCACACTTGTCTATCAGATGGGCATCCAAATCTATGATCAAATTTTAATTTCAACAAGTTGGTCAAAAGTGAAACTCATCGCCCGGTTTCGCTAGGGTTTGGCTTAAAGGAGGCGAAAATAACTCCAAACATGCCAAAAGTTGGCATTCACTCTTGTCTACCAAATGGGCATCTAAATCTATGATTAAATTTTAATTCTGAGAAATTGGTCAAAAGTGAAATTTCATCGTGCGGTTTCACGAAGGTTTGTCTTAAGGGGGTTGAAAATAGCTTGGAACACCACAAAAGTTGGCGTGCATGCTTTTCTATGAAATGGGCATCCAAATCAATGATCACATTTCAATTCCAAGAAATTTCTCAAAAGTGAAACCCCGTTGTGTGGTTTCCCTAGTGTTGGGTTTAAAGGGTTAAAAGTAGCTCATAATGTTAAAAACGTTGGTGTGTATGCTTGTTTATCCCATGTGCATCCAAATTTACGATCAAATTTTAATTTCGAGAAATTAGTCAAAAGATAAACTCCATTCAGCGGTTTCGCTAAGGTTTGGCTTAAAGGAGGTGAGAATAGCTCTAAACATCGTAAAAGTTGGCATGCACTCTTATCTACCGAATGGGCATCTAAATATATGATCAAATTTTAATTCCGAGAAATTGGTCAAATGTGAAACTTCGTCGTGTGGTTTCACAAAGGTTGGGTTTAAAGGAGTTGAAATTAAATTGGAACATTCCTAAAGTTGGCCTGCATGTCTATCAAACGGGTATGCAAAGCCATAATCAAATTTCAATTCCAACAAGATAGTCAATATTGAAACTGCATCGTACGGTTTCACTAGTGTTTAGCTTAAAGGAGGTGAACATAGCCAGGAACATCGTGAAATTTGGTGAGCACTCTTATCTACCAAATGGTCATCAGATTTTAATTCCAAGAAATTGGTCAAAAATGAAACTTCGTCATGCGTTTTCACTAAGTTTCGACTTAAAAGGGGTGAAAATAGTTCGTGACATCATGAATTTGGTGTGCATGCTTGTCTATCAAATGGGCATCCAAATCTATGATCAAATTTCAATTCCAAGAAACTGATCACAAGTGAAACTTCCTTGCACGGTTTCGCTAGTGTTGACCTTAAACAAGGTCAAAATAGCTTGGAACATTGTGAAAGTTGGTGTGCACACTTTTCTATCAAACGGGGAACCAAATCTATCATCAAGTTTTAGTTTCAAGAAGCTGTTCAAAAGTGAATCATCACCATGCAAATTCCCTAGGGTTTGGCTTAAAGGAGGTGAAAATAGATCTTAACATGGTGAAAGTTTACATGCATGGTTGTCTACCAAATGGGAATCTAAATCTATTTTTGAATTTAAATTCTGAGAAATTTGTCAAAAGTGAAACTTGATAGTGCAGTTTCACTAAGGTTGGGCTTAAAGGTGGTGAAAATAGCTCATAAATTCCTGAAAGTTGGTGTCCAGGCTTGTCTATCAAATGGGTCTCCAAATCTATTATCCAATTTCAATTACGTGAAATTGCTCAAAATTGAATTCTAAGCTATTTTGACCACCTTTAAGCCCAACCCTAGCGATACCACGCAATGCAGTTTCACGCCCTTTGTGTGTTTTTACTATGGCTGGGTTTAAAAGGTGTCTAAATAACTTTGAACATGGTGTAAGTTTGAATGCATTCTTGTCTACCAAATGGTCATCTAAATCTATGATCAAATTTTAATTTTGGAGAAATTGGTCTAAAGTGAAACTCCATCGTGCGGTTTCGCTAAGGTTGGGCTTCAAGGGGGTGAAATAGCTTGGAATGTCATGAAAGTTGGTGTGCACTCTTGTCTATCAAATGGGCATTCAAATTTATTTTCAAATCTTAATTCCAAGAAATCACTCAAAATTGAAACTCCGTCATACGGTTTCGATAGGGTTGGGATTAAACAGGTCAAAACAAATCCAAATGTTGTGAAAGTTGGTGTGCAAGCTTGTTATCCAACGCGCATCCAAATCTATGATCATATTTCAATTCTAAGAAGTTGGTCAAATGTGAAACTTTGTAATGCGGGTTTGCTAGGGTTTGGCTTAAAGGAGGTGAAAATTGTTCCGAACATCGTGAAAATTAGCGTGCACTCTTATATAAGAATGGGCATATGAATCTATGACCAAATTTTATGTAAGGGAAATTGGTAAAAAGAGAAACTTCATCATGTGGTCCAGCTAAAGTTTGGCTTAAATGGGGTGAAAATAGCTCAGGACATCGAGAAAGTTGGCGTCCACGCTTGTCTTTGAATTGTGCATCCAAATAAATGGTCAAATTTCAATTCTGAGAAATCAGTTAAAAGTGAAATTCCACTGTGTGATTTCACTAGGGTTGGGTTTAAAGAGAGTCAAAATAACTCAAAATGTTGCGAAACTGGGCGTGCACTCTTGTCTATCAAACGGGCATCCAAATCTACGATCAAGTTTCAATTTTGAGAAGTTAGTCAAAAGAGAAACTTTGTCGTGCAGTTTCACTATGGTTTGGCTTAAAGGAGCTATAAATACCTCTAAAAATGGTGAAAGTTAGCGTACATGCTTGTCTACCAAATGGTCATCTAAATATATGATCAAATTTTAATTCCGACAAATTGGTCAAAAGTGAAATTTCATCGTGCGGTTTCGCTATGGTTGGGCTTAAATGGGGTGAAAATAGCTCAAAACATCACATAAGTTGGCCTGCATGCTTGTCTATCAATTGAGCATGCAAATCTATGATCAAATTTCAATTCCATGAAATTGGTCAAAAGTGAAACTCTGTCGTGCGATTTCTCTAGGGTTGGGTTTAAAAGGGGTCAAAATAGCTCAAGCATTGCGAAAGTTGGCATACACACTTGTCAATCTATGTTCATTTAAATCTATGATCAAATTTCAATTCAGAAAAATTGGTCAAAAGTGAAACTTCGTCGTACTATTTTGCTATGGTATGGCTTAAATGGGGTGAAATTAGCTCAAAACATCACGAAATTTGGTGTGCAGGTGTGCCTATGAAATGGACATCCAAATCAATGATCAAATTTAAGTCTGAGAAATTAATCAAAAGTGAAACTCCATCATGCGGTTTCACAAGTGTTGGACTCAAAGGGGGTCAAAATAGCTAAGAATGTTGCGAAAGTTGGCGTGCATATAAATATAAAATCAAATTTTAATTCCGAGAAATTTGTCAAAAGTGAAACTCCGTCATTCGGTTTCTCAAAGGTTTGGCTTAAAGGGGGTGAAAATAAGTTAGAACATCACAAAAGTTGGCGCGCACACTTGTCCATCAAATGGGCATCCAAATCTATGATCAAATCTCAATTCAGAGAAATAGGTCAAAAGTGAAACCATTTCATGCATTTTTGCTAGGGTTGGGTTTAAAAGGGGTCTAAATTGCTCCAAACATAGCGGAAGTTGTAGTGCATGCTTGTCTGCCAAATTGTCATCAATATCTATGATCAAATTTTAATTCTGAGAAATTGGTCTAAGTGAAACTTTGTCATGCAGTTTCATTAAGGTTGGGATTAAAGGGGGTGAAAATAACTTGGAACATTGCAAAAGTTGGTGTGCACACTTGTCTATCAAATGGGTACCCAAATCTATGTTCAAATTTCAATTCGAAGAAATTGATCAAAAGTGAAACTCCATCGTGCGGTTTCGCTAAGGTTGGGCTTCAAGGGGGTGAAATAGCTTGGAACGTCGTGAAAGTTGGTGTGCACTCTTTTCTATCATATGGGCATTCAAATTTATTTTCAAATATTAATTCTAAGAAATCACTCAAAATTGAAACTCCGTCGTACGGTTTCGATAGGGTTGGGATTAAAGGGGTCAAAACAGATCCAAATGTTGTCAAAGTTGGTGTGCAAGTTTGTTATCCAACATGCATCCAAATCTATGATCAGATTTCAATTCTGAGAAGTTGGTCAAATGTGAAACTTTGTAATGCAGGTTTGCTAGGGTTTGGCTTAAAGGAGGTGAAAATAGCTTCGAACATCGTGAAACTTAGTGTGCACTCTTATATACCAAATTGGGAATCTAAATCTATGATACAGTTTTAATTAAGGGAAAATGGTCAAAAGAGAAACTTCATCGTGTGGTCCAGCTAAGGTTTGGCTTAAATGGGGTGAAAATAGCTCAAGACATCGCAAAAGTTGGCGTCCACGCTTGTCTTTGAATTGTGCATCCAAATAAATGGTCAAATTTCAATTTCGAGAAATTGGTTAAAAGTGAAACTGCACTGTGTGATTTCACTAGGGTTGGGTTTAAAGAGAGTCAAAATAACTCTAAATGTTGCGAAACTGGGCGTGCACGCTTGTCTATCAAATGGGCATCCAAATCTACGATCAAATTTCAATTTCGAGAAGTTAGTCAAAAGAGAAACTTTGTCGTGCAGTTTCACTATGGTTTGGCTTAAAGGAGGTATAAATACCTCTGAAAATGGTGAAAGTTAGAGTGCATGCTTGTCTACCAAATGGTCATCTAAATCTATGATCAAATTTTAATTTCAACAAATTGGTCAAAAGCGAAATTTCATCGTGCAGTTTCGCTATGGTTGGGCTTAAATGGGTTGAAAATAGTCAAAACATCACAAAAGTTGGCCTGCATGCTTGTCTATCAAATGGGCATCCAAATCTGTGATAAATTTTAATTCCATGAAATTGGTCAAAAGTGAAACTCTATTGTGTGGTTTCTCTAGGGTTGGGTTTAAAAGGGGTCAAAATAGCTCGAGCATTGCGAAATTTGGCATACACGCTTGTCAATCTATGATCAAATTTTAATTCTGAGAAATCGGTCAAAAGTGAAACTTTGTCATGCTATTTTGCTATGGTATGGCGTAAATGGGGTGAAATTAGCTCAAAACGTCACGAAATTTGGCGTGCAGGTGTGCCTATGAAATGGAAATCCAAATCAATGATCAAATTTAAGTCTGAGAAATTGATCAAAAGTGAAACTCTGTCATGCGGTTTCACAAGTGTTGGACTCAAAGGGGGTCAAAATAGCTAGGAACGTTGCGAAAGTTGGCGTGCATATAAATCTATAATCAAATTTTAATTCCGAGAAATTAGTCAAAAGTGAAACTCTGTCATTCGGTTTCTCAAAGGTTTGGCTTAAAGGGGGTGAAAATAAGTTAGAACATCACAACAGTTGGTGCACACACTTGTCCATCAAATGGGCATCCAAATCTATGATCAAATTTCAATTCAGAGAAATAGGTCAAAAGTGAAACCATTTCATGCATTTTTTCTAGGGTTGGGTTTAAAAGGGGTCTAAATTGCTCCAAACATAGTGGAAGTTGTAGTGCATGCTTGTTTGCCAAATTGTCATCAAAATCTATGATCAAATTTTAATTCTGAGAAATTGGTCTAAGTGAAACTTTGTCATGCAGTTTCACCAAGGTTGGGATTAAAGGGGGTGAAAATAACTTGGAACATCGCGAAAGTTGGTGTGCACACTTGTCTATCAAATGGGCATCCAAATCTATGTTCAAATTTCAATTCGAAGAAATTGGTCAAAAGTGAAACTCTGTTGTGTGTTTTATCTAGGGTTGGGTTTAAAATAAGCATAAATAGCTTCGAACATGGTGGAAGTTCGAGTTCATGCTTGTCTACAAAATAGTAATCTAAATCTATGATCAACTTTTAATTTCGAGAAATTGGTCTAAAATGAAACTTGGTTATGCAGTTTCACTAAGGTTGGGCTTAAAGGGGATAAAAATAGCTCTGAACATCGTGAAATTTGGTGTGCTTTCTTGTTTATCAAATGGGCATGTGAATCTATGATCAAATTTCAATTTCAAGAAATTGTTCAAAAGTGAAACTCTATCATGCAGTTTCGCTAGACTTGGGCTTAAACATGGTCAAAATAGCTTGAAACATTGCGAAAGTTGGCATACACTGTTGTTTATCAAATGATCATCTAAATCTATGATTAAATTCTTGTGAAAGTTGGCGTGCAGGCTTTTCTATCAATTGGGCATCCAAATCTATGATTAAATTGCAATACTAAGAAATTGCTCAAAAGTGAAAACTCCGTCATGCGTTTTCGCTAGGGTTGGGCTTAATGGTCCAAATAGCTCAAAATATTTCAAAAGTTGGCGTGCACGCTTTTCTATGAAACAAGCATGCAAATTTATGATCAAACATCAATTAAGAGAAATTGGTCAAAAGTGAAACTATGTTGTGCGGTTTTGTTAGGGTTAGGCATAAAGGGGGTCAAAATAGCTCGAAATGTTGTGAAAGTTGGTGTGCACACTTGTCTATCAAATGGGAATCCAAATCTATGATCAAATTTAAATTTCAACAAGTTGGTCAAAAGTGAAATCCGTCACCCGGTTTCGCTAGGGTTTGGATTAAAGGAGACGGAAATAACTCCGAACATGCCAAAGTTGGTGTTCACTCTTGTCTACCAAATGGGCATCTAAATCTATGATTAAATTTTAATTCTAAGAAATTGGTCAAAAGTGAAATTTCATCGTGCGATTTCACCAAGGTTGGCCTTAAGGGGGTTGAAAATAGCTTGGAACACCACAAAAGTTGGTGTGCATGCTTTTCTATGAAATGGGCATCCAAATCAACGATCACATTTCAACTCCAAGAAATTGCTCAAAAGTGAAACTCCGTCGTGTGGTTTCCCCTAGTGTTGGGTTTAAAGGGTTAAAAATAGCTCAGAATGCTAAAGACATTGGCGTGTATGCTTGTTTATCCCATGTGCATCCAAATTTATGATCAAATTTTAATTTCGGAAAATTAGTCAAAAGATAAACTCCATTCCGCGGTTTCGCTAAGGTTTGGCTTAAAGGAGGTGAGAATAGGTCTAAAAATTATAAAAGTTGTCATGCACTCTTATCTACCGAATGGGAATCTAAAATATATGATCAAATTTTAATTCTGAGAAATTGGTCAAATGTGAAACTTTGTCGTGTGGTTTCACAAAGGTTGGGTTTAAAGGAGTTTAAATTAAATTGGAACGTTGCTAAATTTGGCCTCCATGTCTATCAAACAGGTATGCAAAGCTATAATCAAATTTCAATTCCAAGAAGATAGTCAATATTGAAACTGTGTCGTGCGGTTTCACTAGTGTTTGGCATAAAGGAGGTGAGCATAGCTATGAACATCGTGAAATTTGGTGAGCAATCTTATCTACCAAATACTCATCAAATTTTAATTCCAAGAAATTGGTCAAAAATGAAACTTCGCCATGCAATTTCACTAAGTTTCAGCTTAAAAGGGGTGAAAATAGTTCGTGACATCACGAATTTGGTGTGCATGCTTGTCTATCAAATGGGCATCCAAATCTATGATCAAATTTTGATTCCAAGAAACTGTTCACAAGTGAAACTTCGTTGCATGGTTTCGCTAGCGTTGACCTTAAACGAGGTCAAAATAGCTTGTAACGTTGCGAAAGTTGGTGTGCATGCTTGTCTATCAAATGGGCATTCAAATCTATCATCAAGTTTTCTTTTCGAGAAGCTGTTCAAAAGTGAATCTCCGCCATGTGACTTCCCTGGGGTTTGACTTAAAGGAGGTGAAAATAGCTCTTAACATGGTGAACGTTTGCATGCATGCTTATCTACCAAATGGGAATCTAAATCTATGATTGAATTTTAATTCTGAGAAATTGGTCAAAAGTGAAACTCGATAGTGCAGTTTCACTAAGGTTGGGCTTAAAGGGGGTGAAAATAGCTCATAACATCGTGAAAGTTGGTGTCCAGGATTGTCTATCAAATGGGACTCCAAATCTATTATCCAATTTCAATTACGAGAAATTGCACAAAATTGAATTCTAAGCTATTTTGACCCCCTTTAAGCCCAACCCTAGCGATACCGCACAATGGAGTTTCACCCCCTTTGTGTTGTTTTACTATGGCTGGGTTTAAAAATTGTCTAAATAACTCTAAACATGGTGTAAGTTTCAATGCATGCTTCTCTACCAAATGGTCATCTAAATCTATGATCAAATTTTAATTTCGACAAATTGTTGAAAAGTGAAACTTCATCGTGCGGTTTCGCTATGGTTGGTCTTAAATGGGGTGAAAATAGCTCAAAACATCGTAAAAGTTGGCTTGAATGCTTGTCTATCAAATGGGCATCCAAATCTATGATCAAATTTCAATTCCGTGAAATTGGTCAAAAGTGAAACTCCATCGTGCGGTTTCTCTAAGGTTGGGTTTAAAAGGGGTCAAAATAGCTCAAGCGATGCGAAAGTTGGCATGCACGCTTGTCAATATATGTTCATTTAAATATATGATCAAAGTTTAATTCTGATAAATCGGTCTAAAGTGAAACTTCGTCGTGCTATGTTGCTATGGTATTGCTTAAATGGGGTGAAATTAGCTCAAAACGTCACGAACTTTGGCGTGCATGCTTGCCTATGAAATGGACATCCAAATCAATGATCAAATTTAATTCTGAGAAATTAATCAAAATTGAAACTCCGTCATGCGGTTTCATAAGTGTTGGACTCAAACGGGGTCAAAATAGGTAGGAACGTTGCGAGAGTTGGCGTGCATATAAATCTATAATCAAATTTTAATTCCAAGAAATTGGTCAAAAGTGAAACTTCGTCATTTGGTTTCTCAAAGGTTTGGCTTAAAGGGGGTGAAAATAAGTTAGAACATCACAAAATTTGGCGCGCACACTTGTACATCAAATGGGCATCCAAATCTATGATCAAATTTCAATTCAAAGAAATAGGTCAAAAGTGAAACCATTTCGTGCATTTTTGCTAGGGTTGGGTTTAAAAGGGGTCTAAATTGCTCCAAACATGGCGGAAGTTGTAGTGCATGTTTGTCTGCCAAATTGTCATCAAAATTTATAATCAAATTTAAATTCTGAGAAATTGGTCTAAGTGAAACTTTGTCATGCGGTTTCGGTAAGGTTGGGCTTAAAGGGGGTGAAAATAACTTGGAACATCGTGAAAGTTGGGATGCACACTTGTTTATCAAATGGGCATCCAAATCTATGTTCAAATTTCAATTCGAAGAATTTGGTCAAAAGTGAAACTCTGTTGTGTGTTTTCGCTAGGGTTGGGTTTAAAAGAAGCATAAATAGCTTCGAACATGGTAGAAGTTCGAGTTTATGCTTGTCTACCAAATAGTCATCTAAATCTATGATCAACTTTTAATTTCAAGAAATTGGTCTAAGGTGAAACTTCGTTATGCAGTTTCGCTAAGTTTGGGCTTAAAGGGGATGAAAATAGCTCGAAACATCGCAAAATTTGGCGTGCTTTCTTGTTTATCGCTTTCTTGTTTATCAAATGGGCATGTGAATCTATGATCAAATTTCAATTTCAAGAAATTGTTCAAAAGTGAAACTCCATCATGCAGTTTCGCTAGAGTTGGGCTTAAACGGGGTCAAAATAGCTTGACACGTTGCGAAAGTTGGCGTGCATGCTTGCTTGTCAAATGATCATCTAAATCTATGATTAAATTCTCATGAAAGTTGGCATGCACGCTTTTCTATCAATTGGGCATCCAAATCTATGATTAAATTTCAATAGTAAGAAATTGCTCAAAAGTGAAACCTCCGTCGTGCATTTTTGCTAGGGTTGGGCTTAATGGTCCAAATAGCTCAAAATATTTCAAAAGTTGGAGTGCACGCTTTTCAATGAAATGAACATGTAAATATATGATCATACATCAATTCAGAGAAATTGGTCAAAAGTGAAACTATGTTGTGCGATTTTGTTAGGGTTAGGCATAAAGGGGGTCAAAATGGCTCAAAATGTTGTGAAAGTTGGAGTGCACACTCGTCTATCAAACGGGCATCCAAATCTATGATCAAATTTAAATTCCAACAAGTTCATCAAAAGTGAAACTCATCACCCGGTTTCACTAGGGTTTGGCTTAAAAGAGGCAGAAATAACTCCGAACATGGAAAAAGTTGGCGTTCACTCTTGTCTACCAAATGGGCATCTAAATCTATGATTAAATTTTAATCTTGAGAAATTGGTCAAAATTGAAATTTCATCGTGCGGTTTTGCCAAGATTGGCCTTAAGGGGGTTGAAAATAGCTTGGAACACCACAAAAGTTGGCCTGCATGATTTTCTATGAAATGGGCATCCAAATCAACGATCACATTTCAATTCCAAGAAATTGTTCAAAAGTAAAACTCTATCGTGTGGTTTTCGTAGTGTTGGGTTTAAAGGGTTAAAAGTAGCTCAGAATGTTAAAAACATTGGCGTGTATGCTTATTTATCCCATGTGCATCCAAATTTATGATCGAATTTTAATTTCGAGAAATTAGTCAAAAGATAAACTACATTCTGCGGTTTCGCTAAGGTTTGGCTTAAAGGAAGTGAGAATAGCTCTAAACATTATAAAGGTTGGCATGCACTCTTATCTACCGAATGGGCATCTAAACATATGATCAAATTTTAATTCTAAGAAATTGGTCAAATGTGAAACTTCATCGTGTGGTTTCGCAAAGGTTGGGTTTAAAGGAGTTGAAATTAAATTGGAACATTGCTAAAGTTGGCCTGCATGTCTATCAAACAGGTATGCAAAGCTATAATCAAATTTCAATTCCAAGAAGATAGTCAATATTGAAACTGCATCGTGCAGTTTCACTAGTGTTTGGCTTAAAGGAGGTGAACATAGCTATGAACATCGTGAAATTTGGTGAGCACTCTTATCTACCAAATGGTCATCAAATTTTAATTCCAAGAAATTGGTCAAAAATGAAACTTCGTCATGCGATTTCACTAAGTTTCGGCTTAAAAGGGGTGAAAATAGTTCGTGACATCACGAATTTGGTGTGCATGCTTGTTTATCAAATGGGTATCCAAGTCCGTGATCAAATTTCAATTCCAAGAAACTGTTCACAAGTGAAACTTTGTTGCACGATTTCGCTAACGTTAACCTTAAATGAGGTCAAAATAGCTTGGAACGTTGCGAAAGTTGGTGTGCTCACTTGTCTATCAAACGGGCAACCAAATCTATCATCAAGTTTTAGTTTCAAGGAGTTGTTCAAAAGTGAATCTCCGCCATGCGACTTCCCTAGGGTTTGGCTTAAAGGAGGTGAAAATAGCTCTTAACATGGTGAAAGTTTGCGTGCACACTTGTCTACCAAATGGGAATCTAAATCTATGATTGAATTTTAATTTTGAGAAATTGGTCAAAAGTGAAACTCGATAGTGCAGTTTCACTAAGGTTGGGATTAAAGGGGGTGAAAATAGCTCATAAAATCATGAAAGTTGGTGTCCATGCTTGTCTATCAAATGGGACTCCAAATCTATTATCGAATTTCAATTACGAGAAATTGCTCAAAATTGAATTCTAAGCTATTTTGACCCCCTTTAAGCCCAACCCTAGCGATACCGCACAATGGAGTTTCACCCCCTTTGTGTGTTTTTACTATTGCTGGGTTTAAAAAGTGTCTAAATAACTCTGAACATGGTGTAAGTTTGAATGCATGCTTGTCTACCAAATGGTCATCTAAATCTATGATCAAATTTTAATTTTGGAGAAACTGGTCTAAAGTGAAACTCCATCGTGCGGTTTCGCTAAGGTTGTTCCTCAAGGGGGTGAAATAGCTTGGAACGTCATAAAATTTGGTGTGCAATCTTGTCTGTCAAGTGGGAATTCAAATTTATTTTCAAATCTCAATTCCAAGAAATCACTCAAAATTGAAACTCCGTCGTACGGTTTCGATAGGGTTGGGATTAAAGGGGTCAAAACAGATCCAAATGTTGTGAAAGTTGGTGTGCAAGCTTGTTATCCAATGCGCATCCAAATCTATGATCAGATGTAATTTCTGAAAAGTTTGTCAAATGTGAAACATTGTCATGCGGGTTTGCTAGGGTTTGGCTTAAAGGAGGTGAAAATAGCTCCGAACATCGTGAAACTTAGCGTGCACTCTTATATACCAAATGGGCATCTAAATCTATGATCAAATTTTAATTAAGGGAAATTTGTCAAAAGAGAAATTTCATCGTGTGGTCCAGCTAAGGTTTGGCTTAAATGAGGTGAAAATAGCTCAGGATATCGTGAAAGTTGGCGTCCACGCTTGTCTTTGAATTGTCCATCCAAATAAATGGTCAAATTTCAATTCCGAGAAATTGGTCAAAAGTGAAACTCCATTGTGTGATTTCATTAGGGTTGGGTTTAAAGAGAGTCAAAATAACTCGAAATGTTGCGAAAGTGGGCATGCACGCTTGTCTATCAAACAGGCATCCAAATCTATGATCAAATTTCAATTTCGAGAAGTTTGTCAAAAGAGAAACTTTGTCGTGCGGTTTCACTATAGTTTGGCTTAAAGGAGGTATAAATACCTCTGAAAAATGGTGAAAGTTAGCGTGCATGCTTGTCTACCAAATTGTCATCTAAATCTATGATCAAATTTTAATTTCGACAAATTGGTCAAAAGTGAAACTTCATCGTGCGGTTTCGCTATGGTTGGGCTTAAATGGGGTGAAAATAGCTCAAAACATTGCAAAAGTTGGCCTGCATGCTTGTCTACCAAATGGGCATCCAAATCTATGATCAAATTTCAATTCCGTGAAATTGGTCAAAAGTGAAACTCCATCATGTGGTTTCTCTAGGGTTGGGTTTAAAAGGGGTCAAAATAGCTTGAGCCTTGCGAAAGTTGGCATGCACACTTGTCAATCTATGTTCATTTAAATATATGATCAAATTTTAATTCCGAGACCTTAAATGAGGTCAAAATAGCTTGGAACGTTGTGAAAGTTGGTGTGCACGCTTGTCTATCAAACGGACAACCAAATCTATCATCAAGTTTTAGTTTTGAGAATCTGTTCAAAAGTTAATCCCTGCCATGTGACTTCCCTAGGGTTTCGCTTAAAGGAGGTGAAAATAGCTCTTAACATGGTGAAAGGTTACGTGCACACTTGTTTACCAAATGGGAATCTAAATCTATGATTGAATTTTAATTTCGTTGCACGGTTTCACTAGCGTTGACCTTAAACGAGGTCAAAATAGCTTGGAAGGTTGTGAAAGTTGGTGTGCATGCTTGCCTATCAAATGGGCAACCAAATCTATCATCAAGTTTTAGTTTTGATAAGCTGTTCAAAAGTGAATCCCCTCCATGCGACTTCCCTAGGGTTTGGATTAAAGGAGGTGAAAATAGCTCTTAACATAGTGAAAGTTTATGTACACGCTTGTCTACCAAATGGGAATCTAAATCTATGATTGAATTTTAATTCTGAGAAATTGGTAAAAAGTGAAACTCGATCTAAGTGCAGTTTCACTAAGGTTGGGGTTAAAGGGGTTGAAAATAGCTCATAACGTTGTGAAATTTGGTGTCCATGCTTGTCTATCAAATGGGACTCCAAACCTATTATCGAATTTCAATTACGAGAAATTGCTCAAAATTGAATTCTAAGCTATTTTGACCCCCTTTAAGCCCAACCCTAGGGATACCGCACAATGGAGTTTCACCCCCTTTGTGTGTTTTTACTATGGCTGGGTTTAAAAAGTGTCTAAATAACTCTGAACATGGTGTAAGTTTGAATGCATGCTTGTCTACCAAATGGTCATCTAAATCTACGATCAAATTTTAATTTTGGAGAAATTGGTCTAAAGTGAAACTCCATTGTGCTATTTCGCTAAGGTTGGGCTTCAAGGGGTGAAATAGCTTGGAACGTCGTGAAATTTGGTGTGCACTCTTGTCTATCAAATGGGAATTCAAATCTATTTTCAAATCTCAATTCCAAGAAATCACTCAAAATTGAAACTCCGTCGTACGATTTCGATAGGGTTGCAATTAAAAAGGTCAAAACAGATCGAAATGTTGTGAAAGTTGGTGTGCAAGCTTGTTATTCAACGTGCATCCAAATCTATGATCAGATTTCAATTATGAGAAGTTGGTCAAATGTGAAACTTTGTCATGCAGGTTTGCTAGGGTTTGGCTTAAAGGAGGTGAAAATAGCTCAAAACATCGTGAAACTTAGCGTGCACTCTTATATACCAAATGGACATCTAAATCTATGATCAAATATTAATTAAGGGAAATTGGTCAAAAGATAAACTTTGTCGTGTGGTCCAACTGAGGTTTGGCTTAAATGGGGTGAAAATAGCTCAAGATATCGCGAACGTTGGCATCCATGCTTGTCTTTGAATTCTACATCCAAATAAATGGTAAAATTTCAATTTCGAGAAATTGGTTAAAAGTGAAACTGCACTTTGTGATTTCACTAGGGTTGGGTTTTAAGACAGTCAAAATAACTTGAAACCTTGCGACAGTGGGTGTGCACACTTGTCTATCAAACCGACATCCAAATCTATGATCAAATTTCAATTTCGAGAAGTTAGTCAAAAGAAAATATTTGTCGTGTGGTTTCACTATGGTTTGGCTTAAAGGAGGTATAAATACCTCTAAAAAATGGTGAAAGTTAGTGTGCATGCTAGTCTAGCAAATGGTCATCTAAATCTATGATCAAATTTTAATTATGACGAATCGGTCAAAATTGAAACTTCATCGTGCGGTTTCGCTATGGTTGGGCTTTTATGGGGTGAAAATAGCTGAAAACATCACAAAAGTTGGCCTGCATGCTTGTCTATTAAATGGGCATCCAAATCTATGATCAAATTACAATTCTGTGAAGTTGGTCAAAAGTGAAACTCCGTTGTGCGGTTTATCTAGGGTTGTGTTTAAAAGGGGTCAAAATAGCTCAAGCATTGCGAAAGTTGGCATGCACACTTGTCAATCTATGTTCATTTAAATCCATGATCAAATTTTTATTCCGAGAAATCGGTCAAAAGTGAAGCTTTGTTGTGCTATTTTGCTATGGTATGGCTTAAATGGGGTGAAATTAGCTCAAAACATCACGAAATTTGCCGAGCACGCTTGCCTATGAAATGGACATCCAAATCAATGATCAAATTCAATTCTGAGAAATTGATCAAAAGTGAAACTCCGTCATGCGATTTCGCAAGTGTTGGACTCAAAGGGGGTCAAAATAGCTAGGAACATTGTGAAAGTTGGTGTGCATATCAATCTATAATCAAATTTTAATTCCGATAAATTGGTCAAAAGTGAAACTCCGTCATTCGGTTTCTCAAAGGTTTGGCTTAAAGGGGGTGAAACTAAGTTAGAACGTCACAAAAGTTGGCGTGCACACATGTCCATCAAATTTCAATTCAGAGAAATAGGTCAAAAGTGAAACCATTTCATGCATTTTTGCTAGGGTTGGGTTTAAAAGGGGTCTAAATTGCTCCAAACATGGAGGAAGTTGTACCGCATGCTTGTCTGCCAAATTGTCATCAAAATCTATGATCAAATTTTAATTCTGAGAAATTGGTCTAAGTGAAACTTTGTCATGTAGTTTTGCTAAGGTCGGGCTTAAAGGGGTTGAAAATAACTTGGAACATTGCGAAAGTTGGCGTGCACACTTGTCTATCAAATGGGCATCCAAATCTATGTTCAAAATTCAGTTTGAATAAATTGGTCAAAAGTGAAACTCTGTTGTGTGTTTTCACTAGGATTGGGTTTAAAAGAAGTCTAAATAGCTTCAAACATGGCAGAAGTTGTAGTGCATGCTTGTCTACCAAATAGTCATCTAAATATATGATCGACTTTTAATTTCGAGAAATTGGTCTAAAGTGAACCTTAGTTATGCGGTTTCGCTAAGGTTGGGATTAAAGGGGATGAAAATAGCTCGGAACATTGCAAAATTTGGCATTCTTTCTTGTTTATCAAATGGGCATGTGAATCTATTTTCAAATTTCAATTTCAATAAATTGTTCAAAAGTGAAACTCCATCATGTAGTTTTGCTAGAGTTGGGATTAAATGGGGTCAAAATAACTCGAAAAGTTGCGAAAGTTGGCATGCATGCTTGTTTATCAAATGATCATCTAAATATATGATTGAATTGTCATGAAAGTTGGCGTGCATGCTTCTCTATCAATTGGGCATCCAAATCTATTATTAAATTTCAATACTAAGCAATTCCTTAAAAGTGAAACCTCCGTCGTGCATTTTTGGTAGGGTTGGGCTTAATGGTCCAAATAGCTCAAAATATTTCAAAAGTTGGCATGCATGCTTTTCTATGAAATGAGCATGCAAATATATGATCAAACATCAATACAGAGAAATTGGTCAAAAGTGAAACTAAGTTGTATTGTTTCGTTAGGGTTAGGCATAAAGGGGGTCAAAATAGCTTGAAATGTTGTGAAAGTTGGTGTGCATGAGTACTTGTCTATCAAACAGGCATCCAAATCTATGATCAAATTTAAGTTTCAACAAGTTGGTCAAAAATGAAACTTGTCACTCGATTTCGCTAGGTTTTGGCTTAAAGGAGGTGGAAATAACTTCAAACATGGCGAAAGTTGGCGTTCACTCTTGTCTACCAAATGGGCATCTAAATCTATGCTTAAATTTTAATTCTGAGAAATTGGTCAAAAGTGAAATTTCATCGTGCGGTTTCACCAAGGTTGACCTTAAGGGTGTTGAAAATAGCTTGGAACACCACAAAATTTTGCATGCATGATTTTCTATGAAATGGGCATCCAAATTAATGATCACATTTCAATTCCAAGAAATTACTCAAAAGTGAAACTCCGTCATGTGGTTTCCATAGTGTTGGGTTTAAAGGGTTAAAAGTAGCTCATAATGTTAAAAAAATTGGTGTGTATGCTTGTTTATTGCATGTGCATCCAAATTTATGATCGAATTTTAATTTCGAGCAATTAGTTAAAAGATAACTCCATTCCGCGATTTCACTAAGGTTTGGCTTAAAGGAGGTGAGAATACCTCTAAACATCGTCAAAGTTGGCATGCCTTTTATCTACCGAATGGGCTTCTAAATATATGATTAAATTTTAATTCTGAGAAATTGGTCAAATGTGAAACTTCCTCGTGTGGTTTCGCAAAGGTTAGGTTTAAAGGAGTTGAAATTAAATTGGAACATTGCTAAAGTTGGCCTGCATGTCTATTAAACGGGTATGGAAAGCTATACACATCATGAAAATAGCTATGAACATCGTGAAATTTGGTGAGCACTCTTATCTACCAAATGGTCATCAAATTTTAATTCCAAGAAATTGGTAAAAAATGAAACTTCGTCATGCAATTTCACTAAGTTTTAGCTTGAAAGGGGTGAAAATAGTTCATGACATCACAAATTTGGTGTGCATGCTTCTCTATCAAATGGGCATCCAAATATATGATCAACTTTCAATTCTAAGAAACTGTTCACAAGTGAAACTTCGTTGCATGATTTCTCTAGCGTTGACCTTAAACGAGGTCACAATAGCTTGGAACATTGCAAAAGTTGGTGTGCATGCTTGTCTATCAAATGGGAAACCAAATCTATCTTCAAGTTTTAGTTTCGAGAAGCTGTTCAAAAGTGAATCTCCACCATGCGACTTCCCTAGGGTTTGGCTTAAAGGAGGTGAAAATAGCTCTTAACATGGTTAAAGTTTGCGTGCATGCTTGTCTACCAAATGGGAATCTAAATCTATGATTGAATTTTAATTCTGAGAAATTTGTCAAAAGTGAAACTCGATAGTGCAGTTTCACTAAGGTTGGGCTTAAAGAGGGTGAAAATAGCTCATAAATTCCTGAAAGTTGGTGTCCAGGCTTGTCTATCAAATGGGAATCCAAATCTATTATCGAATTTAAATTATGAGAAATTGCTCAAAATTGAATTCTAAGCTATTTTGAGCCCCTTTAAGCCCAACCCTAGCGATATCGCACAATTGAGTTTCACCCCCTTTGTGTGTTTTTACTATGGTTGGGTTTAAAAAGTGTCTAAATAACTCTGAACCTTGTGTAAGTTTGAATGCATTCTTGTCTACCAAATGGTCATCTAAATCTATGATCAAATTTTAATTTTGGAGAAATTGGTCTAAAGTGAAACTCCATCGTGTGGTTTCACTAAGGTTGGGCTTCAAGGGGGTGAAATAGCTTGGAACGTCGTGAAAGTTGGTGTGCACTCTTGTCTATCAAATGGGCATTCAAATTTATTTTCAAATCTCAATTCCAAGAAATCACTTAAAATTGAAACTTTGTTGTACGGTTTCGATAGGGTTGGGATTAAAGGGGTCAAAACAGATCCAAATGTTGTGAAATTTGGTGTGCAAGCTTGTTATCCAATGCGCATCCAAATCTATTCTCATATTTAAATTCTGAGAAGTTGGTCAAATGTGAAACTTTGTCATGTGGGTTTGCTAGGGTTTGGCTAAATGGAGGTGAAAATAGCTCCGAACATCGTGAAACTTAGCGTGCACTCTTATATACCAAATGGGCATCTAAATCTACGATCAAATCTTAATTAAGGGAAATTGGTCAAAAGAGAAACTTCGTCGTGTGGTCCAGCTAAGGTTTGGCTTAAATGGGGTGAAAAATAGCTCAGGACATTGCGAAATTTTGGATCCACACTTTTCTTTGAATTGTGCATCCAAATAAATGGTCAAATTTCAATTTTGAGAAATTGGTTAAAAGTGAAACTCCACTGTGTGATTTCACTAGGGTTGGGTTTAAAGAGAGTCAAAATAACTCAAAACGTTGCAAAAGTGGGTGTGCACGCTTGTCTATTAAAAGGGAATCCAAATCTATGATAAAATCTCAATTTCGAGAAGTTAGTCAAAAGGGAAACTTTATTGTGCGGTTTCGCTATGGTTTGGCTTAAAGGAGGTATAAATACCTTTGAAAGATGGTGAAAGTTAGCGTGCATGCTTGTCTACCAAATGGTCATCTAAATCTATGATCAAATTTAATTCCAACAAATTGCTTAAAAGTGAAACTTCATCATGCTGTTTCGCTCTGGTTGGGCTTAAATGGGGTGAAAATAGTTCAAAACATCACAAAAGTTGGCATGCATGCTTGTCTATCAAATGGGCATCCAAATCTATGATCAAATTCCAATTTCGTGAAATTGGTCAAAACTGAAACTCCGTCATGCGGTTTCTCTGGGGTTGGGTTTAAAAGGGGTCAAATTAGCTTGAGCGTTGCGAAAGTTGGCATGCATGCTTGTCAATCTATGTTCATTTAAATCTATGATCAAATTTTAATTCTGAGAAATCAGTAAAAAATGTCATGAAATTTGGCGTGCACACTTGCCTATGAAATGGACACCCAAATCAATGATCAAATTTAATTCTGAGAAATTGATCAAAAGTGAAACTCCGTCATGCGGTTTCGCAAGTGTTGGACTCAAAGGGGGTCAAAATAGCTAGGAACGTTGTGAAAGTTGGCGTGCATATAAATCTATAATCAAATTTTAATTATGAGGAATTTGTCAAAAGTGAAACTCCGTCATTCGGTTTCTCAGAGGTTTGGCTTAAAGGGGGTGAAAATAAGTTAGAACATCACGAAATTTGGCATGCACACTTGTCCATCAAATGGGCATCCAAATCTAAGATCAAATTTCAATTTAAAGAAATAGGTCAAAAGTGAAACCATTTCGTGCATTTTTTCTAGGGTTGTGTTTAAAAGGGGTCTAAATTGCTCCAAACATGGCGGAAGTTGTAGTGCATGCTTGTCTGCCAAATTGTCATCAAAATCTATGATCAAATTTTAGTTCTAAGAAATTGGTCTAAGTGAAACTTTTTCATGCAGTTTCGCTAAGGTTGGGCTTAAAGGGGGTGAAAATAACTTAGAACATCGTGAAAGTTGGCGTGCACACTTGTCTATCAAATGGGCATCCAAATCTATGTTGAAATTTCAATTCGAAGAAATTGGTCAAAAGTGAAACTCTGTTGTGTGTTTTTGCTAGTTAGGTTTAAAAAAAGTCTAAATAGCTCCGAACATGGCAGAAGTTGGAGTGCATGTTTGTCTACCAAATAGTCATCTAAATCTATGATCAACTTTTAATTTCGAGAAATTCGTCTAAAGTGAAACTTTGTTCTGCGCTTTCCCTAAGGTTGGGCTTAAAGGGGATGAAAATAGCTCAGAACATCGTGAAATTTGGTGTGCTTTCTTGTTTATCAAATGGGCATCTCAATCTATGATCAAATTTCAATTTAAAGAAATTGTTCAAAAGTGAAACTCCGTCATGCAGTCACCGTTGGAGTTGGGCTTATACGAGGTCAAAATAGCTCGAAATGTTGTGAAAGTTGGCGTGCATGCTTGTTTATCAAATTATTATCTAAAGCTATGATTAAATTGTCGTGAAAGTTGGTGTGCATGCTTTTCTATCAATTGGGCATCCAAATCTATGATTAAATTTCAATACTAAGAAATTGCTCAAAAGTGAAACCTTCGTCGTGTGTTTTCGCTAGGGTTGGGCTTAATGGTCCAAATAGCTCAAAATATTTCAAAAGTTGGTGTGCACGCTTTTCTATGAAACGAGCATGCAAATATATGATCAAACATCAATTCAAAGAAATTGGTCAAAAGTGAAACTATGTTGTGCGATTTCATTAGGGTTAGGCATAAAGGGAATCAAAATAGCTCGAAATGTTGTGAAAGTTGTCGTGCACTCTCGTCTATCAAACGAGCATCCAAATCTATGATCAAATTTAAATTTCAACAAGTTGGTCAAAAGTCAAACTCGTCGCACGGTTTCACTAGGGTTTGGCTTAAAGGAGGCAGAAATAACTCCGAACATGGCGAATGGTGGAGTTCACTCTTGTCTACCAAATGGGCATCTAAATCTATGATTAAATTTTAATTCTGAGAAATTGGTCAAAAGTGAAATCTCATTGTGCGGTTTCACCAAGGTTGGCCTTAAGGGGGTTGAAAATAGCTTGGAACACAACAAAAGTTGGCGTGCATGTTTTTCTATGAAATGGGCATCCAAATCAACGATCACATTTCAATTCCAAGAAATTGCTCAAAAGTGAAACTCCGTCGTGTGGTTTCCCTAGTGTTGGGTTTAAAGGGTTAAAAGTAGCTTAGAATGTTAAAATCGTTGGCGTGTATGCTGGTTTATCCCATGTGCATCCAAATTTATGATCGAATTTTAAATTTGAGAAATTAGTCAAAAGATAAAGTCCATTCTATGGTTTCGCTAAGGTCTGGGTTAAAGGAGGTGAGAGAAGCTCTAAACATCGTAAAAGTTGGCATGCACTCTTATCTACCAAATGGGCATCTAAATATATGATCAAATTTTAATTATGAGAAATTGGTCAAATGTGAAACTTTGTCGTGTGGTTTCGCAAAGGTTGGGTTTAAAGGAGTTGAAACTAAATTGGAACATAGCTAAAGTTGGCCTACATGTCTATCAAACAGGTATGCAAAGCTATAATCAAATTTCAATTCCAAGAAGACAGTCAATATTGAAATTGTATCGTGCGGTTTCACTAGTGTTTGGCTTGAAGGAGGTGAACATAGTTATGAACATCATGAAATTTGGTGAGCACTGTTATCTACCAAATGGTCATCAAATTTTAATTCCAAGAAATTGGTCAAAAATGAAACTTCGTCATGCGATTTCACTAAGTTTCGGCTTAAAATTGGTGAAAATAGTTTGTGACATCACGAATTTGGTGTGCATGCTTGTCTATCAAATGGGAATCCAAATCTATGATCAAATTTCAATTCTAAGAAACTGTTCACAAGTGAAACTTCGTTACACGGTTTCACTAGCGTTGACCTTAAACAATGTCAAAATAGCTTGGAATGTTATGAAAGTTGGTGTGCACGCTTGTCTATCAAATGGGAAACCAAATCTATCATCAACTTTTAGTTTCGAGAAGCTGTTCAAAAGTGAATCTTTGCCATGCGACTTCACTAGGGTTTGGCTTAAAGGAGGTGAAAATAGCTCTTAACATGGTTAAAGTTTGCGTGCATGCTTGTCTACTAAATGGGAATCTAAATCTATGATTGAATTTTAATTCTAAGAAATTTGTCAAGAGTGAAACTCGATAGTGCAGTTTCAGTAAGGTTGGGCTTAAAGGGGGTGAAAATAGCTCATAACGTCATGAAAGTTGGTGTCCAGGCTTGTCTATCAAATGGGACTCCAAATCTATTATTGAATTTCAATTACGAGAAATTGATCAAAATTAAATTCTAACCTATTTTGACCCCCTTTAAGCCCAACCCTATCGATACCGCACAATGGAGTTTCACCCCCTCTGTGTGTTTTTATTATGACTAGGTTTAAAAAGTGTCTAAATAACTTTGAACATGGTGTAAATTTGAATGCAGGCTTGTCTACCAAATGGTTATCTAAATCTATGATCAAATTTTAATTTTGGAGAAATTGGTCTAAAGTGAAACTCCATCGTGCAGTTTCACTAAGGTTGGGCTTCAAGGGGTTTAAATAGCTTGGAACGTCGTGAAAGTTGGTGTCCACTCTTTTGTATCAAATGGGCATTCAAATTTATTTTCAAATCTCAATTCCAAGAAATCACTCAAAATTGAAATTTTGTCGTACGATTTCGATAGGGTTGGGATTCAAGGGATCAAAACAGATCCACTTGTTTTTAAAGTTGGTGTGCAAGCTTGTTATCCGACCTGCATCCAAATCTATGATCAGATTTCAATTATCAGAAGTTTGTCAAATGTGAAACTTTGTCATGTGGGTTTGCTAGGGTTTGGCTTAAAGGAGGTGAAAATAGCTCCGAACATCGTGAAACTTAGTGTGCACTCTTATATACCAAATTGGGAATCTAAATCTATGATACAGTTTTAATTAAGGGAAAATGGTCAAAAGAGAAACTTCGTCGTGTGGTCCAGCTAATGTTTGGCTTAAATGGGGTGAAAATAGCTCAGGACATCGTGAAAGTTGGCGTCCACCCTTGTCTTTGAATTGTGCATCCAAATAAACGGTCAAATTTCAATTTCCAGAAATTGGTTAAAAGTGAAACTCCACTGTGTGATTTCACTAGGGTTGGGTTTAAAGAGAGTCAAAATAACTCAAAACGTTGTGAAAGTGGGTATGCACGCTTGTCTATCAAACATGCATCCAAATCTATGATCAAATTTCAATTTCGAGAAGTTAGTCAAAAGCGAAACTTTATCGTGCGGTTTCGCGTGCATGCATGTCTACCAAATGGTCATCTAAATCTATGATCAAATTTTAATTCTGATAAATTGGTCAAAAGCGAAACTTCATCGTGCGGTTTCGCTATGGTTGGGCTTAAATGGGGTGAAAATAGCTCAAAACATCGCAAAAGTTGGCCTGCATGCTTGTCTATCAAATGGGCATCCAAATCTATGATCAAATTTCAATTCCATGAAATTGGTCAAAAGTGAAACTCCGTCATGCAGTTTCTCTAGAGATGGGTTTAAAAGTGGTAAAAATAGCTCGCGCGTTGTGAAATTTTGCATGCACACTTGTCAATCTATGTTCATTTAAATCTATGATCAAATTTTAATTCTGAGAAATCGGTCAAAAGTGAAACTTCGTCGTGCTATTCTGCTATGGTATGACTTAAATGGGGTGAAATTAGCTCAAAACGTTACAAAATTTGGCGTGCACGCTTGCCTATGAAATGGACATCCAAATAAATGATCAAATTTAATTCTGATAAATTGATCAAAAGTGAAACTCTATCATGCGATTTTGCAAGTGTTGGACTTAAAGGGGGTCAAAATAGCTCGGAACATTGCGAAAGTTGGCGTGCATATAAATCTATAGTCAAATTTTAATTCTGAAAAATTGGTCAAAAGAGAAACTTTGTCATTTGGTTTCTCAAAGATTTGGCTTAAAGGGGGTGAAAATAAGTTAGAACATCACAAAAGTTGGCGTGCACACTTGTCCATCAAATGGCCATCCAAATCTATGATCAAATTTCAATTCAGAGAAATAGGTCAAAAGTGAAACCATTTCATGCATTTTTGCTAGGGTTGGGTTTAAAAGGGGTCTTAATTGCTCCAAACATGGCGGAAGTTGTAGTGCATGCTTGTGTGCAAATCATCATCAAAATCTATGATCAAATTTTAATTCTGAGAAATTGGTCTAAGTAAAACTTTGTCATGCAGTTTCGCTAAGGTTGGGCTTAAAGGGGGTGATAATAACTTGGAACATCGCGAAAGTTGGCCTGCAAACTTGTCTATCAAATGGGCATCCAAATCTATGTGAAAAAATTAAATTCAAGAAATTGGTCAAAAGTAAAACTCTGTTGTGTGTTTTCTCTAGGGTTGGGTTTAAAAGAAGTCTAAATAGCTCCGAACATGGCAGAAGTTGGATTGCATGCTTGTCTTCCAAATAGTCATCTAAATCTACGATCAACTTTTAATTTTGAGAAATTGGTCTAAAGTGAAACTTCGTTATGCAGTTTCGCTAAGGTTGGGCATAAAGGGGATGAAAATAGCTCGAAGCATCGTGAAATTTGGCATGCTTTCTTGTTTATCAAATGGGAATGTGAATCTATGATCAAATTTCAATTTCAAGAAATTGTTCAAAAGTGAAACTCCGTCATGCAGTTTTGCTAGAGTTGGGCTTAAACGGGGTCAAAATAGCTCAAAACGTTGCGAAAGTTGGCGTGCGCCCTTGTTTATCAAATGATCATCTAAATCTATGATTAAATTGTCATGAAAGTTGGCGTGCACGCTTTTCTATCAATTGGGCATCCAAATCTATGATTAAATTTACATACTAAGAAATTGCTCAAAAGTGAAACCTCCGTTGTGCGTTTTCGCTTGGGTTGGGATTAACGGTCCAAATAGCTCAAAATATTTCAAAAGTTGGCGTGCACGCTTTTCTATGAAATGAGCATGCAAATATATGATCATACATTAATTCAGAGAAATTGGTCCAAAGTGAAACTATGTTGTGCAGTTTTGTTAGGGTTAGGCATAAAGGGGCTCAAAATAGCTCGAAATGTTGTGAAAGTTGGCGTGCACACTCGTTTATCAAACGGGCATCCAAATCTATCATCAAATTTAAATTTCAACAAGTTGGTCAAAAGTGAAACTCGTCGCCTGGTTTCACTAGGGTTTGGATTAAAGGAGGCGGAAATAACTCCGAACATGGCGAAAGTTGGCATTCACTCTTGTCTACCAAATGGGCATCTAAATCTATGATTAAATTTTAATTCTGAGAAATTGGTCAAAAGTGAAATTTCATCGTGCGGTTTTGCCAAGGTTGGCCTTAAGGGGGTTGAAAATAGCTTGGAACACCACAATAGTTGTCGTGCATGCTTTTCTATGAAATGGGCATCCAAATCAACGATCACATTTCAATTCCAAGAAATTGCTCAAAAGTGAAACTCCGTTGTGTGGTTTTCTAGTGTTGGGTTTAAACGGTTAAAAGTAGCTCATAATGATAAAAACGTTGGTGTGTATGCTTGTTTATCCCATGTGCATCCAAATTAGTCAAAAGATAAACTCCATTCTGTGGTTTTGCTAAGGTTTGGCTTAAAGGAGGTGAGAATAGCTCTAAACATCGTAAAAGTTGGCATGCACTCTTATCTACCAAATGTGCATCTAAATATATGATCAAATTTTAATTCTAAGAAATTGGTCAAATGTGAAACTTCGTTGTGTGGTTTCACAAAGGTTGAGTTTAAAGGAGTTCAAATTAAATTGGAACATTGCTAAAGTTGGCCTGCATGTCTATCAAACGGGTATGCAAAGCTATAATCAAATTTCAATTCCAATAAGATAGTCAATCTTGAAACTGCGTCGTGTGGTTTCACTAGTGTTTAGCTTAAAGGAGGTGAACATAGCTATGAACATCATGAAATTTGGTGAGCACTCTTATCTACCAAATGGTCATCAAATTTTACTTCCAAGAAATTGGTCGAATATTAAACTTTGTCATGTCATTTCACTAAGTTTCGGCTTACACAGGGTGAAAATAGTTCGTGACATCACGAATTTGGTGTGCATGCTTGTCTATCAAATGGGCATCCAAATCTATGATCAAATTTCAATTCCAAGAAACTATTCACAAGTGAAACTTCTTTGCATGGTTTCGCTAGCGTTGACCTTAAACGAGGTCAAAATAGCTTAGAACGTTGCGAAAGTTGGTGTGCACGCTTGTCTATCAAATAGGCAATGAAATTTATCATCAAGTTTTAGTTTCGAGAAGTTGTTCAAAAGTGAATCTCTGCCATGTGAACTCCCTAGGGTTTGGCTTAAAGGAGGTGAAAATAGCTCTTAACATGGTGAAAGTTTGCGTGCACGCTTGCCTACCAAATGGGAATCTAAATCTATGATTGAATTTTAATTCTGACAAATTGGTTAAAAGTGAAACTCGATAGTGCAGTTTCACTAAGGTTGGGCTTAAAGGGGGTGAAAATAGCTCATAATGTCATGAAAGTTGGTGTCCAGGCTTGTCTATCAAATGAGACTCCAAATCTATTATCGAATTTCAATTACGAGAAATTGCTCAAAATTGAATTCTAAGCTATTTTGACCCCATTTAAGCTCAACCCTAGCGATACCGCACAATTGAGTTTCACCCCCTTTGTGTGTTTTTACTATGGATGGGTTTAAAAAGTGTCTAAATAATGCTGAACATGGTGTAAGTTTGAATGCATGCTTGTCTACCAAATGGTCATCTAAATCTATGATCAAATTTTAATTTTGGAGAAATTGGTCTAAAGTGAAACTCCATCGTGCAGTTTCGCTAAGGTTGGGCTTCAAGGGGGTGAAATAGATTGGAACGTCGTGAAAGTTGGTGTGCACTCTTGTCTATCAAATGGGCATTCAAATTTATTTTCAAATCTCTATTCCAAGAAATCACTCAAAATTGAAACTCCGACGTATGGTTTCGATAGGGTTGGGATTAAAGGTGTCAAAACAGATCCAAATGTTGTGAAAGTTGGTGTGCAAGCTTGTTATCTCATGCGCATCCAAATCTATGATCAGATTTCAATTTTGAGAATTTGGTCAAACGTGAAACTTCGTCATGCGGGTTTGCTAAGGTTTGGCTTAAAGGAGGTGAAAATAGCTCCGAACATCGTGAAACTTAGCGTGCACTCTTATATACCAAATGGGCTTCTAAATCTATGATCAAATTTTAGTTAAGGGAAATTGGTCAAAAGAGAAATTTTGTTGTGTCGTCCAGCTAAGGTTTGGCTTACATGGGGTGAAAATAGCTCAGGACATCGCGAAATTTGGCGTACACGCTTGTCTTTGAATTGTGCATCCAAATAAATGGTCAAATCTCAATTCCAAGAAATTGGCTAAAAGTGAAACTCCACTGTGTGATTTCACTAGGATTGGGTTTAAAGAGAGTCAAAATAACTCGAAACGTTGCGAAAGTGGGCGTGCACACCTGTCTATCAAACGAGCATCCAAATCTATGATCAAATTTCAATTTCGAGAAGTTAGTCAAAAGCGAAACTTTGTCGTGCGGTTTCAGATGCATGCATGTCTACCAAATGGTCATCTAAATCTATGATCACATTTTAATTTCGACAAATTGGTCAAAAGAAAAACTTCATTGCGGGGTTTCATTATGGTTGGGCTTAAATGGGGTGAAAATAGCTCAAAACATCGCAAAATTTGGCCTGCATGCTTGTCTATCAAATGGGCATCCAAATCTATGATCAAATTTCAATTCCGTGAAATTGGTCAAAAGTGAAACTCCGTCGTGCGGTTTCTCTAGGGTTGGGTTTAAAAGTGGTCAAAATAGCTCGAGCGTTGCGAAAGTTCGCATGCACACTTGTCAATCTATGTTCATTTAAATCTATGATCAAATTTTAATTCCGAGAAATCGGTCAAAAGTGAAACTTCGTCGTGCTATTCTGCTATGGTATGACTTAAATGGGGTGAAATTAGCTCAAAACGTTACAAAATTTGGCCTGCACGCTTGCCTATGAAATGGACATCCAAATCAATGATCAAATTTAATTCTGATAAATTGATCAAAAGTGAAACTCCGTCATGCGGTTTCGTAAGTGTTTCACTTAAAGGGGGTCAAAATAGCTAGGAATGTTGCGAAAGTTGGCATGCATATAAATATATAGTCAAATTTTAATTCCAAAAAATTGGTCAAAAGAGAAAC
The DNA here is from genome assembly GCA_001517045.1 of Pseudotsuga menziesii. Lineage (NCBI taxonomy): Eukaryota > Viridiplantae > Streptophyta > Pinopsida > Pinales > Pinaceae > Pseudotsuga > Pseudotsuga menziesii. Next base: position 57,530 of record LPNX011074279.1, on the reverse strand, counting down.
TCTGTCATTCGATTTCTCAAAGATTTGGCTTAAAGGGGTTGAAAATAAGTTAGAACATCACAAAAGTTGGGCTGCACACTTGTCCATCAAATGGGCATCCAAATCTATGATCAAATTCAATTCAGAGAAATAGGTCAAAAGTGAAACCATTTCATGCATTTTTGCTAGGGTTGGGTTTAAATGGGTTTTAAATTGCTCCAAACATGGCGGAAGTTGTAGTGCATGCTTGTCTGCAAATCATCATCAAAATATATGATCAAATTTTAATTATGAGAAATTAGTCTAAGTAAAACTTTGTCATACAGTTTCGCTAAGGTTGGGCTTAAAGGGGGTGAAAATAACTTGGAACATCGTGAAAGTTGGAGTGCACACTTGTCTATCAAATGGGCATCCAAATCTATGTTCAAATTTAAATTCAAGAAATTGGTCAAAAGTAAAACGCTGTTGTGTGTTTTCGCTAGGGTTGGGTTTAAAATAAGTCTAAATAGCTCCGAACATGGCAGAAGTTGGAGTGCATGATTTTCTACCAAATAGTCATCTAAATCTATGATCAACTTTTAATTTCGAGAAATTGGTCTAAAGTGAAACTTCGTTATGCGGTTTCGCTAAGGTTGGGCTTAAAGGGGATGAAAATAGCTCGAAACATTGCAAAATTTGGCATGCTTTCTTGTTTATCAAATGGGCATGTGAATCTATGATCAAATTTCAATTTCAAGAAATTGTTCAAAAGTGAAACTCCGTCATGCAGTTTTGCTAGAGTTGGACTTAAACGAGGTCAAAATAGCTCGAAACGTTGTGAAAGTTGGCGTGCACCCTTTTTTATCAAATGATCATCTAAATCTATGATTAAATTGTCATGAAAGCTGGCATACATGCTTTTATATCAATTGGGCATCCAAATCTATGATTAAATTTACATACTAAGAAATTGCTCAAAAGTGAAACCTCCGTCGTGCGTTTTCGCTAGGGTTGGGTTTAATGGTCAAAATAGCTCAAAATATTTCAAAATTTGGTGTGCACGCTTTTCTATGAAATGAGCATGCAAATATATGATCATACATTAATTCAGAGAAATTGGTCCAAAGTGAAACTATGTTGTGCGATTTCGTTAGGGTTAGGCATAAAGTGGGTCAAAATAGCTTGAAATGTTGTCAAAGTTGGCATGCACACTCATCTATCAAACGGGCATCCAAATCTATGATCAAATTTAAATTTCAACAAGCTGGTCAAAAGTGAAACTCGTCGCCCGGTTTGGCTAGGGTTTGGATTAAAGGAGGCGGAAATAACTTTGAACATGGTGAAAGTTGGCGTTCACTCTTGTCTACCAAATGGGCATCTAAATCTATGATTAAATTTTAATTCTGAGAAATTGGTCAAAAGTGAAATTTCATTGTGCGATTTCACCAAGGATGGCCTTAAGGGGGTTGAAAATAGCATGGAACACCACAAAATTTAGCGTGCATGCTTTTCTATGAAATGGGCATCCAAATCAATGATCATATTTCAATTCCAAGAAATTGCTCAAAAGTAAAACTCCGTTGTGTGGTTTCCCTAGTGTTGGGTTTAAACGGTTAAAAGTAGCTCAGAATGATAAAAACGTTAGCATGTATTCTTGTTATCCCATGTGCATCCACATTTATGATCGAATTTTAATTTCAAGAAATTAGTCAAAAGATAAACTCCATTCTACGGTTTTGCTAAGGTTTGGATTAAAGGAGGTGAGAATAGCTGTAAACATCGTAAAAGTTGGCATGCACTCTTATCTACCGAATGGGCATCTAAATATATGATCAAATTTTAATTCTGAGAAATTGATCAAATGTGAAACTTCGTTGTGTGGTTTCGCAAAGGTTGGGTTTAAAGGAGTTGAAATTAAATTGGAACATTGCTAAAGTTGGCCTGCATGTCTATCAAAAGGGTATGCAAAGCTATAATCAAATTTCAATTCCAAGAAGATAGTCAATATTGAAACTGCGTCGTGCGGTTTCACTAGTGTTTAGCTTAAAGGAGGTGAACATAGCTATGAACATCATGAAATTTGGTGAGCACTCTTATCTACCAAATGGTCATCAAATTTTAATTCCAAGAAATTGGTCAAAAATGAAATTTTATCATGTGATTTCACTAAGTTTTGGGTTACAAGGGGTGAAAATAGTTCATGACATCAAGAATTTGGTGTGCATGCTTGTCTATCAAATGGGCATCCAAATCTATGATCAAATTTCAATTCTAAGAAACTGTTCACAAGTGAAACTTCTTTGCATGGTTTTGCTAGCGTTGACCTTAAACAAGGTCAAAATAGCTTGGAACGTTGCGAAAGTTGGTGTGCATGCTTGTCTATCAAACGGACAACGAAATTTATCATCAAGTTTTAGTTTCGAGAAGTTGTTCAAAAGTGAATCTCCGCCATGCGACTTCCCTAGGGTTTGGCTTAAAGGAGGAGAAAATAGCTCTTAACATGGTGAAAGTTTGCGTGCACGCTTTCCTACCAAATGATAATCTAAATCTATGATTGAATTTTAATTCTGACAAATTGGTCAAAAGTGAAACTTGATAGTGCAGTTTCACTAAGGTTGGGCTTAAAGGGGGTGAAAATATCTCATAACGTCATGAAAGTTGGTGTCCAGTCATGTCTATCAAATGGGACTCCAAATCTATTATCGAATTTCAATTATGATAAATTGCTCAAAATTGAATTCTAAGCTATTTTGACCCCATTTAAGCCCAACCCTACCGATACCGCACAATGGAGTTTCACCCCCTTTCTATGTTTTTACTATGGCTCGGTTTAAAAAGTGTCTAAATAAGTCTGAACATGGTGTAAGTTTGAATGCATGCTTGTCTACCAAATGGTCATCTAAATCTATGATCAAATTTTAATTTTGGAGAAATTGGTCTAAAGTGTAACTCCATTGTGCAGTTTCACTAAGGTTGGGCTTCAAGGGGGTGAAATAGATTGGAACGTCGTGAAAGTTGGTGTGCAATTTTCTCTATCAAATTGGCATTCAAATTTATTTTCAAATCTCAATTCCAAGAAATCACTCAAAATTGAAACTCCGTCATAGGGTTTCGACAGGGTTGGGATTAAAGGGGTCAAAACAGATCCAAATGTTGTGAAAGTTGGTGTGCAGGCTTGTTATCCAACGCGCATCCAAATCTATGATTAGATTTCAATTTTGAGAAGTTGGTCAAATGTGAAACTTCATCATGCGGGTTTTCTAGGGTTTGGCTTAAAGGAGTTGAAAATAGCTCCAAACATCGTGAAACTTAGCGTGCACTCTTATATACCAAATGGGCATCTAAATCTATGATCAAATTTTAATTAAGTGAAGTTGGTCAAAAGAGAAACTTCATCATGTGGTCCAGCTAAGGTTTGGCTTAAATGGGGTGAAAATAGCTCATGACATCGCGAAAGTTGGCGTCCACGCTGGTATTTGAATTATGCATTCAAATAAATGGTCAAATTTCAATTCCAAGAAATTGGCTAAAAGTGAAACTCCACTGTGTGATTTCACTAGGGTTGTGTTTAAAGAGAGTCAAAATAACTCGAAACGTTGCGAAAGTGGGTGTGCATGCTTGTCTATCAAACAGGCATCCAAATCTATGATCAAATTTCAATTTCAAGAAGCTAGTCAAAAGAGAAACTTTGTTGTGCAGTTTCGCTATGGTTTGGCTTAAAGGAGGTATAAATACCTCTCAAAAATGGTGAAATTTAGCGTGCATGCTTATCTACCAAATGGTCATCTAAATCTATGATCAAATTTTAATTTCGACAAATTGGTCAAAAGTGAAACTTCAACGTGCAGTTTCGCTATGGTTGGGCTTAAATGGGGTGAAAATAGCTCAAAACATCGTAAAAGTTGGCCCGCATGCTTGTCTATCAAATGGGCATCCAAATCTATGATCAAATTTCAATTCCGTGAAATTGGTTAAAAGTGAAACTCCATCATGCAGTTTCTCTAGGGTTGGGTTTACAAGGGGTCAAAATAGCTCGAGCGCTGTGAAAGTTGGCATGCACGCTTGTCATTCTATGTTCATTTAAATCTATGATCAAATTTTAATTCAGAGAAATCGGTCAAATGTGAAACTTCATCATGCTATTTTTCTATGGTATGGATTAAATGGGGTTAAATTAGCTCAAAACGTCACAAAATTTGGCGTGCACCCTTGCCTATGAAATGGACATCCAAATCAATGATCAAATTTAATTCTGAGAAATTGATCAAAAGTGAAACTCAGTCATGCGGTTTCGCAAGTGTTGGACTTAAGGTGGTAAAAATAGCTAGCAACGTTTCGAAAGTTGGCGAGCATATAAACCTATAGTCAAATTTTAATTCCAAGAAATTGGTCAAAAGTGAAACTCCGTCATTTGGTTTCTCAAAGGTTTGGCTTAAAGGGGGTGAAAATAAGTTAGAACATCACAAAAGTTCGCGCGCACACTTGTCCATCAAATGGGCATCCAAATCTATGATCAAATTTCAATTCAGAGAAATAGGTCAAAAGTGAAACCATTTCATGCAATTTTGCTAGGGTTCGGTTTAAACAGCGTCTAAATTGCTCCAAACATGGCGGAAGTTGTAGTGCATGCTTGTCGACCAAATTGTCATCAAAATCTATGATCAAATTTTAATTCTGAGAAATTGGTCTAAGTGAATTTTTGTCATGCAGTTTCACTAAGGTTGGGCTTAAAAGGACTGAAAATAACTTGGAAGATTGCGAAAGTTGGTGTGCACACTTGTCTATCAAATGGTCATCGAAATCTATGTTCAAATTTCAATTCGAAGAAATTGGTCAAAACTAAAACTTTGTTGTGTGTTTTCGCTAGGGTTGGGTTTAAAAGAAGTCTAAATAGATCCAAACATGGCAGAAGTTGGAGTGCATGCTTGTCTACCAAATTTCAATTTCAAGAAATTGTTCAAAAGTGAAACTCCATCATACAGTTTCGCTAGAGTTGGGCATAAACGGGGTCAAAATAGCTTGAAACGTTGCGAAAGTTAGCGTGCACACTTGTTTATCAAATGATCATCTAAATCAATGATTAAATTCTTGTGAAAGTTGGTGTGCATGATTTTCTATTAGTTGGGCATCCAAATCTATGTTTAAATTTCAATACTAAGAAATTGCTCAAAAGTGAAACCTCCATCGTGCGCTTTTGCTAGGGTTGGGCTTAGTGGTCCAAATAGCACAAAATATTTCAAAAGTTGGCGTGCACACTTTTCTATGAAATGAGCATGCAAATATATGATCAAACATCAATTCAACGAAATTGGTCAAAAGTGAAACTATGTTGTGCGGTTTCGTTAGGGTTAGGCATAAAGGGGGTCAAAATAGGCCGAAATGTTGTGTAAGCTGGCATGCACACTCGTCTATCAAACGAGAATCCAAATCTATGATCAAATTTAAATTTCAACAAGTTGGTCAAAAGTGAAACTCGTCATCCGGTTTCACTAGGGTTTGGCTTAAAGAAGGTGAAAGTAACTCCAAACATCGCGAAATTTGGCGTTCACTCTTGTCTACCAAATGGGCATCTAAATCTATGATTAAATTTTAATTCTGAGAAATTGGTCAAAAGTGAAATTTCATCGTGCAGTTTCGCCAAGTTTGGCCTTAAGGGTGTTGAAAATAGCTTGGAACACCACAAAAGTTGGTGTGCATGTTATTCTATGAAATGGGCATGCAAATCAATGATCACATTTCAATTCCAAGAAATTGCTCAAAAGTGAAACTCCGTCGTGTGGTTTCCCTAGTGTTGGGTTTAAAGGGTTAAAAGTAGCTCAGAATGTTAAAAACGTTGGCGTGTATGCTTGTTTATCCCAGGTGCATCCAAATTTATGATCGAAGTTTAATTTCGAGAAATTAGTCAAAATATACTCCATTCTGCGTTTTTGCTAAGGTTTGGCTTAAAGGAGGTGAGAATAGCTCTAAACATTGTAAAAGTTGGCATGCACTCTTATCTACCAAATGGGCATCTAAATATATGATCAAATTTTAATTCTAAGAAATTGGTCAAATGTGAAACTTCATCGTGTGGTTTTGCAAAAGGTTGGGTTTAAAGGAGTTGAAATTAAATTAGAACATTGCTAGAGTTGGCATGCATGTCTATCAAACGGGTATGCAAAGCTATAATCAAATTTCAATTCCAAGAAGATAGTCAATATTGAAACTGCGTCATGCGGTTTCACTAGTGTATTGCTTAAACGAGGTGAACATAGCTATGAACATCGTGAAATTTGGTCAGCACTCTTATCTACCAAATGGTCATCAAATTTTAATTCCAAGAAATTGGTCAAAAATGAAACTTCGTCATGCGATTTCACTAAGTTTCGGCTTAAAATTGGTGAAAATAGTTTGTGACATCATGAATTTGGTGTGCATGCTTGTCTATCGAATGGGATCCAAATCTATGATCAAATTTCAATTATAAGAAACTGTTCACAAGTGAAACTTTGTTGCATGGTTTCGTTAGCGTTGACCTTAAACGAGGTCAAAATAGCTTGGATTATTGTGAAAGTTGGTGTGCACGCTTGTATATTAAATAGGAAACCAAATCTATCATCAAATATTAGTTTCGAGAAGCTGTTCAAAAGTAAATCTCTGCCATGCGACTTCCCTAGGGTTTGGCTTAAAGGAGGTGAAAATAGCTCTTAACATGGTGAAAGTTTGCATGCACGCTTGTCTACCAAATGGGAATCTAAATCTATGATTGAATTTTAATTTTGAGAAATTGGTCAATAGTGAAACTCGATAGTGCAGTTTCACTAAGGTTGGGCTTAAAGGGGGTGAAAATAGCTCATAATGTCGTGAAAGTTGGTGTACAGGCTTGTCTATCAAATGGGACTCCAAATCTATTATCGAATTTCAATTACGAGAAATTGCTCAAAATTGAATTCTAAGCTATTTTGTTAAGCTCAACCCTAGCGATACTGCACAATGGAGTTTCACCCCCTTTGTGTGTTTTTACTATGGCTGGGTTTAAAAAGCGTCTAAATAAATCTGAACATTGTATAAGTTTGAATGCATGCTTGTCTACCAAATGGTCATCTAAATCTATGAAAAAATTTTAATTTTGGAGAAATTGGTCTAAAGTGAAACTCCATCGCGCGGTTTCGCTAAGGTTGGCTTCAAGGGGGTGAAATAGCTTGGAACGTCATGAAAGTTTGTGTGCACCCTTGTCTATCAAATGGGCATTGAAATTTATTTTCAAATCTCAATACCAAGAAACCACTCAAAATTGAAACTCCTTCGTATGGTTTTGATAGGGTAGGTATTAAAGGTGTCAAAACAGATCCAAATGTTGTGAAAGTTGGTGTGCAAGCTTGTTATCCAACGTGCATCCAAATCTATGATCAGATTTGAATTCTGAGAAGTTGGTCAAATGTGAAACTTTGTCATGCGGGTTTGCTAGAGTTTGGCTTAAAGGAGGTGAAAATAGCTCCGAACATCATGAAATTTAATTTTGAGAAATTGATCAAAAGTAAAACTCTGTCATGCGGTTTTGCAAGTGTTGGACTTAAAGGGGGTCAAAATAGTTGCAAACGTTGCAAAAGTTCACGTGCATATAAATCTATGGCCAAACTCGCCGCCCGATTTCACTAGGGTTTGGCTCAAAGGAGGCAAAAATAACTCCGAACATGGCGAAAGTTGGCGTTCACTCTTGTCTACCAAATTGGCATCTAAATCTATGATTAAATTTTAATTCTGAGAAATTGGTCAAAACTGAAATTTCATCGTGCAGTTTCGCCAAGGTTGGCCTTAACGGGGTTGAAAATAGCTTGGAACACCACAAAAGTTGGCGTGCATGCTTTTCTATTGAAATGGGCATCCAAATCAATGATCACATTTCAATTCCAAGAAATTGCTCAAAAGTGAAACTCCGTCGTGTGGTTTCCCTAGTGTTGGGTTTAAAGGGTTAAAAGTAGCTCAGAATGTTAAAAATGTTGGCATGTATGCTTGTTTATCCCATGTGCATCCAAATTTATGATCGAATTTTAATTTCAAGAAATTAGTCAAAAGATAAACTCCATTCTACGGTTTCGCTAAGGTTTGGCTTAAAGGAGGTGAGAATAGCTGTAAACATCGTAAAAGTTGGCATGTACTCTTATCTACCAAATGGGCATCTAAATATATGATCAAATTTTAATTCTAAAAAATTGGTCAAATGTGAAAGTTCGTCGTGTGGTTTCGCAAAGGTTGGGTTTAAAGGAGTTGAAATTAAATTGGAACATCGCTAAAGTTGGCCTGCATGTCTATCAAACAGGTATGCAAAGCTATAATCAAATTTCAATTCCAAGAAGATAGTCAATATTGAAATTGCGTCGTGCGGTTTCACTAGTGTTTGGATTAAAGGAGGTGAACATAGCTATGAACATCGTGAAATTTCGTGAGCACTCTTATCTACCAAATGGTCATCAAATTTTAATTCCAAGAAATTGGTTAAAAATGAAACTTCGTCATGTGATTTCACTAAGTTTTGGCTTAAAAGGGGTGAAAATAGTTCGTGACATCATGAATTTGGTGTGCATGCTTGTCTTTCAAATGGGCATTCGAATCTATGATCAAATTTCAATTCCAGGAAACTGTTCACAAGTGCAACTTCGTTGCACGGTGTCGCTAGCATTGACCTTAAATGACGTCAAAATAGCTTGGAACGTTGCAAAAGTTGGTGTGCCCACTTGTCTATCAAACGAGCAACCAAATCTATCATCAAGTATTAGTTTTGAGAAGCTGTTCAAAAGTGAATCTTCGTCATGTGACTTCCCTAGGGTTTGGCTTAAAGGAGGTGAAAATAGCTCTTAACATGGTGAAAGTTTGCATGCACGCTTGTCTACCAAATGGGAATCTAAATCTATGATTGAATTTTACTTATGAGAAATTGGTCAAAAGTGAAACTCGATAGTGCAGTTTCACTAAGGTTTGGCTTAAAGGGGGTGAAAATAGCTCATAACGTCGTGAAAGTTGGTGTACAGGCTTGTCTATCAAATGGGACTCCAAATCTATTATCAAATTTAAATTACGAGAAATTGCTCAAAATTGAATTCTAAGCTATTCTGACCCCCTTTAAGCCCAACCCTGGCGATACCGCACAATGTAGTTTCACCCCCTTTATGTGTTTTTACTATGGCTAGGTTTACAAAGTGTCTAAATAACTCTAAACATGGTGTAATTTGAATGCATGCTTTTCTACCAAATGGTCATCTAAATCTATGATCAAATTTTAATTTTGGAGAAATTGGTCTAAAGTGAAACTCCATCGTGCGGTTTTGATAAGGTTGGACTTCAAGGGGGTGAAATACGTTGGAATGTCATGAAAGTTGGTGTGCACTCTTGTCTATCAAATGGGCATTCAAATTTATTTTCAAATCTCAATTCCAAGAAATCACTCAAAATTGAAACTCTGTTGTACGGTTTCGATAGGGTTGGGATTAAAGGGGTCAAAACATATCCAAATGTTGTGAAAGTTGGTGTGCAAGCTTGTTATCCAATGTGCATCCAAATCTATGATCAGATTTCAATTCTGAGAAGTTGGTCAAATGTGAAACTTTGTCATGTGGGTTTTCTAGGGTTTGGCTTAAAGGAGGTGAAAATAGCTCCGAACATCGTGAAACTTAGTGTGTACTCTTATATACCAAATGTGCATCTAAATATATGATTAAATTTTGATTAAGAGAAATTTGTCAAAAGAGAAACTTCATCGTGTGGTCCAGTAAAGTTTTGGCTTAAATGGGGTGAAAATAGCTCAGGACATCGTGAAAGTTGGTGTGCACGCTTGTTATCCAACGCGCATCCAAATCTATGATCAGATTTCAATTCTGAGAAGTTCGTCAAATGTGAAACTTTGTCATGCAGGATTGCTAGGGTTTGGCTTAAAGGAGGTGAAAATAGCTCCGAACATGGTTAAACTTAGCATGCACTCTCATATACCAAATGGGCATCTAAATCTATGATCAAATTTTAATTAAGGGAAATTGGTCGAAAGAGAAACTTCATCGTGTGATCCAGCTAAGGTTTGGCTTAAATGGGGTGAAAATAGCTCAAGACATCGCGAAAGTTGGCATCCATGCTTATCTTTGAATTGTGCATCCAAATAAATGGTCAAATTCAAATTCCAAGAAATTGGTTAAAAGTGAAACTCCACTGTGTGATTTCACTAGGGTTGGGTTTAAAGAGAGTCAAAATAACTTGAAACGTTGTGAAAGTGGGCGTGCACGCTTGTCTATCAAATGGGCATCCAAATCTAAGATCAAATTTCAATTTCAAGAAGTTATTCAAAAGAAAAACTTTGTCGTGCAGTTTTGCTATGGTTTGGCTTAAAGGAGGTATAAATACCTATGAAAAATGGTGAAAGTTAGCGTGCATGCTTGTCTACCAAATGGTCATCTAAATCTATGATCAAATTTTAATTTCGACAAATTGACCAAAAGTGAAACTTCATCGTGCTATTTCGCTATGGTTGGGCTTAAATGGGGTGAAAGTAGCTCAAAATATCACAAACGTTGGCCTACATGCTTGTCTATCAAATGAGCATCCAAATCTATGATCAAATTTAAGTTTCATGAAATTGGTCAAAAGTGAAACTCCGTCGTGCGGTTTTTCTAGGGTTAGGTTTAAAAGGGGTCAAAATAGCTTGAGCGTTGTGAAAGTTGGCATGCATGCTTATCAATCTATGTTCATTTAAATCTATGATCAAATTTTAATTCTGAGAAATCGATCAAAAGTGAAACTTCGTTGTGCTATTCTGCTATGGTATGGCTTAAATGGGGTGAAATTAGCTCAAAATGTCACGAAATTTGGTGTGCACGCTTGCCTATGAAATGGACATCCAAATCAATGATCATATTTAATTCTGAGAAATTGATCAAAAGTGAAACTCCGTCATGCGGTGTCACAAGTGTTGGACCTAAAAGGGGTTAAAATAGCTAGGAACGTTGTGAAAGTTGGCATGCATATAAATCTATAGTCAAATTTTAATTCCGAGAAATTGGTCAAAAGAGAAACTCTGTCATTCAGTTTCTCAAAGGTTTGGCTTAAAGGGGGTGAAAATAAGTTAGAACATCACAAAAGTTGGTGTGCACACTTGTCCATCAAATGGGCATCCAAATCTATGATCAAATTTCAATTCAAAGAAATAGGTCAAAAGTCAAACCATTTCGTGCATTTTTTCTAGGGTTGGGTTTAAAAGGGGTCTAAATTGCTCCAAACATGGTGAAAGTTGTAGTGCATGCTTGTCTGCCAAATCGTCATCAAAATCTATGATCAAATTTTAATTCTGAGAAATTGGTCTAAGTGAATCTTTGTCATGCAGTGTCACTAAGGTTGGGATTAAAGGGGGTGAAAATAACTTGGAACATCGTGAAAGTTGGCGTCCACACTTGTCTATCAAATGCACATCCAAATCTATGTTCAAATTTCAATTCAAAGTAATTGGTCAAAAGTGAAACTCTGTTGTGTGTTTTTGCTAGGGTTTGGTTTAAAAGAAGTCTAAATAGCTACGAACATGGCAGACGTTGGAGTGCATCCTTTTCTACCAAATAGTCATCTAAATCTATGATCAACTCCTAATTTTGAGAAATTGGTCTAAAGTGAAACTTCGTTGTGCGGTTTCGCTAAGGTTGGGCTTAAAGGGGATGAAAATAGCTCGAAACATCGCGAAATTTGGCGTGCTTTCTTGTTTATCAAATGGGCATGTGAATCTATGATCAAATTTTAATTTCAAGAAATTGTTCAAAAGTGAAAATCCGTCATGCAGTTTCACTAGAGTTGGGCTTAAACGGGGTCAAAATAGCTCAAAACGTTGTGAAAGTTGGCGTAAATGCTTGTTTATCAAATGATCATCTAAATCTATGATTAAATTGTCATGAAAGTTGGCGTGTACGATTTTCTATCAATTGGGAATCCAAATCTATGATTAAATTTCAATACTAAGAAATTGCTCAAAAGTGAAACCTCCGTCGTGCGTTTTTGCTAAGGTTTGGATTAATGGTCCAAATAGCTCAAAATATTTCAAAAGTTGGCGTGCATGCTTTTCTATGAAATCACTATGAAATGAGCATGCAAATATATGATCATACATCAATTCAGAGAAATTGGTCAAAAGTGAAACTATGTTGTGCAGTTTCCTTAGGGTTAGGCATAAAGGGGGTCACAATAGCTCGAAATGTTGTGAAAGTTGACATGCACATTCGTCTTATCGAACGAGCATCCAAATCTGTGATTAAATTTAAATTTCAACAAGTTGGTCAAAAGTGAAACTCGTCGCCCGGTTTCACTAGGGTTTGGATTAAAGAGGCGGAAATAACTCCGAACATGGCGAAAGTTGGCATTCACTTTTCTCTACCAAATATTAAGTTTTAATTCTGAGAAATTGGTCAAAAGTGAAATTTGATCATGCTGTTTCTCCAAGGTTGGCCTTAAGGGGGTTGAAAATAGCTTGGACCACCACAAAAGTTAGCGTGCATGCTTTTCTATGAAATGGGTGTCCAAATCAATGATCACATTTCAATTCCAAGAAATTGCTCAAAAGTGAAACTTCGCTGTGTGGTTTCCATAGTGTTGGGTTTAAACGGTTAAAAGTAGCTCAGAATGTTAAAAACGTTGGCGTGTATGCTTGTTTTTCCCATGTGCATCCAAATTTATGATTGAATTTTAATTTCAAGAAATTAGTCAAAAGATAAACTCCATTCCGTGGTTTCGCTAAGGTTTCGCGTAAAGGAGGTGAGAATAGCTCTAAACATCATAAAAGTTGGCCCGCACTCTTATCTACCAAATGGGCATCTAAATATATGATCAAATTTTAATTCTGAGAAATTGGTCAAATGTGAAACTTCGTCATGTGGTTTCGCAAAGGTTGGGTTTAAAGGAGTTGAAATTAAATTGGAACATTGCTAAAGTTGGCCTGAATGTCTATCAAACAGGTATGCAAAGCTATAATCAAATTTCAATTCCAAGAAGATAGTCAATATTGAAACTGAGTCGTGCGGTTTCACTAGTGTTTGGCTTAAAGGAGGTGAACATAGCTATGAACATCATGAAATTTGGTGAGCACTCTTATCTACCAAATGGTCATCAAATTTTCCAAGAAATTGGTCAAAAATGAAACTTTGTCATGTGATTTCACTAAGTTTCGGCTTAAAAGGGGTGAAAATAGTTCGTGACATCAAAAATTTGGTGTGCATGCTTGTTTATCAAATGGGCATCCAAATCTATGATCAAATTTCAATTCCAAGAAACTATTCACAAGTGAAACTTCTTTGCACGGTTTCGCTAGCGTTGACATTAAACGAGGTCAAAATAGCTTGGAATGTTGCGAAAGTTGGTGTGCATGCTTGTCTATCAAACGGGAAATGAAATCTATCATCAAGTTTTAGTTTCGAGAAGTTGTTTAAAACTGAATCTCCACCATGCGACTTCCCTAGGGTTTGGCTTAAACGAGGTGAAAATAGCTCTTAACATGGTGAAAGTTTGCGTGCACGCTTGCCTACCAAATGGGAATCTAAATCTATGATTGAATTTTAATTCTAAGAAATTGGTTAAACGTGAAACTCGATAGTGTTGTTTCACACTAAGGTTGGGATTAAAGGGGGTGAAAATAGCTCATAACGTCATGAAAGTTGGTGTCCAGCCTTGTCTATCAAATGGGACTCCAAATCTATTATCGAATTTCAATTACGAGAAATTGCTCAAAATTGAATTCTAAGCTATTTTGACCCCATTTAAGCCCAACCCCAGCGATACCGCACAATGGAGTTTCACCCCTTTGTGTGTTTTTACTATGGCTGGGTTTAAAAAGTGTCTAAATAACTCTGAACATGGTGTAAGTTTGAATGCATTCTTGTCTACCAAATGGTCATCTAAATCTATGATCAAATTTTAATTTTGGAGAAATTGGTTTAAAGTGAAACTCCATCGTGTAGTTTCGCTAAGGTTGGGCTTCAAGGGGGTGAAATAGATTGGAACGCCATGAAAGTTGGTGTGCACTCTTGTCTATCAAATGGGAATTCAAATTTATTTTCAAATCTCAATTCTAAGAAATCACTCAAAATTGAAACTCCGTCGTACGGTTTCGATAGGGTTGGCATTAAAAGGGGTCAAAACATATCCAAATGTTGTGAAAGTTGGTGTGCAAGCCTGTTATCCAACGCACATCCAAATCTATGATCAGATTTCAATTTTGAGAAGTTGGTCAAATGTGAAACTTTGTCATGTGGGTTTGCTAGGGTTTGGCTTAAAGGAGGTGAAAATAGCTCCGAACATCATGAAACTTAGTGTGCACTCTTATATACCAAATGGGCATCTAAATATATGATCAAATTTTAATTAAGGGCAATTGGTCAAAAGAGAAACTTCGTCATGTGGTCCAGCTAAGGTTTGGCTTAAATGGGGTGAAAATAGCTCAGGACATCGCGAAAGTTGGTGTCCATGCTTGTCTTTGAATTGTGCATCCAAATAAATGGTCAAATTTCAATTCCAAGAAATTGGTTAAAAGTGAAACTCCACTGTGTGATTTCACTAGGGTTGGGTTTAAAGAGAGTCAAAATAACTTGAAACGTTACGAAAGTGAGCATGCATGCTTGTCTATCAAACGGGCATCCAAATCTATGATCAAATTTCAATTTTGAGAAGTTAGTCGAGAGTGAAACTTTTTCGTGCAGTTTCGCTATGGTTTGGCTTAAAGGAGTTATAAATACCTCTAAAAAATGGTGAAATTTAGCATGCATGCTTTTCTACCAAATGGTCATCTAAATCTACGATCAAATTTTAATTCCAACAAATTGGTCAAAAGTGAAACTTCATCGTGCGGTTTTTCTATGGTTGGGAGTAAAAGGGGTGAAAATAGCTCAAAACATCGTAAAAGTTGGCCTTCATGCTTGTCTATCAAATGGGCATCCAAATCTATGATCAAATTTCAATTCCGTGAAATTGGTCAAAAGTGAAACTCCGTCGTGCGGTTTCTCTAAGGTTGGGTTTAAAAGGGGTCAAAATAGCTCGAGCATTGCAAAAGTTGGCATGCACAGTTGTCAATTTATGTTCATTTAAATCTATTATCAAATTTTAATTCTAAGAAATTGGTCAAGAGTGAAACTTCGTCGTGCTATTTTGCTATGGTATGGCTTAAATGGGGTTAAAATAGCTCAAAACGTCATTAAATTTGTCGTGCACGCTTGCCTATGAAATGGACATCCAAATCAATGATCAAATTTAATTCTGATAAATTGATCAAAAGTGAAACTCCGTCATGCATTTTCGCAAGTGTTGGACTTAAAGGGGGTCAAAATAGCTAAGAATGTTGTGAAAGTTGGGGTGCATATAAATCTATAGTCAAATTTTAATTACAAGAAACTGGTCAAAATTGAAACTCTGTCATTCGGTTTCTCAAAGGTTTGGCTTAAAGGGGGTGAAAATAAGTTAGAACATCACAAACGTTGGCGCGCACACTAGTGCATCAAATGGGCATCCAAATCTATGATCACATTTCAATTCAGAGAAATAGGTCAAAAAGTGAAACCATTTCATGCAATTTTGATAGGGTTGGGTTTAGAAGGGGTCTAACTGGATCCAAACATGGTGAAAGTTGTAGTGCATGCTTGTCTGCCAAATCGTCATCAAAATCTTTGATCAAATTTTAATTCTGAGAAATTGGTCTAAGTGAAACTTTGTTATGCAGTTTTGCTAAGGTTGGGCTTAAAGGGGGTGAAAATAACTTGGAACATCGTGAAAGTTGGCGTGAACACTTGTCTATCAAATGGGAATCCAAATCTATGTTCAAATTTCAATTCGAAGAAATTGGTCAAAACTGAAACTCTGCTGTGTGTTTTCGCTAGGGTTGGGTTTAAAAGAAGTCTAAATAGCTCCGAACATGGAAGAAGTTGGAGTGCATTCTTGTCTACAAAAATAGTCATCTAAATCTATGATCAACTTTTAATTTTGAGAAATTAGTCTAAAGTGAAACTTCGTTATGCGGTTTCGCTAAGGTTGGGCTTAAAGGGGATGAAAATAGCTCGGAACATAATGAAATTTGGCGTGCTTTCTTGTTTATCAAATGGGCATGTGAATCTATGATCAAATTTCAATTTCAAAAATTGTTCAAAAGTGAAACTCCGTCATACAGTTTCGCTAGAGTTGGGCTTAAACAGGGTCAAAATAGCTCGAAATGTTGCGAAAGTTGGTGTGCATGCTTGTTTATCAAATGATCATCTAAATCGATGATTACATTGTCATGCAAGTTGGTGTGCACACTTTTATATCAGTTGGGCATCCAAATCTATGATTAAATTTCAATACTAAGAAATTGCTCAAAAGTGAAACCTCTGTCGTGCGTTTTCGCTAGGGTTGGGCTTAGTGGTCCAAATAGCTCAAAATATTTCAAAAGTTGGTGTGCACGCTTTTCTATGAAACGAGCATGCAAATATATGATCAAACATCAATTCAGAGAAATTGGTCAAATGTGAAACTATGTCATACGGTTTCGTTAGGGTTAGGCATAAAGGGGGTCAAAATAGCTCTAAATGTTGTGAAAGTTGGCATGCACACTCGTCTATCAAACGGGCATCCAAATCTATGATCAAATTTAAATTTCAACAAGTTGGTCAAAATTGAAACTTGTTGTTCAGTTTCACTAGGGTTTGGCTTAAAGAAGGCAGAAATAACTCCATACATGGCGAAAGTTGGCGTTCACTCTTGTCTACCAAATGGGCATCTAAATCTATGATTAAATTTTAATTCTGAGAAATTGGTCAAAAGTGAAATTTCATCGTACGGTTTCTCCAAGTTTGGCGTGCATGCTTTTCTATGAAATGGGCATCCAAATCAACGATCACATTTCAATTCCAAGAAATAGCTCAAAAGTGAAACTCCGTCGTGTGGTTTCCCTAGTGTTGGGTTCAAAGGGTTAAAAGTAGCTCAGAATGTTAAAGACGTTGGCATGTATGCTTGTTTATCCCATGTGCATCCAAATTTATGATCGAATTTTAATTTTGAGATATTAGTCAAAAGATACTCCATTCTGCGGTTTCGCTAAGGTTTTGCTTAAAGAAGGTGAGAATAGCTCTAAACATCGTAAAAGTTGGCATGTACTCTTATCTACCAAATGGGCATCTAAATATATGATCAAATTTTAATTCTGAGAAATTGGACAAATGTGAAACTTCTTTGTGTGGATTCGCAATGGTTGGGTTTAAAGGAGTTGAAATTAAATTGGAACATTGCTAGATTTGGCCTGCATGTCTATCAAACGGGTATGCAAAGCTATAATCAAATTTCAATTCCAAGAAGATAGTCAATATTGAAACTGCGTCGTGCGGTTTCACTAGTGTTTGGCTTAAAGGAGATGAACATAGCTATGAACATTGTGAAATTTGGTGAGCACTCTTATCTACCAAATGGTCATCAAATTTTAATTCCAAGAAATTGGTCAAAAATGAAACTTCGTCATGCGATTTCACTATGTTTCGGCTTAAAGGGGGTGAAAATAGTTTGTGACATCACGAATTTGGTGTGCATGCTTGTTTATGGAATGGGCATCCAAATTTATGATCAAATTTCAATTCCAAGAAACTGTTCACAAGTGAAACTTCATTGCATGGTTTCGTGAGCGTTGACCTTAAACGAAGTCAAAATAGCATGGAACGTTGCGAAAGTTGGTGTACACGCTTGTCTATGAAATGGGAAACCAAATCTATCATCAAGTATTAGTTTCGAGAAGTTGTTCAAATGTGAATATCCGCCATGCAAATTCCCTGGGGTTTGGCTTAAAGAAGGTGAAAATAGCTCTTAACATGGTGAAATTTTGCCACAAGTTTGCGTGCACGCTTGTCTACCAAATGGGAATATAAATCTATGATTGAATTTTAATTCTGAGAAATTGGTCAAAAGTGAAACTCGATAGTGCAGTTGCACTAAGGTTGGGCATAAAGAGGGTGAAAATAGCTCATAACGTCGTGAAAGTTGGTGTACAGGCTTGTCTATCAAATGTGACTCCAAATCTATGATCGAATTTCAATTACAAGAAATTGCACAAAATTGAATTCTAAGCTATTTTGACCCCCTTTAAGCCCAACCCTAGCAATATCGCACAATGGAGTTTCGCCCCCTTTGTGTGTTTTTACTATGGCTGGGTTTAAAAAGTGTCTAAATAACTCTGAACATGGTGTAAGTTTGAATGCATGCTTGTCTACCAAATGGTCATCTAAATCTATGATCAAATTTTAATTTTGGAGAAATTGGTCTAAAGTGAAACTCCATCCTGTGGTTTCGCTAAGGTTGCCTTTAAGCGGGTGAAATAGCTTGGAACGTCGTGAAATTTGGTGTGTACTCTTATCTATCAAATGGGCATTCAAATTTATTTTCAAATCTCAATTCCAAGAAATCACTCAAAATTGAAACTCCGTCGTACGGTTTCGATAGGGTTGGGATTAAAGGGGTCAAAATAGATCCAAATCTTGTGAAAGTTGGTGTGCAAGCTTTTTATCCAATGCGCATCCAAATCTATGATCAGATTTCAATTCTGAGAAGTTGGTAAATTGTGAAACTTTGTCATGTGTGTTTACTAGGGTTTGGCTTAAAGGAGGTGAAAATAGATCCGAACATCATGAAACTTAGCGTGCACTCTTATATACCAAATGGGCATCTAAATCTATTATCAAATTTTAATTAAGGGAAATTGGTCAAAAGAGAAATTTCGCCGTGTGGTCCAGTTAAGGTTTGGATTAAATGGGGTGAAAATAGCTCAGGACATCACGAAAGTTGGCATCCACGCTTATCTTTGAATTGTGCATCCAAATAAATGGTCAAATTTAAATTCCGAGAAATTGGTTAAAAGTCAAACTCCACTATGTGATTTCACTAGGGTTGGGTTTAAAGAGAGTCAAAATAACTCGGAACATTGTGAAATTGGGCGTGCACGCTTGTTTATAAAACAGGCATCCAAATCTACGATCAAATTTCAATTTCGACAAGTTAGTCAAAAGAGAAACTTTGTCGTGTGGTTTTGCTATGGTTTGGCTTAAAGGAGGTATAAATACCTCTGAAAAATGGTGAAAGTTAGTGTGCATGCTTGTCTACCAAATGGTCATCTAAATCTATGATCAAATTTTAATTCCAATAAATTGGTCAAAAGTGAAACTTCATTGTGCGGTTTTGCTATGGTTGGGATTAAATGGGGTGAAAATAGCTCAAAACATCGCAAAAGTTGGCCTTCATGCTTGTCTATCAAATGGGCATCCAAATCTATGATCAAATTTCAATTATGTGAAATTCGTCAAATGTGAAATTTCGCCGTGCGATTTCTCTAGGGTTGATTTTAAAAGGGGTCAAAATAGCTCGAGCGTTGCGAAACTTGTCATGCACGCTTGTCAATCTATGTTCATTTAAATCTATGATAGAATTTTAATTCTGAGAAATCGGTCAAAAGTGAAACTTCATCATGCTAGTTTGCTATGGTGTATGGCTTAAATGGGGTGAAATTAGCTCAAAACGTCATGAAATTTGGCATGCACGCTTGCCTATGAAATGGACATCCAAATCAATGATCAAATTTAATTTTGAGAAATTGATAAAAAGTGAAACCTCGTCATGCGGTTTCGCAAGTGTTGGACTTAAAGGGGGTCAAAATAGCTAGGAATGTTGCGAAAGTTGGCGTGCATATAAATCTATAGCCAAATTTTAATTTTGAGAAATTGGTCAAAAGTGAAACTCCGTCATTCGGTTTCTCAAAGATTTGGCTTAAAGGGGGTGAAAATAAGTTAGAACATCACAAAAGTTGGCGCGCACAATTGTCCATCAAATGGGCATCCAAATCTATGATCAAATTTCAATTGAGAGAAATAGGTCAAAAGTGAAACCATTTCATGCATTTTTTCTAGGGTTGGGTTTGAAAGGGGTCTAAATTGCTCCAAACATGGCAGAACTTGTAGTGCATGCTTGTCTACCAAATCTTCATCAAAATATATGATCAAATTTTAATTCTGAGAAATTGGTCTAAGTGAAACTTTGTCATGCAGTTTCTCTAAGGCTGGGCTTAATGGGGGTGAAAATAACTTGGAACATCATGAAAGTTAGCGTGCACACTTGTCTATCAAATGGGCATCCAAATCTATGTTCAAATTTCAATTCGAAGAAATTGGTCAAAAGTGAAACTCTGTTGTGTGTTTTCGCTAGGGCTGGGTTCAAAAGAAGTCTAAATAGCTCTGAACATGGCAGAAGTTGGAGTGCAAGCTTGTCTACCAAATAGTCATCTAAATCTATGATCAACTTTTAATTTCGACAAATTGGTCTAAAGTGAAACTTCGTTATGCGGTTTCGCTAAGCAACGACTTAAAGGGGATAAAAATAGCTCAGAACATCGCAAAATTTGGCGTGCTTTCTTGTTTATCAAATGGGCATGTGATTCTATGATCAAATTTAAATTTCAAGAAATTGTTCAGAAGTGAAACTCCATCATGCAATTTCACTAGAGTTGGGCTTAAACGACATCAAAATAGCTAGAAATGTTGCGAAAGTTGGCATGGACGCTTGTTTATCAAATTATCATCTAAATCTATGATTAAACTGTCATGAAAGTTGGCATGCATGCTCTTCTATCAGTTGGGCATCCAAATCTATGATTAAATTTCAATACTAAGAAATTGCTGAAAAGTGAAACCTCCATCGTGCATTTTCGCTAGGGTTGGGCTTAATGGTCCAAATAGCTCAAAATATTTCAAAAGTTGGCGTGCATGCTTCTATGAAATGAGCATGCAAATATATGATCAACCATCAATTCTGATAAATTGGTCAAAAGTGAAACTATGTTGTGCGGTTTCATTAGGGTTAGGCATAAAAGGGGTAAAAATAGCTCGAAATGTTGTGAAAGTTTACGTGCACACTCGTCTATCAAATGGGCATCCAAATCTATGATCAAATTTAAATTTCAAAAAGTTGGTCAAAAGTGAAACTTGTCGCCCGGTTTCTCTAGGGTTTGGCTTAAAGGAGGCAGAAATAACTCTAAACATGGCGAAAGTTGGCGTTCACTCTTGTCTACCAAATGGGCATCTAAATCTATGATTAAATTTTAATTCTGAGAAATTGGTCAAAAGTGAAATTTCATTGTGCCGTTTCGCCAAGGTTGGCCTTAACGGGGTTGAAAATAGCTTGGAACACCACAAAAGTTGGTGTGCATGCTTTTCTATGAAATGGGCATCCAAATCAATGATCACATTTCAATTCCAAGAAATTGCTCTAAAGTGAAACTCCGTCGTGTGGTTTCCCTAGTGTTGGGTTTAAAGGGTTAAAAGTAGCTCAGAATGTTAAAAATGTTGGCGTGTATGCTTTTTTATCCCATGTGCATCCAAATTTATGATCGAATTTAATTTCGCGAAATTAGTCAAAAGATAAACTCCATTCCACGGTTTCGCTCAGGTTTGGCTTAAAGGAGGTGAGAATAGCTCTAAACATCGTAAAAGTTGACATGCACTCTTATCTACCGAATGGGCATCTAAATATATGATCAAATTTTAATTTTGAGAAATTGGTCAAATGTGAAACGTTGTTGTGTGGTTTCGCAAAGGTTGGGTTTAAAGGAGTTGAAATTAAATTGGAACATTGCTAAAGTTGGCCTGCATGCCTATCAAACGGGTATGCAAAGCTATAATCAAATTTCAATTCCAAGAAGATAGTCAATATTGAAACTGCATTGTGCGGTTTCACTAGTGTTTGGCTTAAAGGAGGTGAACATAGCTATGAACATCATGAAATTTTGGTGAGCACTCTTATCTACCAAATGGTCATCAAATTTTAATTCCAAGAAATTGGTCAAAAATGAAACTTTGTCATGCAATTCCACTAAGTTTCGGCTTAAAAGGGGTGAAAATACTTCTTGACATCATGAATTTGGTGTGCATGCTTGTCTATCATGTGGGCATCCAAATCTATGATCAAATTTCAATTCCAGGAAACTGTTCACATGTGAGACTTCGTTTCACAGTTTCGTTAGAGTTGACCTTAAACGAGGTCAAAATAGCTTGGAACGTTGTGAAAGTTGGTGTGCACACTTGTCTATCAAATGGGCAACCAAATCTATCATCAATAATTAGATTCGAGAAGCTATTCAAAAGTGCATCTCCTCCATGCGACTTCCCTGGGGTTTGGCTTAAAGGAGGTAAAAATAGCTCTTAACATGTTGGAAGTTTGCATGCACGCTTGTCTATCAAATGGGAATCTAAATCTATGATTGAATTTTAATTCTGAGAAATTCCCCAAAAGTGAAACTCGATAGTGCAGTTTCACTAAGGTTGGGCTTAAAGGGGGTGAAAATAGCTCATAACGTTGTGAAAGTTAGTCTACAGGCTTGTCTATCAAATGGGACTCCAAATCTATTATCGAATTTCAATTACAAGAAATTGCTCAATATTGAATTCTAAGCTATTTTGACCCCCTTTAAGCCCAACCCTAGCGATACCGCACAATGGAGTTTCACTCCCTTTGTGTGTTTTTACTATGGTTGGGTTTAAGAAGTTTCTAAATAACTCTGAACATGGTGTAAGTTTGAATGCATGCTTGTCTACCAAATGGTCATTTAAATCTATGATCAAATTTTAATTTTGGAGAAATTGGTCTAATGTGAATTCCATCATGCGGTTTCGCTAAGGTTGGGCTTCAAGGGGGTGAAATAGCTTGGAACATCATGAAAGTTGGTGTGCACTCTTGTCTATCAAATGGGCATTCAAATTTATTTTCAAATCTCAATTCCAAGAAATCACTCAAAATTGAAACTCCTTCGCATGGTTTTGATAGGGTTGGGATTAAAGGGTCAAAACATATCCAAATGTTGTTATAGTTGGTGTGCAAGCTTGTTATCCAATGCGCATCGAAATCTATGATCAGATTTCAGTTCTGGGAAGTTGGTCAAATGTGAAACTTTGTCATGTGGGTTTGCTAGGGTTTGGCTTAAAGGAGGTGAAAATAGCTCCGAACATCATGAAACTTAGCATGCACTCTTATATACCAAATGAGCATCTAAATCTATGATCAAATTTTAATTAAGGGAAATTGGTCAAAAGAGAAACTTCATCATGTGGTCCAACAAAGGTTTGGCGTAAATGGGGTCAAAATGGCTCAGGACATGGCGAAAGTTGGAGTCCATGCTTATCTTTGAATTGTGCATCCAAATAAATGGTCTAATTTCAATTCCGAGAAATTGGTTAAAAGTGAAACTCCACTGTGTGATTTCACTAGGGTTGGGTTTAAAGAGAGTCAAAATAACTCGAAACGTTACGAAAGTGGGCATGCATGCTTGTCTATCAAACAGGCATCCAAATCTACAATTAAATTTCAATTTCGAGAAGTTAGTCAAAAGAGAAACTTTTTCGTGCGGTTTCGCTATGGTTTGGCTTAAAGGAGGTATAAATACCTCTAAAAACTGGTGAACGTTAGCGTTCATGCTTGTCTACCAAATGGTCATCTAAATCTATGATCAAATTTTAATTTCGAGAAATCGGTCAAAAGTGAAACTTCGTCATGCTATTTTGCTATGGTATGGCTTAAATGGGGTGAAATTAGCTCAAAACGCCGTGAAATTTGGCGTGCACGCTTGCCTATGAAATGGACATCCAAATCAATGATCAAATTTAATTCTGAGAAATTGATCAAAAGTGAAACTTCGTCATGTGGTTTTGTAGGTGTTGGACTTAAAGGGGGTCAAAATATCTAGGAACGTTGCGAAAGTTGGCATGCATATAAATCTATAGTCAAATTTTAATTTCGAGCAATTGGTCAAAAGTGAAACTTCGTCATTTGGTTTCTCAGAGGTTTGGCTTAAAGGGGGTGAAAATAAGTTAGAACATCACAAAAGTTGGCGCGCACACGTGTCCATCAAAAGGGCATGCAAATCTATGATCAAATTTCAATTTAGAGAAATAGGTAGAAAGTGAAACCATTTCGTGCATTTTTGCTAGGGTTGTGTTTAAAAGGGGTCTAAACTGCTCCAAACATGGCAGAAGTTGTAGTGCATGCTTGTCTGCCAAATTGTCATCAAAATCTATGATCAAATTTTAATTCTGAGAAATTGGTCTAAGTGAAACTTTGTCATGCAGTTTCGCTAAGGTTGGGCTTAAGGGGGTGAAAATAACTTGGAACATCATGAAAGTTGACATGCACACTTGTCTATCAAATGGGCATCCAAATCTATGTTCAAATTTCAATTCAAAGAAATTGGTCGAAAGTGAAACTCTGTTGTGTGTTTTCGCTAGGGTTGGGTTTAAAAGAAGTCTAAATAGCTTTGAACATGGCAGAAGTTGGAGTGCATGCTTTTCTACCAAATAGTCATCTAAATCTATGATCAACTTTTAATTTCGAGAAATTGGTCTAAAGTGAAACTTCGTTATGCGGTTTCGCTAAGGTTAGGCTTAAAGGGGATGAAAATAGCTCGAAACATCGTGAAATTTGGCATGCTTTCTTGTTTATCAAATGGGCATGTGAATATATGATCAAATTTCAATTTCAAAAAATTGTTCAAAAGTGAAACTCCGTCATGCAGTTTCGCTAGAGTTGGGCTTAAACGGGGTCAAAATAGCTTGAAACGTTGCAAAAGTTGGCGTGCACGCTTGTTTATGAAATGATCATCTAAATCCATGATTAAATTGTCACGAAGGTTGGTGTGCATGTTTTCCTATCAGTTGGGCATCCAAATCTATGATTAAATTTCAATAGTATGAAATTTCTCAAAAGTGAAACCTCCGTCATGCGTTTTTGCTAGGGTTGGGATTAATGGTCCAAATAGCTCAAAATATTTCAAAATTTGGCATGCATGCTTTTCTATGAAACGAGCATGCAAATATATGATCAAACATCAATTCAGAGAAATTGGTCAAAAGTGAAACTATTTTGTGCAGTTTCGTTAGGGTTAGGCATAAAGGGGGTCAAAATAGCTCAAAATGTTGTCAAAGTTAGCATGCACACTCGTCTATTAAATGGGCATCCAAATCTATGATAAAATTTAAATTTCAACAAGTTGGTCAAAAGTGAAACTCGTTGCCCAGTTTCGCTAGGGTTTGGCTTAAAGGAGGCAGAAATAACTCCGAACATGGCGAAATTTGGCGTTCACTCTTGTCTACCTAATGGGCATCTAAATCTATGATTAAATTTAATTTTGAGAAATTGGTCAAAAGTGAAATTTCATCGTGCCGTTTCACCAAGGTTGGCCTTAAGGGGGTTGAAAATAGCTTGGAACACAACAAAAGTTTGCATCCATTCTTTTCTATGAAATGGGCATCCAAATCAATGATCACATTTAAATTCCAAGAAATTGCTCTAAAGTGAAACTCCGTCGTGTGGTTTCCCTAGTGATGGGTTTAAAGGGTTAAAAGTAGCTCAGAATATTGAAAACGTTGGCATGTATGCTTGTTTATCCCATGTGCATCCAAATTTATGATCGAATTTTAATTTCGAGAAATTACTCAAAAGATAAACTCCATTCCATGGTTTCGCTAAGGTCTGGCTTAAAGGAGGTGAGAATAGCTCTAAACATCATCAAAGTTGGCATGCACTCTTATCTACCAAATGGGCATCTAAATATATGATCAAATTTTAATTCTGAGAAATTGGTCAAATGTGAAACTTCGTCGTGTAGTTTCGCAAAGGTTGGGTTTAAAGGAGTTGAAATTAAATTGGAACATTGCTAAGGTTGGCCTGCATGTCTATCAAATGGGTATGCAAAGCTATAATCAAATTTCAATTCCAAGAAGATAGTCAATATTGAAACTGCGTCGTGCGGTTTCACTAGTGTTTGGCTTAAAGGAGGTGAACATAGCTATGAACATCGTGGAATTTGGTGAGCACTCTTATCTACCAAATGGTCATCAAATTTTAATTCCAAGAAATTGGTCAAAAATGAAACTTTGTCATGCGATTTCACTATGTTTCAGCTTAAAAGGGGTGAAAATAGTTCGTGACATCATTAATTTGGTGTGCATGCTTGTCTATCAAATGGGCATCCAAATCTATGATCAAATTTCAATTCCAATAAAATGTTCTCAAGTGAAACTTTGTAGCATGGTTTCGCTAGCTTGGACCTTAAACGAGGTCAAAATAGCTTGGAAGGTTGCGAAAGTTGGTGTGCACGCTTGTCTATCAAACAAGCAATCAAATCTATCATCAAGTTTTAGTTTCGAGAAGCCGTTCAAAAGTGAATCTCTGCCATACGACTTCCCTAGGGTTTATCTTAAAGGAGGTGAAAATAGCTCTTAACATGGTGAAAGTTTGCATGCACGCTTGTCTACCAAATGGGAATCTAAATCTATGTTTGAATTTTAATTCTGAGAAATTGGTCAAAAGTGAAACTTGATAGTGCAGTTTCACTAAGGTTGGGCTTAAAGGGGGTGAAAATAGCTCATAACGTCATGAAAGTTGGTGTCCAGGCTTGTCTATCAAATGGGACTCCAAATCTATTATCGAATTTCAATTACGAAAAATTGCTCAAAATTGAATTCCAAGCTATTTTGACCCCCTTTAAGCTCAACCCTGGCGATACCACACAATGGAGTTTCACCGCCTTTGTGTGTTTTTACTATGGCTGGGTTTAAAAAGTGACTAAATAACTCTGAGCATGGTGTAATTTAGAATGCATGCTTGTCTACCAAATGCTTATGTAAATCTATGATCAAATTTTAATTTTGGAGAAATTAGTCTTAAGTGAAACTCCATCGTGCGGTTTTGCTAAGGTTGGGCTTCATGGGGGTGAAATAGCTTGGAACATCGTGAAAGTTGGTGTGCACTCTTGTCTATCAAATGGGCATTCAAATTTATTTTCAAATCTCAATTCCAAGAAATCACTCAAAATTGAAACTCCGCCGTACAGTTTCGATAGGGTTGGGATTAAATGGGTCAAAACAGATCCAAATGTTGTGAAATTTGGTGTGCAAGCTTGTTATCCAACGCACATCCAAATCTATGATTAGATTTCAATTCTGAGAAGTTGGTCAAATGTGAAACTTTGTCATGCGGGTTTGCTAGGGTTTGGCTTAAAGGAGGTGAAAATAGCTCTGAAGATCGTGAAACTTAGCGTGCACTCTTATATACCAAACGGGCATCTAAATCTATAATTAAATTTTAATTAAGGGAAATTGGTTAAAAGAGAAACTTCTTCGTGTGGTCCAGCTAAGGTTTCACTTAAATGGGGTGAAAATAGCTCAGGACATCGCGAAAGTTGGCATCCACGCTTGTCTTTGAATTGTGCATCCAAATAAATTGTCAAATTTCAACTCCAAGAAATTGGTTAAAAGTGAAACTCCACTGTGTGATTTCAGTAGGGTTGGGTTTAAAGAGAGTTAAAATAACTTGAAACTTTGCAAAAGTGGGCATGCACGCTTGTCTATCAAATAGTCATCCAAATCCACGATCAAATTTCAATTTCAAGAAGTTAGTCAAAAGAGAAACTTTGTCGTGCGGTTTCGCTATGGTTTGGCTTAAAGGAGGTATAAATACCTCTGAAAAATGGTGAAAGTTACCATGCATGGTTGTCTACCAAATGGTCATCTAAATCTATGATCAAATTTTAAGTCCAACAAATTGGTCAAAAGTGAAACTTCATCGTGCGGTTTTGCGATGGTTGGGTTTAAATGGGGTGAAAATAGCTCAAAACATTGCAAAAGTTGGCTTGCATACTTGTCTATCAAATGGGCATCCAAATCTATGATCAAATTTCAATTCTGTGAAACTGGTCAAAAGTGAAACTTCGTCGTGCAGTTTCTCTAGGGTTGGGTTTAAAAGGGATCAAAATAGCTTGAGCGTTGTGAAAGTTGGCATGCACGCTTCTCAATCTATGTTCATTTAGATCTATGATCAAATTTTAATTCTGAGAAATCGTTCAGTGGTGAAATTAGCTCAAAATGTCACGAAATTTGGCGTGCACACTTGCCTATGGAATGGACATCCAAATCAATAATCAAATCTAATTCTGAGAAATTGATCAAAAGTGAAACTCCATCATGCAGTTTCGCAAGTGTTGGACTCAAAGGGGGTCAAAATAGCTAGGAACATTGCGAAAGTTGGCGTGCATATAAATCTATAATCAAATTTTAATTCCGAGATATTGGTCAAAAGTGAAACTTCGTCATTTGGTTTCTCAAAGGTTTGGCATAAAGGGGGTGAAAATAAGTTAGAACATCACAAAAGTTGGCACGGACACTTTTGCATCAAATGGGCATCCAAATCTATGATCAAATTTCAATTAAGAGAAATAGGTCAAAAGTGAAACCATTTCATGCATTTTTGCTAGGGTTGGGTTTAAAAGGGGTCTAAATTGCTCCAAACATGGTAGAAGTTGTAGTGCATGCTTGTCTGCCAAATTGTCATCAAAATCTATGATCAAATTTTAACTGTGAGAAATTTGTCTAAGTGAAACTTTGTAATGCAGTTTCGCTAAGGTTGGGCTTAAAGGGGGTGAAAATAACTTGGAACATCGTGAAAGTTGGTGTGCACACTTGTCTATCAAATGGGCATCCAAATCTATGTTCAAGTTTCAATTCAAAGAAATTGGTCAAAAGTGAAAATCTGTTGTGTTTTTTCGCTAGGGTTGGGTTTAAAAGAAGTCTAAATAGCTTCGAACATGGCAGAAGTTGGAGTGCATGCTTGTCTACCAAATAGTCATCTAAATCTACAATCAACTTTTAATTTCGAGCAATTGGTCTAAAGTGAAACTTCATTATGCGGTTTCGCTAAGGCTGGGCATAAAGGGGATGAAAATAGCTCGAAACATCACGAAAATTGGTGTGCTTTCTTGTTTATCAAATGGGCATGTGAATCTATGATCAAATTTCAATTTCAAGAAATTGTTCAAAAGTGAAACTCCGTCATACATTTTCGCTAGAGTTGGGCTTAAACAGGGTCAAAATAGCTCGAAACGTTGCGAAAGTTGGTGTGCACGGTTGTTTATCAAATGATCATCTAAATCGATGATTACATTGTCATGCAAGTTGGTGTGCACACTTTTATATCAGTTGGGCATCCAAATCTATGATTAAATTTCAATACCAAGAAATTGCTCAAAAGTGAAATATCCGTCGTGCGTTTTCGCTAGGGTTGGGCTTAATGGTCCAAATAGCTCAAAATATTTCAAAATTTGGCATGCACACTTTTCTATGAAACGAGCACGCAAATATATGACCAAACATCAATTCAGAGAAATTGGTCAAAAGTGAAACTATGTTGTGTGGTTTCATTAGGGTTAGGCATAAAGGGGGCAAAATAGCTCAAAATGTTGTGAAAGTTGGCGTGCAAACTCCTCTATCAAACAGGCATCCAAATCTATGATCAAATTTAAATTTCAACCAGTTGGTCAACAGTGAAAATCGTCGCCCGGTTTTGCTAGGGTTTGGCTTAAAGGAGGCAGAAATAACTCCGAACATGGGGAAAGTCTTCGTTCACTCTTGTCTACCAAATGGGCATCTAAATCTATGATTAAATTTTAATTCTGAGAAATTGTTCAAAAGTGAAACTCCATCCTGTGGTTTCCCTAGTGTTGGGTTTAAAGGGTTAAAAGTAGCTCAGAATGTTAAAAACATTGGCATGTATGCTTGTTTATCCCATGTGCATCCAAATTTATGATCAAATTTTAATTTCGAGAAACTAGTCAAAAGAGAAAGTTCATTCTGCGGTTTCGCTAAGGTTTGGCTTAAAAAAGAGGTGAGAATAGCTCTAAACATCGTAAAAGTTGGCATGCACTCTTATCTTTCGAATGGGTATCTAAATATATGATCAAATTTTAATTCTGAGAAACTGGTCAAATGTGAAATTTTGTCGTGTGGTTTCGCAAAGGTTGGGTTTAAAGAAGTTGAAATTAAATTGGAACATTGCTAAAGTTGGCCTGCATGTCTATCAAACGGGTATGCAAAGCTATAATCAAATTTCAATTCCAAGAAGATAGTCAATATTGAAACTGCGTGGTGCGGTTTCACTAGTGTTTGGCTTAAAGGAGGTGAACATAGCTATGAACATTGTGAAATTTGGTGAGCACTCTTATCTACCAACTAGTCATCAAATTTTAATTCCAAGAAATTGGTCAAAAATGAAACTTCGTCGTGCGATTTCACTAAGTTTTGGCTTAAAAGGGCTTAAAATACTCTGTGACATCACGAATTTGGTGTGCATGCTTGTCTATCAAATGGGCATCCAAATCTATGATCAAATTTCAATTCCAAGAAACTGTTCACAAGGGAAACTTCGTTGCATGATTTCGCTAGCGTTGACCTTAAACGAGGTCAAAATAGCTTGGAATGTTGTGAAAGTTGGTGTGCACGCTTGTCTATCAAACGGGAAACCAAATCTATCGTCAAGTTTTAGTTTTGAGAAGCTATTCAAAAGTGAATCTCGACCATGCAACTTCCCTAGGGTTTGCCTTAAAGGAGGTGAAAATAGCTCTTAACATGGTGAAAGTTTTCGTGCACGCTTGTCTACCAAATGGGAATCTAAATCTATGATTGAATTTTAATTCTGAGAAATGGATCAAAAGTGAAACTCGATAGTGCAGTTTCACTAAAGTTGGGCTTAAAGGGGGTGAAAATAGCTCATAACATCATGAAAGTTGGTGTCCATGCTTGTTTATCAAATGGGACTCCAAATCTATTATCCAATTTCAACTATGAGAAATTGCTCAAAATTGAGTTCTAAGCTATTTTGACACCCTTTAAGCCCAACCCTAGCGATACCGCACAATGGAGTTTCACCTCCTTTGTGTGTTTTTACTATGGATGGGTTTAAAAATCGTCTAAATAACTTTGAACATGGTGTAAGTTTGAATGCATGCTTGTCTACCAAATGGTCATCTAAATCTATGATCAAAATTTAATTTTGGAGAAATTGGTCTAAAGTGAAACTCCATCGTGTGGTTTCGCAAAGGTTGGGCTTCAAGGTGTGAAATAGCTTGGAAGGTCATGAAAGTTGGTGTGCACTCTTGTCTATCAAATGGGCATTCAAATTTATTTTCAAATCTCAATTTCAAGAAATCACTCAAAATTGAAACTCCGTCGTACGGTTTCGATAGCATTGGGATTAAAGGGGTCAAAACATATCCAAATGTTGTGAAAGTTGATGTGCAAGCTTTTTATCCAACCCGCATCCAAATCTATGATCAAATTTCAATTTTGCGAAGTTGGTCCAATGTGAAACTTTGTCATGCAGGTTTGCTAGGGTTTGGCTTAAAGGAGGTGAAAATAGCTCTGAACATTGTGAAACTTAGCATGCACTCTTATATACCAAATGGGCATCTAATTCTATGATCAAATTTTAATTAAGGGAAATTGGTCAAAAGAGAAACTTTGTCATGTGGTCCAGCTAAGGTTTGGCTTAAATGGGGTGAAAATAGCTCAGGACATCGCGAAAGTTGGCGTCCATGCTTGTCTTTGAATTGTGCATCCAAATAAATGGTCAAATTTCAATTATGAGAAATTGGTTAAAAGTGAAACTCCATTGTGTGATTTCAGTAGGATTGGGTTTAAAGAGAGTCAAAATAACTTGAAACATTGCGAAAGTGGGCGTGCACACTTGTCTATCAAACGTGCATCCAAATCTACAATCAAATTTCAATTTCAAGAAGTTAGTGAAAAGAGATACTTTGTCGTGCGGTTTCACTATGGTTTGGCTTAAAGGAGGTATAAATACCTCTTAAAAATGGTGAAAGTTAGCTTGCATGCTTGTCTACCAAATGGTCATCTAAATCTATGATCAAATTTTAATTCTGACTAATTGGTCAAAACTGAAACTTCATCGTGCGGTTTCGCTATGGTTGGGCTTAAATGGGGTGAAAATAGCTCAAAAAATCACAAAAGTTGGCCTGCATGCTTGTCTATCAAATGGGAATCCAAATCTATGATCAAATTTCAACTCCGTGAAATTGGTCAAAAGTGAAACTCCGTCGTGCGGTTTCTCTAGGGTTGGGTTTAAAAGGGGTCAAAATAGCTTGAGCATTGCGAAACTTGGCATGCATGCTTGTCAATCTATGTTCATTTAAATCTATGATCAAATTTTAATTCTGAGAAATCGGTCAAAAGGGAAACTTCGTCGTGCTATTTTGCTATGGTATGTCTTAAATGGGGTGAAATTAACTCAAAACGTCATGAGATTTGGCGTGCACGCTTGCCTATGAAATGGACATCCAAATCAATGATCAAATTTAATTCTGAGAAATTGATCACAAGTGAAACTCCGTCATGCAGTTTCGCAAGTGTTGGACTCAAAGGGGTCGAAATAGCTAGGAACGTTACGAAAGTTGGCGTGCATATAAATCTATAATCAAATTTTAATTCTAAGAAATTGCTCAAAAGTGAAACTTTTTCATTCAGTTTCTCAAAGGTTTTCCTTAAAGGGGGTGAAAATAACTTAGAACATCACAAAAGTTGGCGCACACACTTGTCCATCTAATGGGCATCCAAATCTATGATCAAATTTCAATTCAGAGAAATAGGTCAAAAGTGCATGCTTGTCTACCAAATTGTCATCAAAATCCATGATCAAATTTTAATTCTAAGAAATTGGTCTAAGTGAAACTTTGTCATGCAGTTTCACTAAGGTTGGGCTTAAAGGGGGTGAAAATAACTTGGAACATCACGAAAGTTGGCATGCACACTTGTCTGTCAAATGGGCATCCAAATCTATGTCCATTCAAATTTCAATTCGAAGAAATTGGTCAAAAGTGAAACTCTATTGTTTGTTTTCGCTAGGGTTGGGTTTAAAAGAAGTTTAAATAGCTACGAACATGGCAGAATTTGGAGTGCATGATTGTCTACCAAATAGTCATCTAAATCTATGATCAACTTTTAATTTCAAGAAATTGGTCTAAAGTGAAACTTCGTTATGCGATTTCGCTAAGGTTAGGCTTAAAGGCGATGAAAATAGTTCGAAACATTGCGAAATTTGGCGTGCTTTCTTATTTATTAAATGGGCATGTGAATCTATGATCAATTTTCAATTTCAAGAATTTGTTCAAAAGAAACTCTGTCATGTAGTTTCGCTAGAGTTGGGCTTAAACGGGGTCAAAATAGTTCAAAACGTTGAGAAAGTTGGCATGGATGCTTGTTTATGAAATGATCATCTAAATCTATGATTAAATTGTCGTGAAAGTTGGCGTGCATGCTTTTCTATCAATTGGGCATCCAAATCTATGATTACATTTCAATACTAAGAAATTGCTCAAAAGTGAAACCTTCGTCGTGCGTTTTCACTAAGGTTGGGCTTAATGGTCCAAATAGCTCAAAATATTTCAAAACTTGGCATGCATGTTTTTCTATGAAATGAGCATGCAACTATATGATCAAACATCAATTCAGAGAAGTTGGTCAAAAGTGAAACTATGTTCTGCGGTTTCGTTAGGGTTAGGCATAAAGGGGGTCAAAATAGCTCGAAATGTTGTGAAAGTTGGCGTGCACACTCATCTATCAAATCGACATCCAAATCTATGATCAAATTTAAATTTCAACAAGTTGGTCAGAAGTGAAACTCATCGCCCGGTTTCGCTAGGGTTTGGCTTAAAGGAGGCAAAAATAACTCCGAACATGGCGAAAGTTGGCGTTCACTCTTTTCTACGAAATGGGCATCTAAATCTATGATTAAATTTTAATTCTGAGAAATTGGTCAAAAGTGAAATATCATCGTGCGATTTTGCTAAGCTTGGCCTTAAGGGGGTTGAAAATATCTTGGAACACCACAAAAGTTGGCGTGCATGCTTTTCTATGAAATGGGCATCCAAATCAACGATCACATTTCAATTCCAAGAAATTGCTCAAAAGTGAAACTCCATCGTGTGGTTTCTTTAGTGTTGGGTTTAAACGGTTAAACGTAGCTCAGAATGTTAAAATCGTCGGCGTGTATGCTTGTTTATCCCATGTGCGTCCAAATTTATGATCAAATTTTAATTTCGAGAAATTAGTCAAAAGATAAACTCCATTCCGCGGTTTTGCTAATGTTTGGCTTAAAGGAGGTGAGAATAGCTCTAAACATTGTAAAAGTTGGCATGCACTCTTATCTAACGAATGGGCATATAAATATAAGATCAAATTTTAATTCTGAGAAATTAGTCAAATGTGAAACTTCGTCGTGTGGTTTCGTCAATGTTGGGTTTAAAGGAGTTGAAATTAAATTGGAACATTGCTAAAGTTGGCCTGCATGTCTATTAAATGGGTATGCAAAGCTATAATCAAATTTCAATTCCAGGAAGATAGTCAATATTGAAACTCCGTCGTGCGGTTTTTCTAGTGTTTGGCTTAAAGGAGGTGAACATAGCTATGAACGTCATGAAATTTGGTGAGCACTCTTATCTGCCAAATGGTCATCAAATTTTAATTCCATGAAATTGGTCAAAAATGAAACTTCATCATGCAATTTCATTAAGTTTCGGCTTAAAAGGGGTGAAAATAGTTCATGACATCACGAATTTGGTGTGCATGCTTGTCTATCAAATGGGCATCCAAATCTATGATCAAATTTCAATTCCAAGAAACTGTTCACAAGTGAAACTTCGTTGTACGATTTCGCTAGTGTTGACCTTAAACGAGGTCAAAATAGCTTGGAACGTCGTGAAAGTTGGTGTGCACGCTTGTCTATCAAACGGGCAACCAAATCTATCATCAAGTTTTAGTTTGGAGAAGCTGTTCAAAAGTGAATCTCCACCATGCAACTTCCCTAGGGTTTGGCTTAAAGGAGGTGAAAATAGCTCTTAACATGGTGAATTTTTGAGCGCATGCTTGTCTACCAAATGGGAATCTAAATCTATGATTGAATTTTAATTCTAAGAAATTGGTCAAAAGTGAAACTCGATAGTGCAGTTTCACTAAGGTTGGGCATAAAGGGGGTGAAAATAGTTCATAACGTCATGAAAGTTGGTGACCAGCCTTGTCTATCAAATGGGACTCCAAATCTATTATCCAATTTCAATTACGAGAAATTGCTCAAAATTGAATTCTACGCTATTTTGACCCCCTTTAAGCCCAACCCTAGTGATACCGACAATGGAGTTTCACCCCCTTTGTGTGTTTTTACTATGGATGGGTTTAAAAAGTGTCTAAATAACTTTGAACATGGTGTACTTTTGAATGCATTCTTGTCTACCAAATGGTCATCTAAATCTATGATCAAATTTTAATTTTGGAGAAATTGGTTTAAAGTGAAACTCCATCGTGCGGTTTCCCTAAGGTTGGGCTTCAAGGGGGTGAAATAACTTGGAACGTCGTGAAATTTGGTGTGCACTCTTGTCTATCAAATGCGCATTCAATTTTTTTTCAAATCTCAATTCTAAGAAATCACTCAAAATTGATACTTCGTCGTACGGTTTCGATAGGGTTCGGATTAAAGGGGTCAAAATAGATCCAAATGTTGTGAAAGTTGGTGTGCAAGCTTGTTATCCAATGTGCATCCAAATCTATGATTAGATTTCAATTCTGAGAAGTTGGTCAAATGTGAAACTTTGTCATGCGGGTTTGCTAGGGTTTGGCTTAAAGGAGGTGAAAATAGATCCAAACATTGTGAAACTTAGCGTGTACTCTTATATACCAAATGGGCATCTAAATCTATGATTAAATTTTAATTAAGGGAAATTTGTCAAAAGAGAAACTTCGTCGTGTGGTCCAGTAAAGTTTTGACTTAAATGGGGTGAAAATAGCTCAGGACACCGTGAAAGTTAGTGTCCATGCTTGTCTTTGGATTGTGCATCCAAATAAATGGTCAAATTTCAATTTTGAGAAATTGGTTAAAAGTGAAACTCCATTGTGTGATTTCACTAGGGTTGGGTTTAAATAGAGTCAAAATAACTCGAAACATTGCGAAAGTGGGCGTGCACGCTTGTCTATCAAACGGGCATCCAAATCTATGATCAAATTTCAATTTCGAGAAGTTAGTCAAAAGAGAAACTTTGTCGTACAATTTCACTATGGGTTGGCTTAAAGGAGGTATAAATACCTCTGAAAAATGGTGAAAGTTAGTGTGCATGCTTGTCTACCAAATGGTCATCTAAATCTATGATCAAAATTTAATTACGACAAATTGGTCAAAAGTGAAACTTCATTGTGTGGTTTCACTATGGTTGGGCTTAAATGGGGTGAAAATAGCTCAAAACATCGCAAAAGTTGGCCTACATGCTTGTTTATCAAATGGGCATCCAAATCTATGATCAAATTTCAATTCCATGAAATTGGTCAAAAGTAAAACTTCGTCGTGCATTTTCTCTAGGGTTGGGTTTAAAAGGGGTCAAAATAGCTCGAGCGTTGCGAAAGTTGGCATGCACGCTTATCAATCTATGTTCATTTAAATCTATGATCAAATTTTAATTCCAAGAAATCGGTCAAAAGTGCTTAAATGGGGTGAAATTAGCTCAAAACGTCACGAAATTTGGCGTACACACTTGCCTATGAAATGGACATCCAAATCAATGATCAAATTTAATTCTGAGAAATTGATCAAAAGTGAAACTCCGTAATGCGGTTTCGCAAGTGTTGGACTTAAAGGGGGTCACAATAGCTAGGAAAGTTGCGAAAGTTGGCGTGGATATAAATCTATCATCAAATTTTAATTCTGAGAAATTGGTCAAAAGTGAAACTCTGTCATTCGGTTTCTCAAAGGTTTGGCTTAAAGGGGGTGAAAATAAGTTAGAACATCACAAAAGTTGGCGCGCACACTTGTCCATCAAATGGACATCCAAATCTATGATCAAATTTCAATTCAGAGAAATAGTTCAAAAGTGAAACGATTTCATGCATTTTTGCTAGGGTTTGGTTTAAAAGGGGTCTAAATTGCTCCAAACATGGCGGAAGTTGTAGTGCATGCTTGTCTTCCAAATTGTCATCAAATTCTATGATCGAATTTTAATTCTAAGAAATTGGTCTAAGTGAAAAATTTTCATGCAGTTTTGCTAAGGTTGGGCTTAAAGGGGGTGAAAATAACTTGGAACATCGTGAAAGTTGGCATGCACACTTGTCTATCAAATGGCCATCCAAATCAATGTTCAAATTTCAATTCGAAGAAATTGGTCAAAAATGAAACTATGTTGTGTGTTTTCGCTAGGGTTGGGTTTAAAAGAAGTCTAAATAGCTCCGAGCATGGCAGAAGTTGGAGTGCATGCTTCTCTACCAAATAGTCATCTAAATCTATGATCAATTTTTAGTTTCGAGAAATTGGTCTAAAGTGAAACTTCGTTATGCGGTTTCGCTAAGGTTGGGATTAAAGGGGATGAAAATAGCTCAAAACATCACGAAATTTGGCGTGCTCTCTTGTTTATCAAATGGGCATGTGAATTTATGATCAAATTTCAATTTCAAGAAATTGTTCAAAATTGAAACTCTATCATGCAATTTCGCTAGAGTTGGGCTTAAACGGCGTCAAAATAGCTTGAAACATTGCGAAAGATGGCGTGCACGCTTGTTTATCAAATGATCATCTAAATATATGATTAAATTGTCATGAAAGTTGACGTGCACACTTTTCTATCAATTGGGCATCCAAATCTATGATTAAATTTCAATACTAAGAAATTGCTCAAAAGTGAAACCTTCGTCGTGCGTTTTCGCTAGGGTTGGGCTTGATGGTCCAAATAGCTCAAAATATTTCAAAAGTTGGCGTGCATGCTTTTCTATGAAACAAGCACGAAAATATATGATCAAACATCAATTCAGAGAAATTTCTCTAAAGTGAAACTATGTTGTGTGGCCGTATCCTTTCTTTGATAATCCACCTATCAGTCTACTAGATTCATTTATGAATGATTGTGATTCTCCACTAGACCCTGAATTTTCTTTAAGCATCTCTTCTTCACATGATTATAATTCTGATTTAGAAGCGTGTTTGAAGCCTGGTATACATGTCATGAAAACATTCATACCACCATCGTTAGGGTTAGGCATAAAGGGGGTGAAAATAGCTCGAAATGTTGTGAAATTTGGCGTGCACACTCGTCTATCAAACGAGCATCGAAATCTATGATCAAATTTAAATTTCAACAAGTTGGTCAAAAGTTAAACTCGTCACCCGGTTTCGCTACGGTTTGGCTTAAAGGGGGCGGAAATAACTCCGAACATGGCGAAAGTTGGCGTTCACTCTTTTCTACCAAATGGGCATCTAAATCTATGATTAAATTTTAATTCTGAGAAATTGGTCAAAAGTGAAATTTCATCGTGCGGTTTCACCAAGGTTGGCCCTAAGGGGGTTGAAAATAGCTTGGAACACCAAAAAGGTTGGCATGCATGCTTATCTATAAAATGGGCATCCAAATCAACGATAGCATTTCAATTCCAAGAAATTGCTCAAAAGTGAAACTCCGTCGTGTGGTTTCCCTAATTTTCGGCTTAAAACGGGTGAAAATAGTTCATGACATCACGAATTTGGTGTGCATGCTTGTCTATCAAATGGGCATCCAAATATATGATCAAATTTCAATTTCAAGAAACTGTTCACTAGTGAAACTTTGTTGCACGGTTTCGCTAGCGTTGACCTTAAACGAGGTCAAAATAGCTTGGATCGTTGCGAAAGTTGGTGTGCACGCTTGTCTATCAAATGGGAAACCAAATCTATCATCAAGTTTTAGTTTTGAGAAGCTATTCAAAAGTGAATCTCCGCCATGCGACTTGCCTAGGTTTTGGCTTAAAGGAGGCGAAAATAATCTTAACATGGTGAAAGTTTGCGTGTACGCTTGTCTACCAAATGGGAATCTAAATCTGTGATTGAATTTTAATTCTGAGAAATTGGTCAAAAGTGAAACTCGATAGTGCAGTTTCACTAAGGTTGGGATTTAAGGGGGTGAAAATAGCTCATAACGTCGTTAAAGTTGGTGTACAGGCTTGTCTATCAAATGGTACTCCAAATCTATTATCCAATTTCAATTATGAGAAATTGCTCAAAATTGAATTCTAAGCTATTTTGACCCCCTTTAAGCCCAACCCTAGCGATACCGCACAATGGAGTTTCACCCCCTTTGTGTGTTTTTACTATGGATGGGTTTAAAAAGTGTCTAAATAACTCTAAACATGGTGTAAGTTTGAATGCATTCTTGTCTACCAAATGGTCATCTAAATCTATGATCAAATTTTAATTTTGGAGAAATTGGTTTAAAGTGAAACTCCATCGTGCGGTTTCGCTAAGGTTGGGCTTCAAGGGGGTGAAATAGCTTGGAACGTCGTGAAATTTGGTGTGCACTCTTGTCTATCAAATGGGCATTCAAATTTATTTTCAAATCTCAATTCCAAGAAATCACTCAAAATTGAAACTTCGCTGTATGGTTTCGATAGGGTTGGGATTAAAGGGGTCAAAACATATTCAAATGTTGTGAAAGTTGGTGTGCAAGCTTGTTATCCAACGCACATCCAAATCTATGATCAGATTTCAATTCTGAGAAGTTGGTCAAATGTGAAACTTTGTCATGCGGGTTTGCTAGGGTTTGGCTTAAAGGAGGTGAAAATAGCTCCGAACATCGTGAAACTTAGCGTGCACTCTTATATACCAAATGGGCATTTAAATCTATGATCAAAATTAAGGGAAATTGGTCAAAAGAGGAACTTTGTTGTGTGGTCCAGCTAAAGTTTGGCTTAAATGGGGTTAAAATAGCTCAAGACATCACGAAAGTTGGTGTCCATGCTTGTCTTTGAATTGTGCATCCAAATAAATGGTCAAATTTCAATTCCAAGAAATTGGTTAAAAGTGAAACTCCACTGTGTGATTTCATTGGGGTTTGGTTTAAAGAGAGTCAAAATAACTTGAAACGTTGTTAAAGTGGACGTACACACTTGTCTATCAAACGGGCATCCAATTCTACGATCAAATTTCAATTTCGAGAAGTTAGTCAAAAGAAAAACTTTGTCGTACGGTTTCGCTATGGTTTGGCTTAAAGGGGGTATAAATATCTATAAAAAATGGTGAAAGTTAGCATGCATGCTTGTTAAATTTTCATATGCTAAGCTAAATCATTAGTATTTCATTTCGAATTCATAACAAAAGCATATAAACAAGATCACGAAGATAGACAAGCACAACCATACAAAAGGAACACAAAGATTTATCCTGGGAAAACCCTAAAGGGAAAAACCCAGCAAAAGCTTCCTCAATATAGATGCCCCAAAAAGATAAAAGGTAAAACCAACAAGGAGATCAAAGCCTGATCCTCCTCCTTCTCTAGCTACTCTTCTCTTCTCCACTAATGCGCTACACAAGTGAGAGTGTGTGTGTCACAAATGAGGAGCACTACACCTCTATTTATATTCATCCGTTCACTTAAGTTAACTCATTCTATATGTAGGCTCGATTTAAATCATGTAGGCTCGAGTTACACATGTAGGCTCAAGTAACCACACTGGGGTGCTGATGACCCACCTTTACAATTAGAGGGGACTTTGATCTTTCAATCAGCAACGACATCTTCAGCACTTGGACCTTTCGATTAGCAACAACATCTTCAGCATTTTTGACCTTTCTATTAGCAACATCTTCAGCACTTTGATTGTTCGATCAGCAACAACATCTTCAGCATTTTTGACCTTTCGATCAGCAACATCTTCAGCACTTTGACTTTTCGATCAGCAACAACATCTTCAGCACCTTGACCTTTTGATCAACAGCAACATCTTCATCACTTTGACCTCTCGATCAGCAATATCATCATCAACACTTTGACCTTTCGATCAGCAGCAACATCATCATCATCATATTCTGATCTGTCGATCATAATCATCATCACATTCTGATCTTTCGATTAGAAACATCATCATCATACTCTGATCTTTCGATCAGAAACATCATCAACATATTCTGATCTTTAGATCAGTACGTCATCATCATCATACTCTGATCTTTCGATCAGAAACATCATCATCATTTTCTGATCTTTCGATCAGAAACATCATCAACATATTCTGATCTTTAGATCAGTACGTCATCATCATCATACTCTGATCTTTCGATCAGTATGTCATCATCATCATACTCTGATCTTTCGATCAATACGACATCATCATCATTAGCAACAACCTACAATCCACAACTCAAAGACAAAAAAGTCTTTGGATCACTTTTGGACTTAAAGTCCAGGGATGATACAATCCCACCACATTCTCGACAACTGAAGTTACCGGATTGATTACGGGAGAATTATTCCCTATCACTTTAGGACTAAGTCCAAGGACAATGCAATCCTACCACATTCTCAAGGACCGAAGCCACCGGATTGATTACGGGAGAATCAGTCCCTATCACTTTAGGACTATGTCCAAGGATGATGCAATCCTACCACATTCTCGAGGACCAAAGCCACCGGATTGATTACGGGAGAATCAGTACCTATCACTTTAGGACTATGTCCAAGGATGATGCAATCCTACCACTTTCTCAAGGACCAAAGCCACCGGATTGATTACGGGAGAATCAGTCCCTATCACTTTAGGACTGTGTCTAAGGATGATGCAATCCTACCACATTCTCGAGGACCAAAGCCACCGGATTGATTACGGGAGAATCAGTCCCTATCACTTTAGGACGATGTCCAAGGATGATGCAATCCTACCACATTCTCGAGGACCGAGGTCACCGGATCTATTATGGACAGATGTCCCGGGATGATATAATCCCTCTTCATTCTCGAAGACTGAGGTCTCTGGATCACTTTAGGGCAAGTGCCCAGGGATGATACAATCTCGCCACGTTCTCGAGGACCAAGGTCACTGGATCTATTATGGACAGATGTCTCGGGATGATACAATCCCTCTTCATTCTCGAAGACCCAGGTCTCCGGATCACTTTAGGGCAAGTTCCCAGGGATGATACAATCCCACCACGTTCTCGAGGACCGAGGTCACCGGATCTATTGTGGACAGATGTCCCAAGATGATACAATCCCTCTTCATTATCGAGGACCGAGGTCTCTAGATCACTTTAGGGAAAATGTCCAGGGATGATACAATCCCACTGCAACATCACTACTCCCCCTTTCGAGGAAGGTCTTTCTGAACAACACCAATCTTGTCTCGAAAGTGTTCGAACTCTACTCAAGGCAGAGGCTTCGTCAGTACATCATCATCCAAACCATCATCATCTACATCTTCAGTATGTGAATACTGAACTATCACCATCTGTATCTCTAGTATGTGAATATTGAAAGCATCATCATCTATATCTTCAGTATAGAAATATTGAAAGCATCATCATCTCTATATTCAGTATAGAAATACGGAATCACCATCATCTGTATCTACAGTATGTAAATACTGAAATATCATCTATATCTTCAGTATGGGAATACTGAAATCGTCATCATCTATATCTTCAGTATGGGAATACTGAAATCATCATCATCTATATCTTTAGTATGGGAATACTGAAACATCATCATCTCTATATTCAGTATAGAAA
This sequence comes from Pseudotsuga menziesii, assembly GCA_001517045.1. NCBI lineage: Eukaryota > Viridiplantae > Streptophyta > Pinopsida > Pinales > Pinaceae > Pseudotsuga > Pseudotsuga menziesii. The sequence goes on along the minus strand of LPNX011074279.1, from coordinate 15,194 downwards.
TACTAAATCACCATCATCTGCATCTACAGTATCATCATCTGCATCTTATCTTGTATGTAGAAATACCGGATTTCTACGTGTTATGTCAGAACACAAGGTTCTTTGTCATCACAACTATGGTTATCACATAGAATCATTGTAGTGTCCATCTTCAGGTCAAAGAGACCTGATATCAACTTCTGAAGCCATATGGCTTCACAACTTAGTAGAGCAATCTGCTATGTATTCTGCTTCAACCGTGGTAAGAGAAACACTGGACTGTTTCCTACTAAACCATGAACTCATAGCAGACCTCAACCAAAAGCATCTACCTGATGTGCTTTTCCTGTCTGAGATACTTCTAGCCTAATCTGCATCTGTGTAGCCATACAATCTATACTCATGGCTACCATCATAGTATAGACCAAAGTCTATAGTCCCTTTTAGATATCTCATCACATGTTTTGCAGCTACTAGGTGAACTCGTATTGGTTGAACACGATATTGACTTAAGGTGTTCATAGAAAAACAAATTTCTGGTCTGGTATTTGTTAAGTACATCAATGACCCAATGATCTGTCTGTAGTGAGTCACATCCACTAACTCTAATGAGTCATCAGCAAACAGCTTCAGGTTGGAGTCCATGGGTGTGGCCATGAATTTGCATTCCAACATATTGAATCTCTTCAATATCTCTACCGCATAATTTCCCTGGTTGAGAAATATTCCTTCTGAGCTTTGGCATACTTCCAGACCTAGGAAATAATGCATTAACCCAAGGTCTTTCATCTCAAATTCTTCTGCTAGTTTCTTCTTGCTTTCCATGATCCGTTTCTCATTCCCTGTCAAGAATAACTCATCCACATATAGTAATAGAATGACAGGTTCATCTTCTACAACCTTGTAGGAAAGGTTAGGATCGAATTTACTCTTGGCAAAGCCCATGCTCATCAGAAAACTATCTATTCTTCCATACCAAGCTCTGGGAGCTTACTTCAAGCCATAGAGGGCCTTCTTCAACTTGCATACTTTATTCCATCTGTCTTCAACTTCAAATCCTCATGACTATTCGATTTAAAACTCTTCCTCAATCATACCATTAAGGAAGGCTTGTCTTTACTTCATCATGGAAGAAACTACCATGATAGTTTTGAAGGAAGTGGACCTTTCTTCCTGGAGTAAGTGTCTCTTCAGAATTAATTCCCTCTTTCTGATAGAAACCTCTAGCCACAAGTCTCACCTTACTTCTATCGGCAACATATCTTATCTTGCAAATCCATTTGGAAGATACCACATTCTTGCTTTCTGGTTTGAGTACTATATCCCAAACATAATTCTAGTATCATAACATCTTCTATGAGTTTGTCTTCTCAGGTCATCAACATATCCTAGTCTTCTGCATTCAACCTTGAAGGTTGGAACCCACTTTACTCTTGGTAAAGTCTCGATCCATCACGAAGCTATCCATCATGTCGTACCATGTCGAACTCAGATATAATTTTCTGTAGTCACTCCCCCTAAAGTGGAGTATCATCTTCCCTCTTCATTCTTTACAGGTGGTTCTATGCTTGATATATACTGGTCAATAGAGTATGTCATGTCATAGTCTATTCTTTCTAGTGAAAATCATGAACCTTGCTTTGTACAATTGTTCTTGTAGATCCATCATATCATATACATCATTCCCCATGATCAACTGTTATTCTTTGATCATAGCTTCTTTCATAGCATTCTTTTCTTCATCTTGAGTTATCTCTTGTACCCATGGTGGTCTTCATCCTTCAAGGTGGATCTACCACTCTCTAAATCTCTTTCTTCCATCATGGTGTCTCTGACCCTGGGAGCTTCAGATTCATGTTTATTGGAGTGAATCTTGAATTGTCATCACTTGTTCTTCGGAACAAGTCTCGTCCTTCTTTTCTTGTAGGAGGTTGTACAGGACCTTTCCTACAATTCAAATGCACCGGTTGCACGGTTAGAACTATTTCATAAAACATATGCATAATGACAAATTCTTATGCATCATGCAATTTTTTAGTCAATACAACATTCATCCATATCTCACATAAAATTTCTAGATGCCTTCCATCTCTACCATGACATAATTGAGATTGTGCACTAATCCAATATGTCAGCAAGGAGGTTTGATAAGTAGCAATGGAGATTTGTATAGCACCATGAGCTACTTACCCATCACATGCATATTAGTAGTATATAGTCATTAATGCAAACAATCTATCATGCATAACACATCAACTGAATATAATCAAATGTATAACAAAACAATATAATGAAATGACAGTTGAATACTTATCTTTTATTTGTTTCATGGATAGAATCCATCTTGATCATTCTGCTTTATCATCTTCTTCATTCATGAAATCATCATTTCTTATCCAAATGATAAGATGAATAAGAGGTTCTTCAAGAATTAAGTTCTTCATATTCCTCATCGCTTGAGGGATCTTCTTTGAATGGTGAGAGCTTGATCTTCAATTGCTCCCATCTTCTTCTTCTCTTCTTATGAGTCGAGCTGAAAGTAATTACTTCCTTCTGGAATACATTCTTTGCATGAATGAATCTCATGATCCTGGGAGGACATTAAAGGTGGCTATCACCACTTCTGCATTCTTCACTTCTTCTTCTACCGCTTCAAGTTGTTCTGCATTCTGGATCTTCACATTCTTCAATTGTTTTCTCAAAGCCATCTTCTGATTTAAGTTCTTATCTTCAAATAGCTTGATCAAGGAATCAAACATCTTTGGTGTCTTTAGGGAAGACACTTATGGAACAATTTGATTCGTGATTGAATCAACAATGATTTTTTTTGCCTTGATCAAGTTCTTCTTGTGTAAGGCTTTGAGCCTCATCTCCGTATGGAATTGGAACCTCTCTACTCATGTAGGTGTCCAATTCATTTTCTTCAGAGAGATCAAATACTTCCATGCTTGGAATTTGTAAACTTTACCAAGATTATCATCAAGCTGATGTGATAGATCACTTTGAAATGAGAACCTCAAATGCAAATAACAAAAGATTAGATCTTACTGATTTGAGGTGTTCGTCCTGCTTCCAGAGCTAGCTGATATAGGGTTTGTCAAAGAAACCCTAATTTTCAAAACTTGGAATCTTTTAGATTTGACTGGATAGAAAGATATATCTCTTCAAGTGGAGCTATCCAATGTACTCATTTTCTGAAAACAGTGGAGGGAAGGTCCCGTAACAGGAAGCCCTAGTTTTCCAATTTCTTCTTTAGAAATGTCTGTCACTGTCTCTGTGATATCTCCGAAATTAATGCACTTGTTTGTTTGAAATTTAGCACTGAGGTATAATCGCATGTCCCTGATCCAAAACCATAGTTTTCATCAGAATTGGTTTCTCGAATTGGGATTTATGATCGTTTTCCCAAGGTGACTTGTTACAGGACTGTTCAGAACATTGAAGTTGTACGGCATGCCACGTGTCACTGGTTCATCTTCTGAGTCTAATATTTGGATAATAAAAATTATAGTCTGTGCTATTTCTGGAACATCTTCAGGAATTCCATTTGGACTTCTGTATCCCAAGATATAGTAATTTTCCCCAGGTGTCCTGTTTAGGGATGAATTATGGAAGAGGCTGGAAGCCTAACTTGGAGGGATCATATCTCCTAGAATATAGCGAATATGAGGCTGAAGTTTGGACACAGTGTACATTAGGATTTTATCTTCAGCATATGCAATTTTCAACTACTGAGCCATCTCCAATCTCTGAATATAGCGAAAGTACCAAAACTTAGCAGTTTTAGTATTTAGGGTTTTTCTAGCTCGGGGTCAAACTAGGGTTTGACTTTCCCAGAGTTTCACCCAACCAAATTTCTTGATCCGGGTCTCTAAAATTTTATTTTGATGAGGATAAAAATCCTATGCCAGGCTCACTCAAAAAATCCACTTATGTAGAAAGCCCTAATTTTCCACACCAAAACTGAAAATGCCCGGAATCGAATTCCGCTTCGACAAAAAGATGCGCCCTTCAAAGGAGAGTCAGTCTAGCCTTATTTTGCTGATCAATTGTGGATAGAGTCCCAAAAATTAAGAATCCATAGCTTCTGTAGCTGCGCAATGTCTTCTTTCAAGGTGGCTTTGATACCATGTTAAATTTTCATATGCTAAGCTAGATCAATTGTATTTCATTTCGAATTCATAACAAAAGCATATAAACAGGATCACAGAGAAATAGACAATCACAACCATACAAAAGGAAAACAAATATTTATCCTGGGAAAAACCTAAAGGCAAAAACCCAGCAAAAGCTTCCTCAATATAGATGCCCCAAAAAGATAAAAGGTAAAACCAACAAGGAGATCAAAGCTTGATCCTTCTCCTTCTCCAGCTACTCTTCTCTTCTCCACTAATGCGCTACACAAGTGAGAGTGTGTGTGTCACAAATGAGGAGCACTACACCTCTATTTATATTCATCCGTTCACTTAAGTTAACTCATTCGACATGTAGGCTCAAGTTAAATCATGTAGGCTCGAGTTACACATGTAGGCTCAAGTAACCACACTGGGGTGCTAATGACCCACCTTTACAATTAGAGGGGACTACCTCATGAATCTTATTAGTTCTTCCGATTAGGAGCATCGGGGTACAATGTAATACAAGTGGTTCTCCCGGTAGGACCATTGGGGACCACAAAAAGATACATATAGAATATTCTTCGAAGTTACAATATTTCAACAATGCTTGTCTACCAAATGGTCATCTAAATCTATGATCAAATTTTAATTCCGACAAATTGGTCAAAAGTGAAACATCATCGTGCGGTTTCACTATGGTTGGGCTTAAATGGGGTGAAATTAGCTAAAAACGTCACAAAATTTGGTGTGCACGCTTGCCTATGAAATGGACATCCAAATCAATGATCATATTTAATTCTGAGAAATTGATCAAAAGTGAAACTCCGTCATGCGATTCCGCAAGTGTTGGACTCAAAGGGGGTCAAAATAGCTAGGAACGTTGCGAAAGTTGGCGTGCATATAAATCTATAATCAAATTTTAATTCCGAGAAATTGGTGAAAAGTGAAACTCCGTGATTCTGTTTCTCAAAGGTTTGGCTTAAAGGGGGTGAAAATAAGTTAGAACATCACAAAAGTTGGCATGCACACTTGTCCATCAAATGGGCATCCAAATCTATGATCAAATTTCAATTCAGAGAAATAGGTCAAAAGTGAAACCATTTCGTGCATTTTTGCTAGGGTTGGGTTTAAAAGGGGTCTAAATTGCTCCAAACATGGCAGAAGTTGTAGTGCATGCTTGTCTGCCAAATTGTAATCGAAATCTATGATCAAATTTTAAATTTGAGAAATTGGTCTAAGTGAAACTTTGTCATGCAGTTTCACTAAGGTTGGGCTTAAAGGGGGTGAAAATAACTTGGAACATCCCGAAAGTTGGCATGCACACTTGTCTATCAAACGGGCATCCAAATATATGTTCAAATTTCAATTCAAAGAAATTGGCCAAAAGTGAAACTCTGTTGTGTGTTTTCACTAGGGTTGGGTTTAAAAGAAGTCTAAATAGCTACAAACATGGCAGAAGTTGGAGTGCATGCTTGTCTAACAAATAGTCATCTAAATCTATTATCAACTTTTAATTTTGAGAAATTGGTCTAAAGCAAAACTTCGTTATGCGGTTTCGCGAAGGTTGGGCTTAAAGTGGATGAAAATAGCTCGAAACATCGCAAAATTTGGCATGCTTTCTTGTTTATCAAATGGGCATGTGAATCTATGATCAAATTTCAATTTCAAGAAATTGTTCAAAAGTGAAACTCCATCATGCAGTTTCGCTAGAGTTAGGCTTAAACAGGGTCAAAATAGCTCAAAACGTTGCGAAATTTGGCGTGCAAGGTTGTTTATCAAATCATCATCTAAATCTATGATTAAATTGTCGTGAAACTTGGCATGCACAATTTTCTATCAATTGGGCATCCAAACCTATGATTAAATTTCAATACTAAGAAATTGCTCAAAAGTGAAACCTCCATCGTGTGTTTTTGCTAGGGTTGGGCTTAATGGTCCAAATAGCTCAAAATATTTCAAAAGTTGGCATGCACTTTTTTCTATGAAACGAGCATGCAAATATATGATCAAACATCAATTCAGAGAAATTGGTCAAAAGTGAAACTATGTTGTGCGATTTCATTAGGGTTAGGCATAAAGGGGGTCGAAATAGCTCGAAATGTTGTGAAAGTTGGCGTGCACACTAGTTTATCAAACGGGCATCCAAATCTATGATCAAATTTAAATTTCAACAAGTTGGTCAAAAGTGAAACTCGTCGCCCGGTTTCGCTAGGGTTTGGCTTAAAGGAGGCGGAAATAACTCCGAACATGGCGAAATTTGGTATTCACTCTTGTCTACCAAATGGGCATCTAAATCTATGATTAATTTTTAATTATGAGAAATTGGTCAAAAGTGAAATTTCATCGTGCAGTTTTGCCAAGGTTGACCTTAAGGGCGTTGAAAATAGGTTGGAACACCACAAAAGTTGGCGTGCATGCTTTTCTATGAAATGGGCATCCAAATCAACGATCACACTTCAATTCGGAGAACTTGCTCTAAAGTGAAACTCAATCGTGTGGTTTCCCTAGTGTTGAGTTTAAAGGGTTAAACGTAGCTCAGAATGTTAAAACCGTTGGCATGTATGCTTTTTTATCCCATGTGCGTCCAAATTTATGATCAAATTTTAATTTTGAGAAATTAGTCAAAAGATAAACTCCATTCTGCAGTTTCGCTAAGGTTTGGCATAAAGGAGGTGAGAATAGCTCTAAACATCGTAAAAATTGGCATGCACTCTTATCTACCAAATGGGCATCTAAATATATGATCAAATTTTAAATCTGAGAAACTGGTCAAATGTGAAACTTCGTCGTGTGGTTTCGCAAAGGTTGGGTTTAAAGGAGTTGAAATTAAATTGGAACATTGCTAAAGTTGGTGTGCATGTCTATCAAATGGGTATGCAAAGCTATAATCAAATTTCAATTCCAATAAGATAGTCAATATTGAAATTTGTCGTGCGGTTTCATTAGTGTTTGGCTTAAAGGAGGTGAACATAGCTATGAACATCATGAAATTTGGTGAGCACTCTTATCTACCAAATGGTCATCAAATTTTAATTGCAAGAAATTGGTCAAAAATGAAACTTTATCATGTGATTTCACCAAGTTTCGACTTAAGAGGGGCGAAAATAGTTCATGACATCACGAATTTGGTGTGCATGCTTGTCTATCAAATGGGCATCCAAATCTATGATCAAATTTCAATTCCAAGAAACTGTTCATAAGTGAAACTTCGTTGCACAGTTTCACTGGCGTTGACCTTAAACGAGGTCAAAATAGCTTGGAACGTTCCGAAATTTGGTGTGCACACTTGTCTATCAAACGGGCAACCAAATATATCATCAAGTTTTAGTTTCGAGAAGCTGTTCAAAAGTGAATCTCCACCATGCGACTTCCCTAGGGTTTTTCTTAAAGGAGGTGAAAATAGCTCTTAAAATGGTGAAAGTTTGTGTGCATTCTTATCAACCAAATGGGAATCTAAATCTATGATTGAATTTTAATTCTAAGAAATTGGTCAAAAGTGAAGCTTGATAGTGCAATTTGACTAAGGTTTGGCTTAAAGGGGGTGAAAATATCTCATAACGTCATGAAAGTTGGTGTCCAGGCTTGTTTATCAAATGGGACTCCAAATCTATTATCCAATTTCAATTACAAGAAATTGCTCAAAATTGAATTCTAAGCTATTTCCACTCCCTTTAAGCCCAACCCTAGCGATACCGCACAATGGAGTTTCACCCCCTTTGTGTGTTTTTACTATGGATGGGTTTAAAAGGTGTGTAAATAACTCTGAACATGGTGTAAGTTTGAATGCATGCTTGTCTACCAAATGGTCATCTAAATCTATGATCAAATTTTAATTTTGGAGAAATTGGTCTAAAGTGAAACTCCATCGTGTGGTTTTGCTAAGGTTGGGCTTCAAAGGGGTGAAATAGCTTGGAATGTCGTGAAAGTTGGTGTGCACTCTTTTCTATCAAATGGGCATTCAAATTTATTTTTAAATCTCAATTCCAAGAAATCACTCAAACTTGAAACTTCGTCGTACGGTTTCGATAGGGTTGGGATTAAAGGGGTCAAAATAGATCCAAATGTTGTGGAAGTTGGTGTGTAAGGTTGTTATCCATCGCGCATCCAAATCTATGATAAGATTTCAATTCTGAGAAGTTGGTCAAATGTGAAACTTTGTCATGTAGGTTTGCTAGGGTTTGGCTTAAAAGCATCCATGGATCAAATACTCATTTAAATACACATTATTGGATAGGAAAAGACATTTCTGTTGATATAAAACAGAGTTTACAATATTGAAAACCTCTGTCGCTGTGTTTGTGAATCAGAGAAACTGAGTCCCCCACTTGGGCCTCCACCACTTCAATCCTCCATCTCTCGATAGCAAGCTCACAAGAAAATGACAAGCTTGGGAAGAACACAAAGTGCTCCAAGGGACAAAGGGATGCAAACTCAAGTATAAGCTCCGGCAACAATGGACTATAGTTTTCTTGCTCTTCAATTCCTCCCCTTATATGGCTCTTCAATGGGGTAATGGAAGGTCAAATCCGAGCGATCTCAAGGCATATTGAAGGCTAAGAGACAAGTGATTCAGATCCACATCAAGGAAAACTACAAACTTATTTGGTGTTTTGCACACATCCCGATGTACGCGGGTTTAAGGGTCAAATCCACGTATATACACGAGAAAGGGATTAAAAGTCACGTATGGAAATTATTGCATGTTTTTAGGGATGATCCTGGAAACATTAAAGGTACAAAAATGGTTCATGGGATCTAAAGAGTCTGCAGAGGGACAGGGAATGCCATAAAGGTGTGATTCACCATGTGTGGTAAAATCGGTTGTAACAGATGCCCCCTAATGTGTGAGGTCAGAGGGGTCATACGATGGTCGAAATACATTATAAGTCCATCCTAGAAGTGGAGTGATGAAGAACCCAGTGGAAGAACCATCCATCCAATCAGTACAATACAATGATAAAACTCTGCACATAACTACAAGTAGATGTAGCAATCTCGGATACATAAGAGTACAATGGCCATGAATAGGCATGACACAAAATATGACATGTGTGGTCATCGCCACATACAATATAGATAGATCAAAATATCCATGATGAAGATATACAAAGGATCATGATCTCCATGAAAGCTGAAGATATATAATGGATCAATATCTCCATAATGGCTAGAAATATCTGACATATACTGGAATCAGGTCACGAGAGCTGAAATCTCATGAACACTGGCACGATCAAGGAGGTATCATATAAGATATGCCACCAATCTGTAAGGTCTTCTACATAAACCGCTACGAGTGCATGTCCTACTATGTGAATAGAGGTGTCGAGGTCGAACATAGTAGTCCATCATCTGATTACCAGCCAATGATGTATACCATTAACAGACGCGAGATCACCCACCAATAATGAAAATGGGAATCAAGGTGCTAGAGTGCAAACTAACAAGTGTGAATAAATGTGTTGAGGTCGAAGACTTGAGAGAATCCACCAATCAGGGGACATTAATGTATTCCCAAAAACTGTCGATGGTGAGAGAACCTTCCACTGATGACTGCAAGTCTCAAGGCACTAAAAAATGACTCTAGATTCCTATCCCAGAATAAATGATCTGAAGTCGATGGGATGAAATCCACTGGAAGGAGGGCATTAAGGCATCGCCCATCATCCAACGCCAGGTACTAAAAAATGTTGTATAATGTGGAAGGACTCGATCATAATGTGCATGAACCAGTAACTGTACCAGGAATGGCCGACATGCAAAGTCAAGATAACTGAGGAATGGCCAACTCAGGTTTAAACTTCCTTCGAATAAGAGCATAAAGACAAATGGTGACTGAATGTCGAAAGCATAGACTTGATATACAAAACTGGGACATCTTTGTGATAGAGGAGGCATCGACAGAGGTTCTATAGGGACTGGAAGCTTAACTAGTCGGTGGAGATAAACTCAGATAAATGAGTACAACTCCTAAATTCAAACTACTAACCCAACCAATGAATGCGATATACAGTGCTCTGTTCAAAGGCGACACGACTTGACTGCTGCCAAAGATAACATCCTTTCTTGTCCGGCTTTTTGGTTTTTAAATTTTTTTCTTGGACTTTTTCAAATATTTGAAAAGCTTGAAAAAGAATAAAATCGCAAACAAACTAGTTCCAAGCAGCGAAACATACCTATGCTCAATGTAAGGACATATGTGTAAGATAGCGACACTCAAGGGAAAGTCCCCTCTCGGTAAAAATAGGGAATCAAGATGCAAAGGATATGTAAAATGGTTCTGTGTGGCTAGACATGAGACAAGCGTGGGCTATATGGCTGATACTCAAAGTCAGGGAAGTTGGCATAAGGCTCAACGAGGCAGGCAAAGCTCATGATAATGTAATTACAACTTGACATAAGGGAGACCTGGGGAAACAGGCTAGCAAAAAGATCAAGAGGAGTATGAGGCTCTTGCGAAATGACATGGTGATACTATACAACAGACTCCCACACCCTAAAGGACAAACTATTGGCATGGGTACCAAATGCAAACAAGGAGCTAACCAGGGTACCCATGTAAGGTCAAGCTTTACCATTCAGATCATGCCACTTCTAAAACAACAAGAAGGTTCTGTGACAGGATAGAATGGGTTCGTACCTAAGGTTATAATGAAACGATCATAAGGTCATGAAAAATGCAAACAGAGGGGAAATCTAACCTATATGTCAGTTTAAACATCATACCTGAAATCGACACAAACGGGTCAAAACAACGGTCGAAACGACGCTCAAAATGGTCTCCTACATCATCATATTAGTAAAAAACGGTCCAAAAGGCTTAGAAACAGTTCAAAACTATAGAAAGGGGGTAAAAATTTTCAAAAATTTGAAATTTTTTCTATAAATAGTAAAAAATTCAAAAATTATATATCATTTGAAATTTTTACCCAATTGAGCTCAGAACTTCAAACGCGAATTTTGGGAGTTTCGTCCGGCAAAATTCGACACCGTTTTTTCCAAGTAACTTCCCATGCCTTGCTCTTCCATTTGCATGTAATGTTTTCAAATTTCCATGGTCAAAATCAATTTCTAGGCCAGTCTAAGATGGTCACTTCGGCCCACGCAGAAATCGGGGCTTTTTCTGCATATAGGGATGGATGTAGGACCACGGTGGTCTGACGGTTTCGCTCGTCATAGATGGAGGGGAAGAGGAGATGACATCATGGGTGTGGATGTGGAGCAGATGCTCCAAAGAATCCACACAAACTTTGTGTGCATGACACATAGAGTACCCATGGCGCAAGCCGAGGACATGCCTGAGGCCATGCAATGTCAGGTGGTGGGTGTACCATGAGCATGGGTGCAGTTGTTTCGATAGCTAGCTAGAGCTGTGGTGTGTTTCCATGAGCAGAACCCCCCTCCTCCTCCATAGGCTTAGATACTTGGGAGTGATTCATTTTTGTACTACTATGTATTATATTTTGGTGGCTCGAAAGCCCCATTTTTGTATTATGACACTTATGTATTATGACATCACTTTTTGGATGTTTTATGATGATAGATTTATTTATTTACATGTGTAAAAATGTATGTTTGTGATGTGCTTATGGTCTATGAAACAAATGTCAATCTAACACATAGTTAGCATATGAGTCAGCAACTTGATTATAAATTCTTGGAACATGTATGTATGTTATGTTGTCAAATTGTCATTCTAACAATCTCACACGTAAGAATCTTCGTAATAATGTTGGATCCCTAACATGATACAAGCCATTAATCCGTGACACTACTAACTGCGAATCAAGATGTACCTCAAGAGAGAGAACACCATGTGAAATGGCATCCGTAAAAGCTCGATAACGGCACTATACTCACCAACATTGTTTGAAGAGGGTCGTAAACATATGCCTCCTGAAGATAATACCTGACCCGTAGGAGTATAAATCACCCAAGCAGCAAAGCCTGAGTATTGAGTGTGACGGCTAGCACCACCAGTTAGGTTGACTTCTTCTTCTCTTGGTATGTGTGGCTAGGGCTTGATCATCTTCCTTCAGTAGAGCTTCTCTATTGGCCATTCTAGCCTCCTCTTGAATACAATCTTCCTATACAATATCAAAATTCATGCTTTCCTTTCTGGCACACATAATTTGGATGAATAAATCCCAGGGTATAATGAGACCATTGAGAGCAATAATAACCAACTCATCTTCATCAAGGGTGTCTCCAATGGCTTCTAGTTGTTCCTTGAATTGGGAGACCCTTGTGAAATAGTCTTGGCTGGATTCTCCATGACTCATCTTGGTGCTCTTCAATTGAGCCCTTAGATTCATATTTTTGTTGATGTTGCTTCCTTCATACACCCTTTCTAGGGCATCATACATTTCTTTCGGAGTCTTCTTGGATGACACTTGAGGGATCAAGTGATCAGTGATAGAGTCATAATAATCCTTAGTGACCTAATTAGATCCTTTTTGTGTTTCTCCTTAGCTTCAGCCTCATTAGGTTCTACAAATTCTTTCTCGATATATTTGTCAAGATCATTCTCCTTGAGAATGAGGCCAATTATATATTTCCATGCTCGATAATTCTCTATGCCTTTTAGTTTGTCCTCAAGCTTGGTGCTTGGGGCCATCTTGTCAGGAGATTACAAAAAAATGAAATTCTTGAAAATGAGAAACTGATCTTACCAGGAGATGCGCTTGATTGAGGCAAGTTGACTGGTGTGCTTAGTTTCTGGAGATCTCAAGTCTTCGCCTTTCAAAACTGACTTGCGATATTTTGCAATGCAGTTTTCTGGTTTTCTAGATTTCTGCAGTTTTTTGGTCCAGTTTCAAACTAGGTTTGAATTTCCNAGATCTCAAGTCTTCGCCTTTCAAAACTGACTTGCGATATTTTGCAATGCAGTTTTCTGGTTTTCTAGATTTCTGCAGTTTTTTGGTCCAGTTTCAAACTAGGTTTGACTTTCCTGGAGATATACCCACTCAAAAATTTCTATCTTGGGATCAGTGGATGCACTCTAGGAGGGCACAACTTTCTATGCAGTCAGATCTTCAAAAATCCAATTTTCTATGAAACCATAACTTCTTGTCGGAGAGAGAGAGAGAGGGATTTTTCACCTTGTGAAACTTGTCCTATTCAGGTTAGCTCTGATACCATGTTAATATTCTATATGATAGGCTAGATTATCAACATTCAATTCAACTTCAAAACAATATCATATACAGGATCAATGAAAGAAATAATATCACAAGATCAACACAGATTGACCCTGGGAAAACCCTAAAGGGAAAAACCCAGCAAGAAAAGCTTCCTCAATATAGAAGATCAAAAATATAAAAGATAAAACCTAAAACTGGTCCTTCTCCTCCTTGCAAATAAAACTCTCTCTCTCTCATGCGCTACATAAGTGTTTGTCTGTGTGTTTCAAATGAGGAGTGCCTCTNTATAAAAGATAAAACCTAAAACTGGTCCTTCTCCTCCTTGCAAATAAAACTCTCTCTCTCTCATGCGCTACATAAGTGTTTGTCTGTGTGTTTCAAATGAGGAGTTCCTCTCTCTATTTATATTCTTCCTCTCACTTAACGTTTTACTCAACTAAGTCGTCCCTACTAAACTTGACTAGGCCAGCTTCTCTAGGAGGACTCAAAACAACTTAATATTATATTTAGGAGGGTGCTAATGACCTGACTTACAACAAAGAGTTTTCCTCATGACTCTCTACTGACCTAATACAATAATATCATCTTGACGGAGAAATAATAACATCTCCGAAAGGTTCCATCAATAAAATACATTTAGAATATTCTTCGAAGTTACAATAATTCAACATGTTTACGGGTCGAGGACAAGGAGGATTTGGTCGTGGAAGGGGCCAGATTATTTGTTATAATTGTGGACAACCAGGACATTTTTCTAGAGAATGTACTAATCCCACATCGACGTGTTCATATTCTAAATCATTTGACCACATTGTCGAGGAGTTTCCACAGCTGATTACTAAATGGTAGGCTAGAAACATGGGGAACTAGAACCAACCTCAAAATGAAAATCAAAATATTTAGAATATTTATGTCGAACCTCGAGAACCTAATATTGTTTTTGTAACAAGAGGCGGTGCTGCGACTAGAGGAGATCAAGATGCACCATGCATAAATCTGGTAGTTCAGCTGGTGACATAAAAGAAAGTGTTGTTTGATGTCCATAAAGAAAGGGGAGTCTTCTTTGATGCACCTGATGATTTTTTTGACAAAAATCAGGCGTCAACATCTGCTATTGTCCCAGTGTTGGATAATGGACGAAATCCTGGNTGATTTTTTTGACAAAAATCAGGCGTCAACATCTGCTATTGTCCCAGTGTTGGATAATGGGAGAAATCCTGGAAATTCCTCAAATATTTGTACATTTATTCCAAAGAAAGACGACAT